>CM074129.1:894966-956081 GCA_037178625.1 Skeletonema tropicum
TCCAAAACCTAAGCAATGATCATGCGGTGATGAGATCACACAGTGCTCCTCTAATGTAACTCGGCTGGTGGAAATGAGAAGCGATTCTTTGGAAACGGAGGATTGATGCCGGTCATGCTCCGCAACGAAGCAGAGTATTGAAAGTGACACAGAATAAAGTATACAATATGACATTTAATTATATTCATTCATTCGTTCACCTCATCTCTATTATTTAATTGAGCCAAACATAGCTGCGCCACACGAATCAGCTGCTAGAAGTCATGTACATCATCCCCTCCTCTTCTTCTTCGAACTGACTCTGTTCATTTTATCCTCTTTTGACTTCAGTGCCTCAGTGTCATTACGTAGACGTAGGTGATCCATTAATTGACCCCTATTTCTACAGACACTTCGTCGTAATGCACATCACTTTGCTTGTTCCTCGTTTTCTCAAATGCTGATTCATCCTCCTTCTTTTCGTATCCTTAGCACATTCTATGTCGTTTCCACAGATGAAGCGGTCTCTACTTTCCTCTCGATCATTGTGCGATATTGGAGCCGCTTGATCACATGTGCCTTCTTCCCCCTCGTGCTGCAAAAAAATATTGCATCGTATTTCCTTGCATAGTCTTCCCCCCCCCCACCAGTTTCCAAGATAGATGGCACTTCCTTGTGTAACTATTATCAACCCATACACCCACAATAGCTTTCATCCCATCATCGTTCCTACTCAAAAGTGTGCCGGTTTGTTTCAACAGTCATTCACTACTTATTCACCAACTTCGTTTAGCGAGGTGTGATAGTACAGCACAACGACTCTGCTTCTTTTTGAATCGTTTCACGGCATCATGCTTCTTGATTGCAGCCAGCGTCTCGTCCAATCCTTGGAATCTATCCAAAAGATTGAATAGGATGACATATTCATCGTCATCGGAGTCGATTCGACTATTATTGTGGTGTGATGTCAAGATATGCTGATTTCGGCGTTTTGTGTCGATGGGTGATTTTGCGAGAGCTCGTTCTCAGCGAGTATAGCGAATTTCGACGTCAAACCAGCATTCAAGTGGTGGGGCTATGGGTGTAGAACACAACTGCAGTCTGTTACTGGTGAATGGAATCAATCTCGTCGATCTACTAGGGCATTACGAATGATCATTTAACATGGTGAAAGCTAGCAGAGCAAAAATTCTCGATTTTTGTGACGAAATCGACTCTGAACAAGTCATTCTGGCGCGCCCCGCGTAAAATGACCCTGTCGTATCCCCATAGTTATTCCCTTGGTCACATGTGGGAGTCCTCTTCAGAGGGACTCTGCACATGTGCAGAGACCACATGTGCTGAGTCCTCCAAGTGACTCAGACAGGTGTCTGAAGATCCTATGTAGGGTGGCGCTGACTCTTGCCACTGCGCCGCCTCTTGCCTCTGGATTCTGGAGTGCGCTTTGCGCTGTTCTTGCAAGTGCCAAGCGAAGCAAGCCAAGCTACCTCTCTTGTGTTGTTAGTAGGGCAACTATCACCTCTCGTATTCTCCTATCCACCGTCCCATGATGACGAAGGCAACCAACGCTAAGAGCAGTGGTGGCCTCGTCTTCTCTAGATCATTCTTGATTCTGCTGTTCGTAATGGTAACGCTGACGGCAACATCCTGCAGAGCTTTTCAGATGAGACCTCCTACTGCTACACGACGCATAATGAGATCCTTCACCAGAGCTGCTTCCTCCAAAAACAATGAAGATTTCTCTGACGACCGCCGTAACTCTATAGGAAATGATGACTCATCCGAAATTTATGACATTCGTAATACCAACAGCGACAACTCAACACCTCCACAGCCGATACGAAAGTTTACTGGAGCACCCTCCTCAACTTTATTCACCAACAGAAATAATAATGAACAATCTTCATCACCCTCTACCAACCTACAAAGAGAACGAGAGCGAGAATTCAACCTGGCGAGCAACTTTGAGCGCACCATCGGCATCCAAGCGGTTGTACTTCTTGCGGCATTTATTTACATGGCATCTGTGGGATTGTCGGGCGGTATAACAGATGGATCTGAAAGAAATTTTTATGGTGAAGATGAAGTTGATAGTGTTGTGGTGGAGCAGCTAGAGCGCATTAGGACAGATGATGCGGCGGATGTATTGACTCGTGAATCAGCTGCTACAACAGTAAGAATATGAAAAGAGAGCATGTAGAAGATTCCAAAATGAGATAATTCTTCGACGCTTTATGAGTAAGAAGAGGGTTGTAACCAAAGATCTTCTTTCTTGCTGCCGATGTGTAACGTGTAGAGCTCAAGTTTTGGAAAAAAGCTGTGGATTTGTAGCGGTGACTTTACGAGTAAAAAGTGTTACTACTACAGACCGCAACTGCACATGAAAAAATGGTGTCGGCGATGTGAGTTCTGGTAAAATGTAATTGTCTCGGTGCACAATGAAGTGCTATCGTACAAGAATATCTAACCGAATATGCATTCTTTTCAAGAGAATGCAATTACGTAACAAGATAGAAAAACATCTTTTCTTCCATTTACTAATCAGTTTTAATATTACAACATTCACACTTCTTTCATTCCCAAGTGATAGGAACAGTATCTAATGTACTTTTCTCATTATAAAACATGGCATCCTTGCCTTTGAAGGTACCCGATGCAAATGGATTGAGAATTTTGAGAACATTCCACGCCAACCCCCACGTGACATAATTGCATTTAGGTTCAGGCACATTTTCCGCATCAAATGCAAACTTGGTCATTATATTCATTGGTTCAGTTGATGGCTGGAAGGGAGTTACACCATCGTTCAAATAAATACAGTTCCCATTCAAGCCACAATAGGTTGGCAGTGATTTCTTTGCATGCATGAATACCAACGTACCACAACACTTTGTATAGGCACGGAATGGATCACCTTGCGGACCAATTCTCAACCATCCCAACAAATCCACATGTTGTTCCACATCAGTAAAATCAGGTTGATCGAATTCTACATTTGACGCCGTGAAGGAAGTTATGTAGGCTCCTCCATTGCGCAGAACCGAAGTGTTCTTCTTCTTTTTTGAACCAAACTTTTCATCTGCGTACTGCCCAGCAGCGACACAAGAGTGACAGTGGCAAACGGCAGAGACTGCTGGCAAGCCAGTGAGCTTTGCTTTGAACTTTCCACAGTTGCAACGATAGACGAAGCTACTCATCATCTAAAATCAAGATATGAATGCATCGTCTTGTAGTATGTACAGCATGCATTTGAGAACTCCGCCATCATGCATGCAATTGTCATGTTGAGAACTCCGCTAAATATCCGCTGGAGTGCTCTTGCATTTGTACGGATGCAAACTTTTTTTTACGAACACTTAGCTTTTACTTGAGAACTCTTGAAAATTTCCCGTTGAGATCATCAGAGTTCGCTTTCATGTGATACTTTTAAAGGAGTTCAGGTGCGTTCTCTCCCAAAAAGCAAGTAGAGCCGCTCTAGCTTGCTTGAATCAACTTGAACAACCAGTTTGGTGCTGGCAAGCTAAGCCGGCCATCTCCGGTCATACCAGGGTCATACCTACTTTTAGCAATGCACTTGATACCGGAAGTACAGATGCCAAGACATACAGTAATGACTTCTTGGGCTCAAGAGCGGGTCATCAGGATCCATCAGATCATCAGTAAGTATCCATCATTCCAAAGATTCATTGTGAAGAGAAAGAAGGCCGCCATCACACCGCACAGCCACTCATCAAAGTTGAGTGAACGGAGAACGGAGAACGGTAAGTTGAACGGTGATGGATGTTCTGCCAAGGGTTCCTTGGTCGTAGTTAGTTATGCTCTTGTGAGGTCTGTCCGCAAATTTGAGTACTAATTCCTTCGTGGACGATCAAGATTCGCGGAAGATTCAGGGAAGATTCATGGAGAACCGGTGCACTTTGCGCCCAAAGTTGAGGCGCATTGATTATCACCTACCACATCACACGGAATCTTTCATAAAATCCACAACATAGGTACCATTGCATCCACTGCTGTCATAATTATTTGAATCAAAGCATCAAACGTAAGTAATGAACATCATGCTCCATTGCAATCCACCGCTGTAGGCAATGCGCCTAGTAATGGCAGTGACTCGTTGCGGCAACGTCTGAGTTGTCATTGATTTACGCCAATGACTTTTCTAAATGGGAATTGATTGCCTATGATATGAAAATTGGCCTGACGATGACTCACTGATAACTCACGTTCTCACATTCTACTTTCCTATCAACTATCACAGACAATGGTCACTGCTGATCCCGTCTACCCCGATGAGCCTATCACGGCAGAACTCACCGATCAAAACTCACGCAAAATGCGCAAAACCGGCTCCACCCACTTTGGAGATGTTGACTTCCAAGAAGAAGAAATGGGCGACATTGGTAACGCCACATGGGCCGAAGTAGGACGTGCCTGCTGTGTGCACACCCCCATGGAATGGGGAAAGGTCTTCCTCGGAGTCTGCGCCGCATTGTTCTTCCTCTACTTCTTCCTCTTCTCCCTTGAGTTGCTTGGAAACTCTGCCAAGGTCCTCGGTGGGTGTACTGCCGGAGGTATCATGGGTGATAATGTCAACCCTGTCGCTGCTCTTGTTATTGGTGAGCTTGCCACCGCCCTCGTCCAGTCTTCCAGTACTACCACTTCCATTATTGTCTCCCTTGTTGGATCCGACGCCGTGTCCATCAACACCGGTATTTACATGATCATGGGTGCCAACATTGGTACATCAGTCACCAACACCATCATTTCCATGGGTCAGATGGCCGATGGAATTCAATTGGAGCGCGCCTTCGCTGGAGCCACTGTCCACGATCTTTTCAACTTTTTGACTGTGGCTATCCTCTTCCCCCTCGAGCTCATCACTGGCTACTTGAGGAGGTTCACCAGTATCATGCTCCCAGATCAAGTTAAAGATGATGACAAGTGGACGGGACCCATCAAGAAGATTGTCTCCCCTCTTGCTGGACGTGTGCTCAAGGCCAACAAGAACGTTATCAAGGATATTGCCACTGGAAAGGTTGAGAACTGCGATGCATACTACCCCGTTTACTGTGTTGATGGTATTGAAGATTACAAGTCCTGCGCCAACAAGTGCGGAGATGGCGAAGAGAAAGGTGTTGACTGTGGTCGCGTTGGTCTTATCACATGTGACAAGAAATATGGCTGCCCTGCTTTCTTCCAAAATGGTGCTACTAAGCAAGATGATTCAATTGCCGGTGGAGTGTGCCTCGTCCTCTCCCTCGTCTTTTTGTTGATTTGCTTGATGGGATTGGTCAATGTCTTGCAACGTGGTTTGATGGGTATGTCAACCCGTATTATCTACAAGGCCACCAACGTTCCTGGAGTTTTAGCTATCGTCATCGGAGGTGCTATCACCGTGTTGGTTCAGTCAAGTTCTATTACTACCTCAGTCTTGACTCCTTTGGTTGGTCTCGGTGTTATTCAGCTCGAGCAGATGCTTCCACTTACTCTTGGAGCCAATATTGGAACAACTATCACTGGTCTTCTCGCTTCCTTGGTATCTGATAGTGTCGCTGCCCTTCAAGTCGCCCTTTGCCACTTGTTCTTCAACATTTCTGGTATCATCATCTGGTACCCCATTCCCTTCATGCGCAAGATTCCTTTGAACGGAGCCAGGGAACTTGGAAAGTGGACTCGCAGATCAAAGGCGATCCCCCCACTCTACATCATTGTGGTCTTCTTCATCTGCCCTCTTCTTCTTTTGGGTATCTCCGAATTGTTCGTTCAGAAGAAGGTTGGATGGACTGTATTGGGAACGATCATCGTCATTGCTGTTGCCTTGGGCATCATCCGTTTCGCCTGGTGGTGGAAGAGACAGGATGGTCGTTTGAAGTTCATCGCGTTCTTGGACAGGCGTACCTCTAGAAATGCCGCCTTGGCCTCCCTCCCTGAAGATATGCAGTACTTGAAGAGCAAGGTTGATAAACTTGCTGAGCACACTGGTCTCCCCGAGGATGAGGAGGACGAAGAGAAGGCAGAGGCAGAAGGCACTGATGAGGCCGAAGAAGAGGCCGCTGAAGCTGTTGCCGAAGAAGCTGAAGAGAAAGCTTAAATTTTGTAGAGATTCAGAAAAGTTTGTGTATACGTTTAACATAAAAGAGAAATGAATGTTGATTATTGATCTTTACGCTCCTCTTGTTCATCATAGCTTTTTCGTCATACATGGCTTTACTCCGGTAAGTAATTGCGAACTTACTTAGACAGCCAGAAGCATTGTGCAAGAGGAGAAGTGAAAAATAAATATATAACTTTTAGTTGATCTTCTCAGTAGCGTTTCTTTGCTTCCGCAATACACTTCTTACGCCAACTCTTCATATCAATTGGATGGGTTAGCTCTGATGCATGCTCATCCTCTTTCCATATCTTGATAGTTTTGTCAGCTTCACAAGTGATCAATCGCGTCCCAGTCAGATCGAACTCAGCCGCAAATATACCATTCTCGGCATCCAAACTTCCAGGTTGTGCGACCGTCATGGACTGTTGAAAACAATGTCCAGTATTGTAATCCCAGAAATTCATGCTACCATCATCAGCTCCACTTAACAACACTCCATCGTCATTCACAGCCATTGCATTAATCACACCTTTATGCCCTGTAAAACTCTTGATGAAGCGTCCATCACTCCCCACCCACTTCTTAAGCGAATCAGCAGCACCAGAAATAAACGTATTCTCATACGACGGCATAGCCAACGCCCTTACACTCTTTTTGTGATGGGTGAGTGTTGTCATACACTTCCCCGCGGCTAGGTCCCACAACTTTATTGTTGAATCATAAGATCCGGTGACAATTTGAGGATCTGTACTCTTGGTTAATAATGCCCCAACAGTGTTGTCATGCCCTGTCAAACAATGCACTTGATGTTTGGTTCTCATATCCCATACACGTGCTACAGCGTCACTGAGAGAGAGAGAGAGAGAGACAGAAAAGAAAACATGAATACTATGTTAGAAAAAGATCAAGTCATGAATTTCAGAGAGTTGACACAACAAGAAAAGCACTCACCGTCCACCAGTAACAAGCAAATCCAACGTAGGGTGCAGCGTCAATGCAAACACACCCGACAAATGTCCATGATAATGTCGAATAACCTGATTCGTTTCCAAATCCCAACATTTGACCAATTTATCTTCCCCCGCTGAAAACAAATACGGATGACGCTCACTAAACGCCAATCCACGCACCGGACTAATATGTCCTGTCAATGTAATCTTTAATGCATCTTGAGAAGCCACACATGCCTTGGCCAGGTCGAATATTTTAATCACGCGATCATTTCCACCCGTGGCGAACATGGTGTTGTGTGGATCAAAGGCGATGGAGCGGACCCAACCGAGGTGGGAGGAAAGGACGGTGGATAGTTTCCATGGGGCGTGCCATTTGGGTGTTGGAATGGTTGTGTTGGTGGAATCGTCATCTCGTTTTACTAGGATTCCACCTGATCGGATTGGTTGTCCCTTTTGTTGGTTTGTAGTGGTAGATGTATCTGTTGTATTGTTGCTTCCAGAAATTATCATGGCACCTTCACCGACGACACCGCCTTGATTATTCATTATAGATGATTTCATATCAACCTCACGATGAATGACCAACCTACCCTCCGCTCCAACATCACTATTATCACCAACTCCAGCGTCAACATAATCTTCACCAGATCTCAACCTATCCAAAGCCTCCCTTCGAATTTCTCTCACTGCACGTGCCGTTGCCGTTTCTTTTCTCTGCTGTTTCTCAGAACCACCTGCTGCATCCAATTCATTCTCTTCTGCCTGAAATGCCAAATTGGAATATTCTCCAGGATACTGTAATCGTATTTTGCGTTTGATGGTTTGTTGGTGGAGTTGAGAGTCGAATAGAGGGGGTACGAATGCTTGAGTGGCTGCGGCTAGTGGAGTTGTGTGAGCTGCAGATTTATTAGTGGTATTGTCGTTAGTTGAAGAAGAAGATGAGGCGTCAAATAGGATTCTCGATCGTTTGAGAGACGTTTGGGCGGAGAGGGGTGCAAGCTGTTGTTGCTGGGAGGGTGTAGGAGCGGCCATCATGGTGGACATTTGTTCTTTTCACTTGTCACTTGCTTTTGGCTCTTTTGATTTTGATTTTGATTTGCTTGGGCGCGCGCACAACAAATAAATTGTGTGCGGCAGCGCGCAGCAGCAAGCTTCGGCTCTAAACTCCAGTAGAGACGGACTCCCAAATTCAAAAATTATCTGACGAAGGAGGAGGAGGAGGAGGAGGAGGAGGAGAAACACCGCAGCAAAATTTGAGCCGAGGGACACCATAATCAAAAGAACTACCTCTAATCTTCTACCGAAGCTTGGATAAGTATGTACCCCTAGATAGGATCCAGTGTACAGCTACATAATATGAGGGTACCATAAGGAATATAGATACCTATATAAGTATTTTAGTTACCCTCTAGGACTGTATCCTATAGAAGCATGTACCTGTGTCCCTATTCGAAACTCGAAAGGCCTTCTATTCTGAGAAGTGAGACTCGAATCTTTCGCGGACAAGGACTTAGAATCTTTTATTTAGACGTACTTAGAATCTTAGACATAGAATCTTTCGCGATTTTAGATTTTTGGGCTTAAGGTTATCCTCTCCCAACAAGCTTTTGAAATAAAATGATAAAATATAGGAGTACGTCTCAAAGGGATAACTTTCGGCTGTCTCTCTAGAGAATGTGGTTTTGCATTTTGTCTTTCCTTGATTGGAAACGGAAGAAGGACGCGAAAGCCGCTGTGACGATGCTGGATTCAAAATCTCGCGAGAAAGTTGTTTTCTGCACCACGCCGCACAACATTTGCGTTTGAGCGAGAGGGACAAATAAAGCGCCATACTTTCACTTTTCAACGAACCACAACCACAAGTGCAAACAGCAAACAGCAAACAGCATAGAAACAATGGACAGCTCCTCCTCCTCAATATTGCCATCTCCTGACAACAGCCATCCTCGAGGAAGATGTGTGTCACTGGAGGACAATCTAGACGATGTCGGCGCCGTCATTCTAGCAGCGCAGGCCAACGATGCGCCGCCTTCCCCTGAAAATCAAGATCAAGACGGCAGTGTGCTGGGTAAAGGCGACTTCAGCTACTTATCATCCATGTATCGTCCTCGAAGAACAATCTCCGACTCCTCTCACAATTCGGCCTCCGCCGCTGTTGACGCCGCTGCAGCTGCTGATCAAGTCATCTCCTCAACCAAGAAGAGGCAATCATCTTCACTTGATTTAGATGTAATCAAGATGGCACCCCGTCCAAAGAAATTATCCCGAAAGAAGAATGGAGCGAGTCAGACCACCCATACTATTAATCCTACGCAGCTCTTGTTCACCCAATCTCCGAAAGCGCCAAAGAAAGTATCCAAGGCGAAGCGTAGAGTGTTGTGCGCGGCTATCGGATGCTCCAACACATCTTTCCACAACGGTGGATTGTGCTTCAATCATGGAGGAAATCGCACCATCAATCCTATCAATCTGTTCTCAGATTAACGATCACAACACTGCGCGTAACAAGCACACTCTGTGCTTAAGGAGAAGAAGATCAACTCATCTACGCTGTATAAAGCTGTCGCTGTTTCATTTCAAAGGAGAAGGCTGTTTATGCTTAAAATCGAAGCCTTCTGCCTAAGTTATTTCGCTTATGTCTATCGCTATATGTCTATCTTGAAGAGAAAGGAGGTACATTGTTACTTATTGTCTGTACACTAAGATTTCCAGTTCTATTAAAATTAAGGACACTTGTTTCTCTCAAGGAATACTGTGATTCTATCTACTCTAGTTTAATCATACTGCTCTTTACGACAAAAGACATAAGTAGACATTAGACGTCTCTAGAGATTGTTTCGTGATGAAGTATTCACAATACAACTTGCTTCACTGTTTATCAACAATGCTAAAGGAAGAATCATGTGTTTTAAATTCACATGCTTGATGCACTGCAATCAATACTACATAGTATTTTATTTGAATCTGAATGGAACTTTTAACGCACTGTACCCAATGATGTAGGTACATGCTTCTCGTCAGATATTAGCAGGTAACATTCTGAGGGGAGTTGTAGAAAGGGTCCTTTCTTCTGAGTATTTTAGAGACTTGCGTTGCCTCTCTTGTTCTTCCCAAGACGCTGCACTTGCTCGGACCTTTTCTGCAGACTTGAAGCATCTGGTCGGACGTCGGAGTTCAAGCGAGTGCGAATGATAAGATTTCAAGCTGTTTGTGAAGCGAAGCGAGCGAACGCAACTCTGTACACTGAACATGAAGGGGAGTTGTAGAAAGGGTCCTTTCTTATCTTCTGAGTTTTTGGATACTTGCGTTGCCTCCTGTTGTCTCTCTTGTTCTTCGGCTGCACCGCTTTTACTGCGCGTGGGTTCTCTCTGGAGCGTTTGACTCTTGTGTCGCTTCTCAATTTTACCGAGGCACTTGCTCAATTTTACCGAGGCAGTTGCTCGGAAACTTGAAGCGAAAAGCGAATGCATGGCGAACGCGAAGCGAGCGAACACATACAAGAAACATGAAGGGAAGTTGTAGAAGTGGTCCTTTCTTCGGGTCTTTTCGGTTCTTGCGTCGCTTCTCCCCTGAGCAGCGCGCATACGTAAGCGTCATGGCAAGACCATGCAGTTTGTAAAAATTGTAAAGTATCCGGTTTGCGTCAATGATTTTGGATATTGGAATGTCGTTTAGATAATTGGATGAGAAACAGGCGAAGGGTGCAACGTCGCTGAAATTGAGAAATGACTGTTTCCTACCCTGTTTCTCACCAGAATTCAAAAATCGCACGAAGTGCATGCTATTTTTGACTGTTAGACACCTTTTTTGACCCCTGTAGCATGCACTGCGATACATACAACTTGCAACGCATTTATCGTCGATCTTTGTGCGTCGTTGCACTATTTAGATTTTGGTTCTCTGGCTTCGCCTACTGCCTGGACATCTTCATTATTTCATCTTTAAGAAGATGCACCATGGTTGACACCACGGAAGAGCCATCACCGTTGGAAGAAGGCAAAGAGAATGACTTCAAAGTCCTGCTGCGGGCCGCAGAGGCAATAGCATCACCGATGCCGAAAATGGAACCTAACAAAAAGAAGAAATCGTCTTCTCACCACCCGGAAGCCACCGTTGATGTTGCAAGTCTTAAAAGTGCATCAATGGAGTCATCGGCGTTGCCTGAGCTCTCCATACTCATTTCAAAAGAAGACGATGAGGAGACCTCTTTTCAGCCAAGTCTTCAGCGACAACCAAGAGTTAGCACGATGCCGCAGCTGCCTGAATCTTCAGCAGCGGTAGTAGCATCGGCATCAATGGAGGTGGAACAGGAAGACATTTCTACTTATATTTGCAAAGAGGTCCTGCCCAGCAAGAAGACCGAGACAGATGCTACCGCTACAGCTACTGCTTCTTCGAACTTAAAGAAGAGCAGCAACTCGCTTAAGAGATCACATCAACCAGGACCAGACTTACCAGACTTATTTACTTTCACAAAGAAAAGAGGTCCCCAAGCTACTAAGGACAGAAAGTTGTGCTCTTTCGATAATTGTTCAAACATATCCGTCAACAGCGGAGTATGTTACAGGCATGGAGCGAAACGCAGGCTCTGCAAGGCTGAAGGATGCACACTTGTAGCTCTTCAGAAAGGAGTTTGCTTGAGACATGGTGCCAAGCATCCGCGCTGCAGCGCTGAAGGATGCGACAAGCAAGCCCAAAATGGAGGAGTTTGCAGGAAGCATGGTGCCAAGGTCAAACTCTGCAGCAGTGAAGGCTGCACCAATAAAGCGAGGAAAGGAGGAGTGTGTATCAAGCATGGCGCTACGACGACACAATGTAGCAGTGCTGGATGCACAAATCAAGTCATGAGTGGAGGAGTTTGCTATGCTCATGGAGCAAAGCGCAGACGTTGCGCACATGGCGACTGTCCAAATCAAGTCGTCAAAGGAGGACTCTGCCACAGGCATCGCGAACAGTCAAGCAAGTCACCGTAAGATGATTTCACATCTTTGTCAATTTCTATGTTTTTCTATGTTTTTCCTTCCACTGAATTTCAATGCTATTGGATAGCATGATAGTTCAGGAGGGTACAGTGCTAAGAATTGTTTATGTTATTGGATAATATAAACAATCGCGGAAGTAAAATAATACATGATCTCTAGCTACATCACGACCTAATGACTTGTTTGACGAAGTCTCACATAATTTGATGGATGCAATTCGCATATGAACAAGAAGTGAATAATAGCTGGTGGAAAAGAGGCTTCTAGCACAGCAGAAATCGTAGGAAGATGTATGAATACTTATGTATTGGACATTAGATGATGGGATGTTTGTGAACCAAACGTTATATGCATCATTATTCTTTTCTTGCACTTGGCTGGTGGAAAAGTGCAACTAACGAAGTCTGATTTTTGCGAGCGAGGAGCAGGAGCGAGACATACTCGATGAAAGAGATAGCATACACAGTTGCATACACAGTTTTTGCAGAAAGCCATTTTTGTGTTCTCATGTCTCTGTTGTTGGCACATATACTTACTAGCCTCGCTGGCGCTCGTGCTAGCCCGCTGCGCGGGTTAAAGCACCAAAATAGAGGAGAAAGACGTACAAAACTCTAGTTGCCTACACTTTTATTTACCTCTCTTACCCCGTGAGAAAAAACCGCGAAGCGGGCTTTTTCGAAACGCCCCGGGCGAGCTTGTGGACACCTCCATCAGCAAAAATTAGTCAAGCCAATCAAAGAAAGAGTCGATCGAAAATGCCCGTGAAGGCCAAAGGACACGCCAAAGGGCCCGGACAGAACGACAGAACGACAGAACGACCGACCGACCGACAGAACGACAGAACGACAGAACGAACGACTTAGCTCCTCTCATTATTTAGATATAGATAGAGATAGATTGATAGATTATTCGTACTGTGTACTCAAGTACAACTGGACCTCTAGAGGTTCTTTCGTGATGGTGACTACAATACCTTCTAAGAAGCTTATTAACTACAGTCTAAAGTCACCCTACCAACAACGTCAGCTTGGTGTGCCTCAACCAACAGAAAATGGGAGAGGCCATGGTGGCTCGTCTGTCATCACCTGAAATAAAAGTTTGTATTGTAGGCTTACATAAAACAAGCAAATAATTATTTCACTGAGGCCCGCCGGCGAATGAACTTCTTGTCGTACTACTTAAGTTTATGTCGAGCTACAATACCTCAGCGCTACAAATTCTGTACATTGTATAGCTCTCGGGCTGCTGGAGTGACGAAAAATGACCCTCCAGACGTTGCGTATGTGCAGAATGGGTGGCTAAATGGATCATCTGCACAGATCTCAGGAAAAGGCTCTTTCGATGCCTTGTAAAGGAAGCATCGCTTGTATCCACTGAAGTCGGGTCGGTAATCATCCTGAAGAGAGAAAGCCTTACAATCTCCGTTATCGCAGTCGGCCTCACATTCTTCATACGCCTCACTTGGAACGTAGCTACTTCCCATGTCGTAAGGCCACTGAATCAGGTGACACTTGTTTCCGCAAGAGATTTCAATATATTTGGGTGCCACAGTAGGGACTATCGTCGGCTCGAGAGTAACTGGTTGTTTTGTCGGCTGTGGTGTCGGCTGAGATGTGGGACTGGACGTTGGCGAAGCACTGCTAATAACCTCTACACCACACACGGAAGGATCGGTTTCTTCACCAACCACACCTTCAAGCTCTGGTGACACAAGTCCCTTGCAAACTCGATTGTTACCACCAGCCGCAAGTGGAGGAGGTGCTGCTCCTCCATCTTCAACAGTATTGAAAGCATAATCTGTCTCGTATCTGGCAGAGACGTTGTTACTCCACAACTTGACCTCTTCTGCACTATTCAATACGATTCCACTATATGGCTGACGAGACTTGGATAGATGGACCATCCAATCCTCCATGACGGTTTCTCCATACTCGAACCGTGGCACAACACCATTATCATAAACGGTGTTTCTCTGCACAACTCCTCTATCAGTTCGATGGAAGACAACTCCATTGATACCATTGCCATAGGCAACATTGTCACTCAATTCCATCTGACCGTAGAGGTAGGTATCCGAGTTCCGAGTGACGTAAACACCCTGTGGCAATAGAGGTTAGAAATGAAGTTAGCTGTGACACCTTTGAACGAGATAAGAAGAAACTGCCATCATGTTTGACAACCACTCACCATACCGTCCACAATGTAATCTTGACTTTTCTTTCCATATCGACACTCCCAAGGACAGCCTTCGACAAGCTCTTGCTCACATGCCGTATAGGAGGAACAATCTTCATTCCCAATTGGTGAATAGTCCCAGGCATAATTAGGATTGTAATACGGAATCTTGTTGATATTGTCATACACAAGATTATTCGTCAATCTCATCTTGATCCAATTGTTCGTATCGACACTGACAGATTCCGCTAGTACAATGGCACTTTCTGCACTGGATGACCACCAAGTATTCGAATACACCTCACTATCTGCAATAGTAATGTAATCACCCTTATTGACACGAATACCCGACGCAGGACAGTGATGAACTTTCATATCATGAATGTAGATGTACGATCCTGCCCAAATGGCGATACCTCGTCCAGAGTAGTACGTTCGTTTGGTTTGTCGATCAGCCATGGCCTCCGTATAGGTAATTGCGGCATTCGGCCCACGGATTTCCAACCCAGCGATTTCAATATTCTTGAGTGGATTGGAGGCTGATCCACCAAAGATTCCGCCTGGTCCGTCAAACTCGAGTATGGGCCTGGATGTCGCGTCTGGATGAGCTAGAAGCTTGAGATCCGATACTCCATTCAAATTGACCACTTTGTTATTATGATTGAAGGATTGACCGTAGTAATTGTTCTGGTAAACTCCCTCCATGATGTAGATAGTCTGACAATCGAGACGATTGTCTACCGCATGTTGAATCGTCCGGAATGGTTTGTCGACACTGAGACCCCAGCCATTGTCTTGACTCCAATTGTTCCCGGTTGGTGAGACGTAGAATGGTTGTGTGGCATATTCGGCATCTCCACAGGATGGGTTGTCAAATTCAAAGAGATGTCGGTGGTGGTGGTGGTTCTTCGCTTGTTGTTTGTCAGTACCGCGGATAGAGGAGGTGGATTGGACGACGATGAGTATGGGAAAGGACGACAGCAGCAGAGCTGCTATGGTGGTGCGTGTGGGAACCATTTAGCATTCCCTTGCCGACAACACTTCTTTTACTTTTTTACCATGATGTTGGAAGCAAGCAACATTACATACAAGGTTTTGGCAAAAAACAGAAGCAAAGCGCCAGGCGCAAGCAGGCATCTCATTCCCGAGTGCAAATCGTGAAAGGAAAGAAGCATTCTCATTCACGGTTCCCTATGTCCAAAATGACCGATTACCTGGCACTCACATCTCACAACTACCTTAAGTATGACTGTGACAGTTCTGATATTGTAGTATGGATGAGATCTGTGTCGGTGACATGTTACAGCATGAGCATTTTTGTGCAAAAAACAGAAAAGACAAAAGACTGAAGTCATGGTGAAAAAAGGCGTCAATAACCTCCGCCGCACATTGACTAATACAGCAAAACGCAACAATGAATGAACTCAATAGCGTAGCATCATCCCGTGCCAGCAATGGTGGTCGTGGCAACAACAACAACAGCAACGATGACGCCTATTCCACATCAATAGCAAGTGCAACAGCACCAACACCAACAAGATCTACATCTACACGACCGCCGGCATTGGCAACTATTCGATCACCACGAAGGGTATGGTATTGTGCTCTCTTTCTTTCTAGTTTGATTGCCATGGGGTCTACATTTGAGGCTGTCAAGGTGAGTGGTGATGATGTTAATGTATCGAGTGATAAATTCAAGATTGATTCAACTCTTTAATGCACATATCATGTGCACTTTTTTTTGGAATGACCATCCTCTCACATTTCTTCCCCACAACATAACTTTCTCTCACTCTCTCTAGATGCAACGACGATACGCACCACCAACAATGCCACCAACCGCAACACAACAATGGTCCGTAGCATCCATAACAATAACCTTCCTCCTAACCTTCCTAACACTCTCACTTCAAATGGTCTCACCGTCATTATCCACCAAATACCTCCACGGAACAAAATTTGAAATGGGACTACTACTACTCTTAAGTGGATTTACCTGCAGTTCGGTAGGGACAGCCACCAATCCTGCATCAGGCATGGCAATCAATGCTTCGGGGGGAATAAGCTTTGGTAATCTATTCTATTCAACGTGGGCAAGCTTCATTTCGGCCATGGGGGGACTCCTCTCCTTCCTACGGACAGAGCGCGGGTTGGATGTGTCGAGTGAGTTATCCTCACGAGGGAATCGATTCCGGACCTGGGCGATATTGATTGTGGTAACATTGATTGTTATGGGGAGTTCGGCATCGTGTTATGATGCCAAGTGTGATGAAATGTATAATGATGTACGACCGGTCAAGTATTGTCGACGGGCGGCGTTTGGAGTGAGTGCGGGGTGTATTGGGTGTGTGGCGAGTTTGGCAGTTGTGGCGATGAGGTTGAGTTGTGCGACAATGACGCCGGAGGGACGTGCCAATCGAACTATATTTGTGATTGAGGGTGTATTGAGTGTCGTACTGTTTTGTATCTTTGGATTTGCGGTGGCGTATGTGACTAGTGAAAAAGGACCTGGGGCACCGTTGGGGAATTTGTATTACTCGTCCTGGGTTGCATTTGGATTAACGTTCTTTGTGGCGACATCATGTTTTGAGGAGTTTCAAGCGGCGAAGAATATGATATTGTTGGGGAGACAACCACAACCATCACAAACAGAGCAGTACGACATTGAACGAGAGGCTCTGAATTCAGAGGCCAATAGTATCGGTATGTCTGATCATGGAACACTATACAATAATGAGAATGCTTCTATTGCAGAACGGGATGATAGCCAAGCAGGACAAACCTCGTCAGTCTCGTCTGGATTCACACAACGAGTGACAGGTTCAGTGGGAGAGGTTCAGATATAAGGTGAAAGCTCCGCTACTCGATACTCAATTCAAATCATCATTTAGATATCAATTTACAATACAGTTGACAGCAAACATTCTTCGTATGCCTGAAGTGTAAAAAACCAAGAAATCCAATACACAGATAACAGAAAGCAATACTTCCAAGATACGCTTTCATCTGTATGACGCTGGAAACACATCAAACAAAATGCACGAGCGCAAAAGCTCACAAGCCATTGGATTACTCGATGATACAACCGCCAGGAGGGCATTCCTTACCGCAATTGCTCTCGTCTGCCATTACTGCATCCATCCACCACTTCGGAGAGCCATCCTTGTAGGATCCCATGTTGCAGTTTCCCGCTCGAGAATATCTGCACACTTGAACATGACATTTCTTGTTATCTCCAAGATCCTTGGCCATTTCCGCACAACCTACGTGGTCGCTGCCCCTCCAGAGGGCTTGTGTGAAATGTGCATTCGCAGGCCACTCCCAGTTTTGCTCCCATTCGACAAAGCGACTAAGGATTTGTTCGGTTGAAAATACCTTTGCGTAACTACCGCTGCCTGAGTTGGAGGCAAGATTCTCGCCATAAATCTTGTTGTTTGGGTCGTGGTATAACCTTGTTTCGCATGTGTTGAGAAGCTCTTTTGCCCATTCCTGGGAGCTTTGCTTGAGGCCGTTACTCCATTTGAGAGGGACGTATGTCTTGCCATATTTTTCATGCCTGTGTTGAGATTGATGTTCCGAAAAGAATGAGAGCATTTAGAAGAGGCACAATGAAGAAAAGTAGATATCAAGTACAGAAATAGTAATCAAACAAGGCCAACGTACCATGTCTTACGCCTGGTGTTATGAGAGTCTAACCACTGACGATCCCTGTCAGTCATATCCTGCGAGCCAAAGGCAAATTCATGTGTTTTTGTTTTATATTGTTTCCCGCCCTGAAACTGTAAGACACCATCGATATAAACCTTGTAGTAACCCGGACTAATGATGCCATCGCCATAGCTGTCCCGCATGGTCAATGTGTATGCGCCTTCAGAAATACAGCCTTCGACTGTGTTAGTTTCATAGTTCTCGTAGGTGCGGCTGTTCTGAAGCACGATGTTTCCATCGCCATTTTTCAAGTCCCAAGATATCTCGTTAGCATATTGATCTGCTTTGACGCTAATAGTGAAAAGGCGCTCGTTCCAATTACAATCAGCTAACCTTCCAGCTATGTTAGGATCGACAGGTCTAGGTGTCGGCCTGGGAGAGGGCTGGCGTGTTGGCACGGGTGTGGGTCGAGGAGAGGGCCGCGGTGTTGGAGGGGGTGTTGACGCAGTACTACAACTGGAAGAGCCATCATCAGGGTATGTGAAGTAGTGAATCTTTCTGTCGCGAAAGTCATCTGCCTTTTGAAAGATCGGGACTCCCTTGAAATAGCCGGTGTAATTTGGCTGTTGACCATTCGTATCACGCATAACAAATGCATGAGTAGCGGGACAAACACAGATCCTGTTGACGTATCGAGAGTTATCATTGTAAGTGGTACCACTGTCTGGTCCTAGACCTACTCTCAACCACTTTGACGTAGAGACGTCATAGCGAAACAACCTCCACCACGTTCCAGACCCATCGTTTGTTGTGGTCAGATCGATCTTGAAGACTTTTAGATTTTCATCACAAAGTGCCAGCTCTCGATCTTGTTGATCAAATGGAGGCTCCTGTTCCAATGAAGAAACAGAGGAGTCCGACGGTCGAGCAGAAATGTTAGAAGATTGAGAATGATAAATTTCTAGGTACGTCGCTTACGCTGATTACGTTTGCAGTTCATTCTTACCAATGCTAACTCTGCTGCATCAAAGTCTCCACGTTCATCAGCTTCAATGGCATTGAGTAAAGCCTCATGCATCTTCGCATCGGACCCGGTACCTCTCAGAGAGGTCCTTTGGCTGAGTACATCGGCATCCTTGCTAATGTCAGCAGCTGCTGCACCCGACGAGATGGCCGATGCCGCTGCCAAAAGAGTGACTACGATGGTTGGAAGGCGCATCATTGTTGTAATGCTAATGTAATAATATGGGTGCTGGCGTAGATGGACGTTGATCAGAGAAGAATTTACAGCAACGTTTGGTGGAGAGGAGGAAGAGGAGTTGAAACGACAAAGTTTTCTTGCACTCGCCTACATTCTACATACGATGGAAATTGATATTATTGAATTTTAAAATTATATTGGTTTGAGTAAGTTGGTTTAAAAGTCTGTCCGGTTTTAGTTAATTATGTAAATAATTTTGATGAACAGACTCTTGAGTGATGAGATGTCTTGTTTACTGTTTTGGTTGGTCACTCTGTCTTGTGCGATGTCACATCTCTCCTCATAAAAACTCTTGCTTTGAATCGACCTGCAGATGAATTCACACATAAAGCACACGGAACACTGAGCAGTCTAAGAAGTATCTATCTGCGGTAAAACAATGAATTCACACGTAAAGCAAAACTGAGTTAGCTTATGATGAGAAGGTGCAAGTGAAAGTGGCAACCTGTTCTCATCAGCAAAGTGACGAAATGCCGAAGACTTTGAACTACGCCTAAGCCAAGACCATCACCATTCAGCTAAGACCTGTATTTACCGCTTTTGTAATAGTAACATGTCTTGCAATAAACATTCATAGTAATACCTCCTTCAAAGCTCTCTTTCTTCACGAAACCATACGAATCGTATAGATTATTTGCGTTCACCAAAACATCAGGAGTCACTGCCAATAGTTGGACTGACAACCCTTTCCTCTTCTCCTTTTCTGCTATTTCCATATCATTTATCAACACCGAGCCCTGCTGCAAAGAATACTCGTAAACAGCATTCAGTAAACGCTTTCCAATGCCCTTTCCTCGATGTTTATCATCAACAGCTAGGCGTTGCACTTCATACTCCACAACTGGAACTGTTGAAGACAATTCTCCTTCATCGCCTTGATCATCATCTTCGTTCATTTTGCGTTGTCGAACTCCTATGCACCCAACTATATCCGAAGATTCCACGTCAAGAGCAATCCAAAATTTCCCTCCTTTTACTTGGAACCTGTTTTGAATTGCCGAAGAACCATTTGTGGAATCTGCCAATAGATCCGTTTTCAATGCCGACTTGACCATCTTGCGAATCGCAGGATACTTATTGTATAAATGTGCGTAAATTCGACCGTATAGATTACCAACCAGCGTATCTTGCGAAGAATCTTCAATGGGAGCGATTCTAATTGTCGAAAAGGAATTTTGCATAGATAGATCTAGCCATGGAAGCAAACGTCCAAGATCATCACTTCTTGACCCACCAAATGCACAAGCAACAGCGTAGCATTCCAGATTGAGCGCTAATGCAGCGTGCTCATCAAAAGGTTCTTTGGCAATGAGACGACGAGTACGAGACACCTTTGCTACCGCCCTTCTTAGAGAAACAGCATCAAGGTTGGACATTGAAAAGCCACAAGATATAAGTCTTGCAATGATTGCCTCTCGATTGGACCCAAGAGGGTGAAAGACATCATCATCATCGCTACTACTGTTGCTATTTCCTCGATTTAATTTGCCAAGAAATTGATTGACATAGTCTCTGGCATACGATTCTCTCACAGAAAGGAGTTGTGTCCTATTGGTAGAATCATGATGTTGCTCAGTCCGTGTCGGAAGCATTGGTTCCAAACAAAGAAACATACTGCATTCATTATCACGTAAAAAGTGTGTTGCCATCGTTCGTAATATTGCATTTGTACTTTCATATCCAATATATGCAAGAACCAACTCCGAAAGTATTATTGTAGGTTGCGATGGATCAAATCCTGTCGAATCAAGTGCTTTCTTGAGCAAGTGCTTGTCTTGGCAAATGTGTCTAAAATCCATGGCTATCAAGTGATAATCACTCGGATCATCATTTGATGTAGCTTTATTGATTGTGCCCTCCATAAGGGTGCAGAATGATGATTCCTTCTTGGCGCTATCTTCATCCTTATTGTTTGTTATTCGGCGTACTTGTACGATCCCCGACCTCTCAAATGCATGTTGTTTCAGCACACAATTGTCCCATGCATCAACTTCATACACATTTAACTTTGGTGTTTGATCGTCAGAGTGTTGATGGTATTTTGTCAAGGTGTCATCGAGAACATTTCTAGACCACAGTCCTAATGCATCCAATCCACAACCCAACACTACCACATTGATTCTTTCATTACTCTCATGTCGTGATAGCACACTATCAAACCACTTTTCTAACATAAATGTCATCACAGCCATTCGCGCAGCATATCCAGCATTGACCAGAGGAGTCTGCCGTCTTCGCTTGGATTGAGGTCCTTCAATCCCATCATGTATCTGTTCCAGAATTTGTGTGTACCCATCAAGGAGGGATGATGAATTATTGTTGCTTAGCCAACCGGCATCTATGGCAGATAATTTTGCATGTAGAGAATCGATTGCTGTTTTGGATATTGACTTTGGAATTGCGTACCGGTCGCTCATTTTCCTGTTATCTCCTCAAGAGTAGTCATTTACGGGCCTCGGCACATGTGTGGGGTTTGATCATTATATACAATAGTGCCGAGAGCCGGCTTAACCTGCTACTATTATCTATTTCATCGCGGTGATGGTGATGGATGCATGGTGATAGATGGTGATGGTGAGTGCGTGGTGCGAAGATGGAAATCTAATTAGATGAGTGCGGGCCATTCGCAAGAAAACGGCAAAAGTTGCAACAAAATCTTTGTTGGACCGTTGGTGCTCGTGTCAATCTTTCTCAACAAAAGTGCAACTGGTACTCACGGTACAGCGGAATCAATATATAGGAATATGAGATGCTAACGAAAAATGCTGATTGAGAAAGTTAGAGTTCTCATTTTTCTCAATTTTGAATTTCAATTTCAAAATATGTTCATGTCGTAGAATGACCTTCTTTGCGAACAAGCATAGCAAGGTACCGCCCCCGCCTGCGATGAACAAGAGCGCAACGCGCAACTATTGTACCATAAATAGTAAACAACATCTGCCAAATTCTGTCTTGCCAGCTCAGTTAGCGAAGATATTTTCACCGTTAAGAGAGAGCGAGTGATACTTACAATAATTTCAATACAAAAACAAAAAGATCTACATGCAATCAAGATGATGCAGCGCCCTCTTATCAATCTAGCCGCAGCGGTCTTTGTCATGGCCATTGGCTCGACAGCAGGCTCGTCGTCGTCGCCATCAATAGAAGAAGAGCGGCAAGCTACTCTGCGTGGCAGAGGAGGCTTCGTCGAAGAACAACAGCGACCTATCTCACTCCAGTCAGCGACGAACGGAATGTCAAATAACATATCACGTCCAAAAATTGCTTCACCAGGAGTAGCCTTGAGCACGGTGTGGTAAGTAGATCGAATTGCCCATGCAGCATTTGTGATAAATTGGTCAATTCGGTGGCCATCGACGGTATCATCGTCGTCGAGGCCCGAGGTGCGGAGCATGTCGTTGAAGACTCCGTGAACTCGTTCTAAAATCGCATTAGCTTGCGGATTCTTACTGGTAGTCGGCTTACGTCCAATCTGATACTGTTCACACAGATCCTTCAGATGCAGTTCGAATTCAGAACCATTATCACACACCAAATACTTCGGGCGCGGATAACGACTTAACCAGCATTTATTCAAGAGGTGGGAAACTGTAGCGGAAGTTTTATCAATGATTTCTACTTCGACAGTTTTTCCTGTCCGAGGACATTTCTTCTCGATCATCCTATTAGGGAGTTCGACTATTTCGAACCATCCAGTAGCAGCGTCAATCATGGTTAAACACATGAAATCCATTTCAGTTCCATCTTTTGATTTGATTGTTGTTGGACCGATTAAATCGCAATGGAGCGTCTGCCATGGAACAACGATCGCATCCTTAGGAGGAAGTTGACCGTACTTACGCTTGCGTGCCTTAGATTTCTGACACCTGGGACAATATTTACACAATCTACGGATTTGTGCACTCATGCCACGCCAATACATGACGGCGCCGATAGTACCTTCCATACGGTCAGTACCAGGATGTTGCAGATAGTGGTGATACCACATAAGAACTTTAGATTGCAGCTTCTCAGGGATGATGAGCTTCGGACGAGCCGAAGGTCTGTCCTTTCGAACCAAGACAACAGTGTCGTCTATGATCATCTTCTGATTACGACTGTCGGCACCAGGCCGTTCGAAAATGTGCTTCATCTTTGGATCTTCCCGTTGGGCATCTGCTATCTCCTTGACGGTGACTGGGTAAATTTCCTCGTCATCGGCTGCTGAATTTGCAAACACATGTGACATGCAATCCTTTGGCTCTATCACATCTTCTCTATCCAGAACACACTCATCATCGTTTTGATAATGAGAGAAGAGAGAGACCAGCTTATTCCACTTGCGGTGAGAATATTCTGACCTGAAGTTCCCTTTGCTGTCGAGTTCGTCTTCTGGATGAGGGTTGATTTTTGGGCAATAATCTAATCGACTAATGGCATCAGCAACGGTATTATCAACACCCTTGATGTACCTAATGTCGGCTCCATACTCATTGAGGAGTAGATTCCATCTCTGCACTCTGTCAGAGGTGCTGCCTAAGCTGTCTCGAACGAGATTCTGATGATCTGTATAAATCACCAGCTTCTGTCCAAGCAGCATACCTTTGAATTCTTTCAAGAGTTCGACGATAGAAAGCAATTCAAGTTCCGTCACAGTGTACTTCATTTGCGCGGCAGTTAACTTCCGGCTGAAAAAGGCAATGGGACGGTTATTTTGCGTAATCACTCCCCCAAGCTGGCGAGTTGAAGCATCAGTAAAGATAGTGAACTCTTCACCGAAGTTCGGGTAGGCCAGGATAACATCTCGGGCGATTACCTTCTTGATCTCATCAAACGCATCCTGATGAACCTGCTCCCACCGCCACGGCGGCTTCTTTTTGGTAGAGCGTTTAGTGGTTCCACATTCTCCAACTAGATCAGTGAGTGGAGCGAGGAGCTGTGTTCTTGACACCCACAGGTCACGGTAATACTGAATAATACCGAGGCAACGTCGAAGATCTTTCACGTTACGAGGTGGTTTGAGAGCAAGGATAGCGGCGACTTTGGAATGTTGTGGTGCAATTCCTTGTTTGGTGAGATGATACCCAAGGTAATCAATCTCTACGGCTGCGAATTTACTTTTGGCTGCGTTGACTTGCAGACCAGCGTCGCTTAATTTTTGTAATACCACGTCGAGTTTCTCCAGGTGGTCTTCAAAGGTTCCTTTGGATAGGCAGAGCAAATCATCAATGTAAGCCTGCACGTAGTCCAACTCAGCAAAGAGTGAACTCATTTTACTTTGGAAGATGTCCGGGCTACAAGCAACTCCCATTGGAAGTCTTTTGTACCTGTAAATTCCCCAAGGAAATACAATGGCGCAAATCTTCATCGTCTCGAGATCAAGCTTCAAATGGTAATATCCCATATTGAGATCAATCGCTGAGGCAAAAGTAAAGCCTTCCATCTGTTGCAACATACCCGATACCTTAGGAAGCGGGAAGGGGCGTCGCACTAGCGCTTTGTTAAGCTGGCGGAAGTCGGAGAGGAAGCGGACTGTGCCGTCTGACTTAGGAATAATAAAAGATGGACTGAGCCAGTCTGCTTGTTGCACCTGCTCCAGAACTCCTATATCAATTAAGCGTTGAAGTTCTTTCATAATTGTTGCTTTGTGTATCTGTGGGACATCAAACGGTCTACCACGGAACGGTTTCACATCTGGCTTAAGCTCAAAATGGACTTCCTCACCTTTCCATTCACCGAGAGATCCGCTAAACATCTTCTCATGTTTCTTGAGTAAGTTGAGTAGTTGAAGTCTCTGCATTCTGGAGAGATGAGAGCAATTTTCATCGACGATCTTTTCGAGATCGGCGGCTTCATACTTGGCATCCAAAATCTTGACGGCTCTGTCAGTCTCCTCTTTAGTTGACTGACACAGGCTAATAGATGTGTAATGACAACGACGATGAATACAGTATTAATTTACGTATTTGGAGTAGTTGTGTGCTCTTCGAAGGAGAGAGCTGCAGCTAGCGGTTGAGCTTGCTCATGGAAGATGAGGGGTTCAGAGCTACAGGACAGAATCGTACTAATTCCAAGACGTAGAACCTTAGTAACGATTCACGAGGCTGACTACTTCCACGTAGTCAGAATCCAGAGCGGCATGCGTCAGGCATAGAGATCTCGATAAGCGATAGCTTAGCGAGCACGTATCCGTATGGTCACAGATACATACGTACCTAAAGGTAGTATGCTACTTGACTATTACACTCTCCCCCGTGCTGTTCGGATTTAACAGTGGGCTCAGTGAGAGAAAAACCCTGTGGGAAAAATTACTCTCATAGAGGAGTGCGTACGGTATTTTCTTGAATACCGGTGACGTGTACGTGAAAGACTGTAAGACTGGTTTGCGACAAAAGACACGAGAAGCCAAGGCTGACGTGTGTGTAAGCTTATGATAGGGTTTGATCAAATCAACTGTTGTCTAGTATGAAATAGTGTTGATGTGTTGGAATAATTCTTCTAATTTCTAGGTTATGAAAGCTGTACACTCCCCCAAGTTATTCATTCTAACTTGCATCGTTGGCTTCTTCTGCCTCAAAGAAGGGGGTAAGTCGTCGGATATTGATTCGTTCATTGACGGAACCACGTTGAATACGGACAGTACCATTAGTAAAGACATTTGTGACCACATACGGTCCCTCATTCTTGTCTAAAGCTTTGCGCTGCTTTTCACCATTGATCTCACTGATGATTAAGCACTTACTCCCTGGAACATAGTCGTATGGGAGACGCCTTTTGTTTTCTCTGGCGTTGTTCCTGTCCACGAGCTCTTGTCGGCGGCGACCTATCTCACTCCAGTCAGCGACGAACGGAATGTCAAATAACATATCACGTCCAAAAATTGCTTCACCAGGAGTAGCCTTGAGCACGGTGTGGTAAGTAGATCGAATTGCCCATGCAGCATTTGTGATAAATTGGTCAATTCGGTGGCCATCGACGGTATCATCGTCGTCGAGGCCCGAGGTGCGGAGCATGTCGTTGAAGACTCCGTGAACTCGTTCTAAAATCGCATTAGCTTGCGGATTCTTACTGGTAGTCGGCTTACGTCCAATCTGATACTGTTCACACAGATCCTTCAGATGCAGTTCGAATTCAGAACCATTATCACACACCAAATACTTCGGGCGCGGATAACGACTTAACCAGCATTTATTCAAGAGGTGGGAAACTGTAGCGGAAGTTTTATCAATGATTTCTACTTCGACAGTTTTTCCTGTCCGAGGACATTTCTTCTCGATCATCCTATTAGGGAGTTCGACTATTTCGAACCATCCAGTAGCAGCGTCAATCATGGTTAAACACATGAAATCCATTTCAGTTCCATCTTTTGATTTGATTGTTGTTGGACCGATTAAATCGCAATGGAGCGTCTGCCATGGAACAACGATCGCATCCTTAGGAGGAAGTTGACCGTACTTACGCTTGCGTGCCTTAGATTTCTGACACCTGGGACAATATTTACACAATCTACGGATTTGTGCACTCATGCCACGCCAATACATGACGGCGCCGATAGTACCTTCCATACGGTCAGTACCAGGATGTTGCAGATAGTGGTGATACCACATAAGAACTTTAGATTGCAGCTTCTCAGGGATGATGAGCTTCGGACGAGCCGAAGGTCTGTCCTTTCGAACCAAGACAACAGTGTCGTCTATGATCATCTTCTGATTACGACTGTCGGCACCAGGCCGTTCGAAAATGTGCTTCATCTTTGGATCTTCCCGTTGGGCATCTGCTATCTCCTTGACGGTGACTGGGTAAATTTCCTCGTCATCGGCTGCTGAATTTGCAAACACATGTGACATGCAATCCTTTGGCTCTATAAACAGGGGCGCGCAGAATGGTGCGATAGTAGTGGCGTGCAGCGGTGTATGTGGCGGGTTCAGCGCGGGCCCTCGGGGCCTGTAAAGTATTGTGTCGTCATCTTGCTCTGTTGGCCATTTGCCGTGTGGCTTGTCAGTAGTCTTTATACAACGGAATTCGGCTATAAAGTTGCTCTGCAATGACGTTGGCCTTAATTGGTATAATTGTGCTGTGCACAATTTTACCAATTAGTCTCTTTACAATAGAATACGGCTATAAAGTTGCTCTGCAATGACGTTGTCTTTAATTGTGTTAGAATTGTGAAAATCATCTATCTGTCCATCGGCACTAGTATTTGTGTAGGGATTTGAGAGAAGATTGCAGTGCGCCTGATCAAATTATATATAATTGTGCTGTGCACACTTATACCAATTAGTACATTGTCCGGCAGTCATTCGTCGTCTCAACTGTTTGTTTTCGGATCATGATACCAAGCTTGTTCTTACCAATACTCAATCTCAAATCATTCGCCATATCTTTGGTTTGCGACATGATGCTGAAGGCATTTAAAGTTTGATCAAGCAAGGCATCTGCGTTGAACAGTTTGGCAGACTCGACTGTGTAGACCAACGCTGCAGTACTTGTCGCCATGATCCCTTCAACTGACCTGTCCCATAGTTTAGGCGTGTCATTGTATTTTCCATCAGTATCATCCTTGGGTATCACAATCGTGTTCACTCCTGATCTTGGCATAATAATTCCGCCTGCCAACATTGCGCTTATCTGCTTTGAGGTAAATAGCTGCATTCCATCAGTTTCAAGCAATGACTGTACCGCTACCGCGAGTGGGAAAAATCTGGCCATGCTGTGCTCAACAGTCATCGGGTAGTTCCCTGTAGAACCGAAGTTGTCCATATTACACTTGACAGGCAATTTGAGTACATCATTTGGTCCTCCACCATCAACTCTGAGCTGCACTTCGTTTTGGCACGTCTCGTATTCACGCATTGGATTCTCGTAGTATTGAGTGAGCGGCTCTTCGGTGAAACTTGGGTCATCTTCAAACTCTTCAAGTGTCCTTGCCGTTCGCGCTCTCAGCCCCTTTATGGTCAAAACTTTACCTTTGCTGACTATCTTACCGTTAGTACCAACTTCCTTCTCAGTCCAATCCTCATGGTCTCTTCTCACAGAATTATGCTTAGTTAAGCCTCTGTATATATTTAGTACTGTTGATCCAAGCTTCCTTTTGCTCACGTTCTTGCTTTTCTCGGCTAGAAGAGTTTCCGCGAGGTGAGGCGCGGGGAAAGATTCGGTAGCAGTCCTTGATGCTACTGTAATGTGAGCGTCGAAGGGGTGGCTCAATATTGCATCACTGTCCGATTTTTTCAATTTCTCAAGAGCATTCTCCATGGCGTCATGTTCGTTATCTTCAATTCCTACGAATGAATTGGTCAAGAACGTCGGATCTCCGGGATTGCTTGGCTTGAAGAAGTAGCCTGACTCTCTCTTCACTTTGCATCGCAGCAGAGCTGCCAATAATGCTATCAAGCGGTGGTTGCCTTCAACAGCTGTGACATAGAATTTCAATGAAGCAGTGAAGGAAGTGTAGAAATGACCAAATCCCTCGATACCATCTTGGACTGCCACATTGACTTCATTTTGACTTTCATCTAGCCAATGGTGCTTTCTTGCAGTGCTCAAAAGCTTTCGTTGACCTTCGACTGTTGTCACATTAGCAGTTAATGCCTCTGATATTTCTCTTTTCGTTTCATCTGTGCCACTACCATCATCTCCGTTGAGTACGTCGATTAAGTGTGATAGCTCTGGAACATACGTGAATGGCAATCCGTAAGCCACACTAGTCCTCGCTTCTTCACTGGATGCAATCAATGACATATGAGTTGCATTGACTGGTTCTGTCTTCTCCTGTTATTAATGTGGAGTAGCATCAATCAAGTGTTAGTTGTGAGTTCAGCAACGGATCTATAAATCAATATTCGTATAATCGCACAGTGAGCAATTATACAAATCAAGTAGCATGATGTAGTTTGGCTGCAGCAATCGATCGACGAATCAATATTACCAAAATTGTACAGTGATCAAATTTACAAATTCGTTCTGTGCAACATCGCAATCGATCAACGAATCAACATTCCCAAATTTGTACAGTGATCAATTTTACAAAATGGTTCGTTGCGCAGATTCAACAAAAGTAAACTCACGCAATCTTCCGCGGAATCATCCTCCGCTGCTTTCTTGCTGAAGTGTAAGTGTATCTGACTGTCGTTCATTTCTTTGTTGTCGCCGGATTTACCCGTAGCCACCAGTTTCAATAGCCCGAGTATCTTCTCTTGCTGTGGTACCGCTTGATTTACATTCTCCGCTACCAATTTGCCTTCTTTATCCAAATGGGTGAAGCAAACGAAAACCGTAGCACTAATTTTTGTTGGCAGGCCCGTATTTGTGCCTTTGATGTAATGCTCAGGTCGATCTTCCTCGACTTGCTGCGTAGTCGTTTCTGTACCTGCTGTTGGTTTGTCAGGGGTGATAACGTTGTTGGTGGTTGGTCTGGTGACAGCCTCGGCAGTATGATCGGTAGGTGTGTTATTCTTTCCGGGGGTGTTCATCTGGTTGTCCGGCGGACTCGTTGTCTCCTTTAACGTGCTTTTTGCGTCCACAGCTTCAGCTGCAGATTCAACCGCAGATTCAGTTGCATCTGTAGCTTCAGGTGAGTTCATGGTGTCGTCGTTATCGTGTTCAGTTGGATGTTGTTTGTCGGTCATGATTTGGTGGAGCGCTGTTGCGTTTTATGCGAGATCTGTGCGGCGGATTCGTTGGGTGCGGTGCTTTGCTCTGAATTACTTCCGGAACTTAAACTTGAAGTGTTGGGATTTTCCCCCCTCCTATCCCCGCTGAAATGCCCATTTTGATTGTCATTTAGATGCTATATCTTATGATTTAGATCTAAAAATCGCTTGATTTGTGCTAGAAAGGACTTTTCCAGGCTAATTAAGTCAGATTGTCGATGAGCTTCTTCGTTCTTTCCGGTGTGCATCCCCGTCACCATCTATTTTCTTCATTTTTTCTCTGAGTGACGTGGTAAACTTCGTTACTTAAGGAATTAGTACACTTGATTCCAATCGTCTTACGTCACAAAGTACCAGAAGTCAGGTGTTGGCAAAATCCAATGAACAAAAAAGTATTTAAGTTCATGCAGCAAGTACTCAGGTCGACATTGGCTCAATTACATTATCTGCCGAGTCGTCTATTGATGCAAGTCTAAATAGACGCCGACGTTGGTTGCCGACGTGTTTGCATTTGAATAACTGCCGATCTTTGGCCACGTACTGATCAATACGTCAGTTCTTAACTCCACGTCGACGTCTTGTGTTGAGCTGAATCTTTTTGTCGACGTGTTGTCGATGTGTTGAACCACAAGATCTTGTGTTGCCGACGTAGCTTACGAAGGAACTCGTTTACTTCATGACGTGGTTGGTTATTGATTGCATTGTTCTCTGCTGATTATTGCGCTGGTGCGTTGGCGACGGTTATGTAGGCAGTTTGTACGTTGTCGAGCCGTTCAACAGCTCTCATAAATTATGCATTGCATCATTTACATCATCACATTTCTACATTGTCCGAATAAATAATGAAGTTTGGCAACACAAATCCAGTTATATCCACCGTTGGTAGTAATGGTAAGGGCTTCCGTGCCGTGCGGAATCGGAGCAATGTCGATGCACGTCTTACTTCGTCAGGGGTCAAGACTGCCGCTAAACCGTCGGCTCCTGTCATTGCATTGAGCGTAACAGACATCAATTGGCGTTTGGTGCGTACCGACGATCGTATCTTCTCGCTGCTAGCGTCTGTTGCATTAGGCGATGGGTTTGACGTTGCCAAGTTGGAGAAGGAACAACTGCTCTTTTCTGCTCTTTCCGTCTTTGAAGTCGGGTCAATCAAGTACATCCTGAATGAACTGTCTGAACATTACCCGAATGTCCCAGTTGGTAAGACTGATTCTACTGACAAAGATGATCTGGTGTCTGCAGCGGTCAACTTCTTAATGTTTGCCGCTATTGCTCAGAAAGGAGGTACAAGCCAAGCGCCGTACACTTCAAATTGTGAGCATTTTTGGTAAGAGAGAAGGTTAACCTTCGTGTGGTTCAATGATTTTGGTATTTTTGTTCATTGTACCGTTTTACAAATTCTGTCTTTCCTTTTTACTTACAAGTTTTTTTTTCAACCTTCAACTTCACACCAGTGATGAGAACGGGAAACTTGTACTTGAAGACAAAACTCATTCGGGCTCCCGTGATCAACCTGTTCAAGATGATGATGAACCGGATTTGTCCGAGAAAGGTGCTGTCACGAAAAAGTCTAAACCGGTACCTGTCCGAGAGAAGGCCTCTCCTGATTCAACTATCATGTGAGTTTATTTTGTGTGCATGTGCACTGCCGCACTAAGTATCGCTTGCTTATTGAATCATTTTAGTATAATCGATCACTGAACAATTTTACCTAATAAATAAATGCAACTGCCTTCTACATAGCGAGAATGAGTGGGTTGATTACACCCATTCAGATCTCTCGGATGGATGGAAAAGGAAGAGTATCAAGCGTAAGGGCGGCAAATCCCGCGGAACTATTTACCACCATTACCTCTCCCCTGACAACAAAGTTTTCAAGAGTTTGACGCGAGCGAAGGCACATTCCTCTCCATCGAACGTCACTGAGACTGCTCCTCCCTCGTCTAAGTCGAATGGCAATCCTAATGACTTCGTTGATACTGTTGATTTGATTGCAAGAGGTGATATTGCTGATAGTGTACAACGACTCAGGAAACTCGTTGTAAATGAGTATCAAGAAACTTTTTCTGTTACGGACGATGTTGACAATTTGGCAATGTCGAAATTAGCAAAGAAGATGCGATTGAAACAAATCATTACAGCTGGTGCGGATCATGTTCAGAGGCCGACCGGTGACAAGTTGGTACCGAGGAACACTTTTAGTATCCTCCACGCACTCGCTTGTGTAGTTGATAACGTGGCTCTCAACACAGAGGAGAAACTGCTGCCGTTCGTCGCTGATGTCATGTATATGGCTGCGAATGAACCCTTCTATCCTCGTATCAAAAGAGTGATGGACGAATTCATTTATGAATGCGAATACTCATACAACAAAGTACATCGCTCGATTGACTGGTATTTCACATTGCTCGATGTATTGAGCACAATCATGTGTCTTGAAATTTGTGTGCTGCTGCCACCTGATGGATGCCATGGAGAAAGCGGTGAAACGAGGATTGTTTCCTTCGCTCCAGGCGGAGGAAACCTGCACTGTGCAAAGGTAAGTGTGCTCTGAAGATGAAAGTTGTCTCTCACACTGAATTCAGTGCAGTTGTGTATTCCGCCATCTTCTTTGGTAAAACTGTGCGGTGCACAATTTTGCAAATTGAAACAAAATCTTACGCTGGGTAACCTCACTGTATTCCGCCATCGACTTTGGTAAAACTGTGCAGTGCACAATTTTGCAAATTGAAACAATCGAACACTGTTAACCCCACTGCTAACACAACCTACCGCCACTATTAATTCTCACCTCCCAGCAAAAGCTCCGAGGATATAAGTGGTGTCCAAACATTGGTGAAAATGTCACTGAACTGGATGACAAGCAAAAGGCTCATCAGCATACAAGAGGCGGTGCACGAGATTGATAGGCTGAGTTTAACACTCTGTTCAGATGTGATCACTTACGTGTCGGTTCAGAATTGTCTGAAGCTACGAAAATCATCCGACCCTAAGCCAAACGACTTGGTCTATAGCTATGCAAGCAGGGAGGAAAAGTACAGCAAACTGACCTTGGATCAGTACTTTTACAAGGAGTGGTGTAGGAAAAAGTTCATGATAGACCCTGACAGCAATAGACGCATGAACAGGATACTCATCGCCAAAGGACTCAATTGCAGACCACGTTACCCGGTGGACTACGATTATGCAAGAGGAATGTTGTTACTTCACAAGCCATGGAGCTTCGACAAACCACTTAATTTACGCGACAGACAGAGAACAATCAATACATTCAAGTTGATGCTGCAGAAAAGACAGGTCCCTACAAGTGTTTGGACCGAATACCAGAGAGCTGTTAGATACGCGCAAGAAAAAAGGATCGAATGTGTGGCAAGAAAAGGGACAATTCAAGCAGATGTCAACATTGACGAGCTCGACGATGACGAGGTAGATCAACACCTGAATCATTTGCACTCGACCCAACTCTCTGATAGGAAAGTGGATGAGTTACTTTTGGGGGGCAAGAAAATCGACGTAGGATTGAATCACGATTGGTCGAAGAGCTCGTTTGATGGAGAAAGAGACGTAACAATACCAGGGGAGGAGTACACAGTCAAACTCAGAGAGCAACGTGCCAGAGCCATGATGGACGATCATTCAGGCGCAACAATACCCACGAAATCTGACGGATCAAGTTACAACATCGAGGAACTGTCCGAGGAACAGGCGATGATCGTACTCGCCACTGTCGATACTGTGGTGAAATTCCTTGATAATGACGAGGATTACAAGCCGCTACGAGCAACAATTACAGGAATGGGTGGGTGCGGGAAATCGCTGGTAATTAACACCATCATTTCCATCATCAGGAAGCTGACCGATTCGAACAAGACAGTCCAGGTTGCTGCTCCTTCAGGCAGCGCAGCGTACAACGTCAAAGGGTGCACGCTGCACTCACTTCTGGGAATTAACGTACAGGTACCTTACAAATCATTGGACGCAAAAAGAAGAGAAGAAATGTGCAATAAACTGAAAGAGCTGCTCGTACTGATGGTCGATGAAAGAAGCATGTTGGGCTCACACGTAACATTCGGTGCAGAGGAGCATGTGAGAGATTGCGCATTTAATGGGCACAATAAACGGGAGAGGTGGGGCGGTGTCCCGGTTGTGTTGTTCTTCGGTGACGACTACCAGCTGCCACCGTCCAACAAGGGGGGAGCAATAAACGGCTACCACGAATACCACAACAACGATAGGCCAAAAACAATGACAGGAAAGAGTAAAAACAATCAAATATGCGATTACGAGGGTAGCAAAATCTTGACTGAGATGATGACGGATGTGGTCTTCATGTTGACGAAGAATTTTAGAGCAAAAGACAAGGAGGATAGCGATCTCATGAACAGGATGAGAGTGGGGAACCAGACTGATGAGGATGCAAAGCGCCTGATCAAACTACACATAGACGAACTCGGAAAATATCATCCAAAACTGAGGGAAGAGGTAGAAAATGACCCAAAGACGTTGTGGGTATACGCGAAACGGGACGATATGTCCCAGAAAAATGTAGACATGCTGATCAAAACACACGAACGACTGAAAGTACCAATAGCTAGGCTCAGGTGTCAATTCAGCAGCAGGATGGCGGGCAATAACACAGCATACCAGTCGCACTTTTACGGCAGGAGGCTATTCTACACCTTTGATGTGTGCGTAGGTGCACATGTTTGCTTGGAGTCAGCCAACATCGATCCCAACTCAGGATTGTACGTCTCAGCTATTGGGGTAGTTGTCGAGATCGTTTACGATAAGGATCGCTCCGTTGGACCAAACGGTAAAGGTGAGGTTAGCCTACCGAAGTACATTGTTGTGGATTTCCCTACATACAAACCACCACCAGGCGAGGACCCATGGGACAAGAACAACCCAACGGTGAGTAAAAGTTGACACACGAAAGACACAAGACAATTGCCACTCTCTGCGAAAACACTACTAACTCATTTCATACTGATACAAATGCATCCTACCCCAACTTATTGCGCACAGCACGTGCCAATCCCACCCTACGAGCAGATTTGCAACAGAGGATGCTGCACCGCATTATTCATGCCATTGCAAATTGCCTACGCCATCACCATCCACCGCTGTCAAGGACTCGAAGCTGGATTCGACAAAGGAGACCGCTGGAACCGCATGATAATAGATCCAGCAGATGAGTTGTGGGAGATTAGCAAGTTTCTTGGAACAATGTACGTGGCTACCAGCAGAGGCAAAACACTTGGCTCCAAAGATCAAGCATACCCGTCGGACAGTGCCATATACTGGACCGGAAGCAACATTTCAACGAACCGATTAAAAAATTGCAAGAGAAAGCAAAATGGCCAGTTCTGCGAATCGTACAAGAAGCGAGCAAATTGGGTGAAATACTTGGAGGGGAAGGCAGAAGAGTCGAAGACAAGGTATAGCAAGAGAAAGTTGGAAGAAATCACAGAAACATCGTACGCAGCAGCAATCAAGGGCAATTTCATCAAAGACAGGACAGACCTGACAACCAGGATTACCAACATCATAACCAACCCGAACAAGAAGTGGAAAGAAGCGAAGAAGGATCATGAAATCCCAAGTGATTACTTCGCAGGATCTTCATCTGGTGATTAGTAAAATTGATCACTGCACAGTTTTACAAAACAGACACTTTCTCAACACAAAGAATACAACAACTCAATTAAGCGTCTGCATCTGGTGATCAGTAAAACATCTGCAAGCGCACGATTCGATATATCAAGCACAGTTTTACAAAAAGACATTTTCTCGTGACGAAGAAAGACAAAAACTAAATCGACTAACGCCCGTGTAAAACCTGTATTTCTTTCTCGTACAGACCGATTTAGATGCTCAAAAAGCGCATCTAGTACAGTCAATTTCTCGCTTTCAACAGGTACTTCTTGCTTTCTACATAGGAACACATACAGATCCTACGCCGGTAGTCTCTACCGAGGACTCTACGTGTCCCTAAAGTAAACCTTCTCACTAAAAAACACATGTACTGATTCCTACCTATAACTCTGTAGAATAATGGGGGTGAAAAATAATGAATTTTCCCACCTGTAATAGAAGGGCACCTGCGGCCCCCTATTACGCTGCTCTGCACTCCATGAACGGGGGCCCCGAGGGCCGATCACATCTTCTCTATCCAGAACACACTCATCATCGTTTTGATAATGAGAGAAGAGAGAGACCAGCTTATTCCACTTGCGGTGAGAATATTCTGACCTGAAGTTCCCTTTGCTGTCGAGTTCGTCTTCTGGATGAGGGTTGATTTTTGGGCAATAATCTAATCGACTAATGGCATCAGCAACGGTATTATCAACACCCTTGATGTACCTAATGTCGGCTCCATACTCATTGAGGAGTAGATTCCATCTCTGCACTCTGTCAGAGGTGCTGCCTAAGCTGTCTCGAACGAGATTCTGATGATCTGTATAAATCACCAGCTTCTGTCCAAGCAGCATACCTTTGAATTCTTTCAAGAGTTCGACGATAGAAAGCAATTCAAGTTCCGTCACAGTGTACTTCATTTGCGCGGCAGTTAACTTCCGGCTGAAAAAGGCAATGGGACGGTTATTTTGCGTAATCACTCCCCCAAGCTGGCGAGTTGAAGCATCAGTAAAGATAGTGAACTCTTCACCGAAGTTCGGGTAGGCCAGGATAACATCTCGGGCGATTACCTTCTTGATCTCATCAAAAGCATCCTGATGAACCTGCTCCCACCGCCACGGCGGCTTCTTTTTGGTAGAGCGTTTAGTGGTTCCACATTCTCCAACTAGATCAGTGAGTGGAGCGAGGAGCTGTGTTCTTGACACCCACAGGTCACGGTAATACTGAATAATACCGAGGCAACGTCGAAGATCTTTCACGTTACGAGGTGGTTTGAGAGCAAGGATAGCGGCGACTTTGGAATGTTGCGGTGCAATTCCTTGTTTGGTGAGATGATACCCAAGGTAATCAATCTCTACGGCTGCGAATTTACTTTTGGCTGCGTTGACTTGCAGACCAGCGTCGCTTAATTTTTGTAATACCACGTCGAGTTTCTCCAGGTGGTCTTCAAAGGTTCCTTTGGATAGGCAGAGCAAATCATCAATGTAAGCCTGCACGTAGTCCAACTCAGCAAAGAGTGAACTCATTTTACTTTGGAAGATGTCCGGGCTACAAGCAACTCCCATTGGAAGTCTTTTGTACCTGTAAATTCCCCAAGGAAATACAATGGCGCAAATCTTCATCGTCTCGAGATCAAGCTTCAAATGGTAATATCCCATATTGAGATCAATCGCTGAGGCAAAAGTAAAGCCTTCCATCTGTTGCAACATACCCGATACCTTAGGAAGCGGGAAGGGGCGTCGCACTAGCGCTTTGTTAAGCTGGCGGAAGTCGGAGAGGAAGCGGACTGTGCCGTCTGACTTAGGAATAATAAAAGATGGACTGAGCCAGTCTGCTTGTTGCACCTGCTCCAGAACTCCTATATCAATTAAGCGTTGAAGTTCTTTCATAATTGTTGCTTTGTGTATCTGTGGGACATCAAACGGTCTACCACGGAACGGTTTCACATCTGGCTTAAGCTCAAAATGGACTTCCTCACCTTTCCATTCACCGAGAGATCCGCTAAACATCTTCTCATGTTTCTTGAGTAAGTTGAGTAGTTGAAGTCTCTGCATTCTGGAGAGATGAGAGCAATTTTCATCGACGATCTTTTCGAGATCGGCGGCTTCATACTTGGCATCCAAAATCTTGACGGCTCTGTCAGTCTCCTCTTTAGTTGACTGAGGCTCTAGGGCTTCATTATAGATGTTCATCAAGACGTTTTCATCTTTGAATTCGTCCTTGTTTTTCATAGGACGGGAGATGCCATCAATTTCAAGGACTTTCTCTTTGAAATGCATAGTAACTCCCCAAGCATGAAGGGTTTTAACACCAATGATGGCGTCGTATTGAACGCTCCTCCTGTTGTGGATGCGTCTGATGTCAGCAGTACAAGACATTATCTTACTTTGAGAATACTCCGGAAGCAAGAAAGATAGTTCTGCGACTTCACCTGTGTTGAACTGGCCATTGGACGTAGTCCACACATTTGGATGAGCTAGAGGTATAGGGTCAAAGGCCTTTACTTCTTCATCGGGCAGAAAGATGATGTCATCATCTGCACCGGAGTCAAGTAATAAAACCAAGGGGCGTGAGTTACGGTTTCCCTTCTTGGTCAGGGACGCTGCGACAACAACAGTCTTAAGTCCATTTCCCCTGATTACTTTTTGACGAAGCGATGCGTGCATGTCTTTTACACCGCTCCAATCGGGTATGACACCTTTAATCGGCGAATGGTCAAGGTTATACAAATCGAAATCGATAGTATTAGGTTTCCTTCGTTTAACTGAACGTTCATAAGAATCAGATTCATTATTTAGAGTTAAGTTTCTATTTTCCATTCGAGTGTCGGACCCAATGATTCAATAGTCATCTCGACGGCGATAGCTACGGCTGCGTCGATGGTATTCAGGACTACGAGAGCGAGACCTAGAGCGAGAACGAGAGCGCTCACGTCGGTCATGCCTGTAATGATCACGACCACCACCACCAGAACGCATGTCTCTGAGTGCGGCTGCAATTTCGCTTTTGATGAGGTCCTTCACAGATCCTTCTTCTTTTTCGTGATCGCGTAGTTGACGGTTTTCACCATCACGCCTCTTCTTTTGACCATTGACTTCGTAGTTGCGGCATTGAACCGTAGAATGGGTAAACCAAGCTTTGACTCCATTCTTCTGACAGTTGCCACACCCACCGTCTTTGGGATTTTCAGGCGTAGGTTTAGTGCTTGGATTGCCACCACCACCACCACCACCGCCACCTCCACCATTCTTCTTCTGGTTTCTAGGGTTGGGGTTGGAAGCTCCGTTCTTGGTAGACTTATCCTTTTCGTTTGAAGCGCGTTGGGTCTTCTGCTGAACCAAGAGGGCGTCAATGCGAGCGACCAAAGGCTCCAACTCTGTTTCAAGTGGACGATTTGGAGACGTCACTCGAAGAGAATCCCTAATCTCTCTGGGCATGCTGGCCAAGACAATCTTGCACAGCTCCACTTCGTTGTAGGGAACGTTGGCACGTGGAATACTATCGTTGTCCGCGTACTGTTCATCATCTTTGTAGGTGGTAAGGAGACGTAGATATTGATTGATTGCTGTGATCATCCCTACCCACTGCTTGCATGTGAATGCACGATGGAATTTAATGTTGGATTCCAAGTAGCTTCTGGTTGCTTCCGCGAGGCCGTAACCATGTTGCTCGACTAACAATAAATTAGCGCACTTGAGAATATCCTTAAGAGTTTTCAAACGAGGCCCTGTTTCTGTTTGAGTGCAGAGCATCGCTTTACGACACATCAAGTAGTCTGATGTTTCGTCTTTGTCATCGAAGACCGTCCCTGTGTAAGACATCAGAGGGATCATTATTTTGGAAGAGTCCATGGCGTCCTTGCAAAATGCATGGTTGACTGCCCTCCACTTCGTCACTTGGTACGGCGCACCCTGATTGAAGTAGTTGTCCATGATGACAGCGAATTTCTTATCGAAATGACCCATGAGCTTTCCAAGCATACCTCCTGCACGATCTGCATTATCGTTCAGACAGTTCACATGATGGCTGATTTGCTTTTTATGCTGCGATAGTGTCTTTTTCAATTCGTCGATGTCCTTCTTAGCGAGAGGATCACCGGTGATACCGTTGAATTTGTTTGCGATGTCGGCTTCTAGCTCGGACGCTTTTTGCTGATTGAAGATGAGTTGAGTCATGAGCTTCTTCTCGTGGTCGTCCCAACCAAGCTCGAAGATTAGACTTTCATATTCGATGAGTTTGAGTACCATGTAGGTGTGTTGTCCAACATTATGTGGAAGGGAATAGTACGTTACCGTAGTTTTGGCATGATTAGTTGATCCGCCATCGATAGTCCATTTCCGACCATTGGCAATCTTGGCAACATGGAAAGATGGGAAAGACGACTTTGTCTTTATCCTCGATGTATCCACGAGTTACCTGAGATTCTTTTGGCCGTTTGTCCTCGGTGAGAGTGTTGTAGGCCAAGTAAATTGAATGCTAATTCATTTTGCGACATGATAATGATCAGTCCTTCTGATATTTCACCAGGATGGAAAATTCTTCTCGTTTCGAGGTATCTGGTAGCTTTCTGCGGTGCTTGTCGACGAGAGCACTTGTTATTTTAAAATAATGACACAGGCTAATAGATGTGTAATGACAACGACGATGAATACAGTATTAATTTACGTATTTGGAGTAGTTGTGTGCTCTTCGAAGGAGAGAGCTGCAGCTAGCGGTTGAGCTTGCTCATGGAAGATGAGGGGTTCAGAGCTACAGGACAGAATCGTACTAATTCCAAGACGTAGAACCTTAGTAACGATTCACGAGGCTGACTACTTCCACGTAGTCAGAATCCAGAGCGGCATGCGTCAGGCATAGAGATCTCGATAAGCGATAGCTTAGCGAGCACGTATCCGTATGGTCACAGATACATACGTACCTAAAGGTAGTATGCTACTTGACTATTACATTGACTGAGGCTCTAGGGCTTCATTATAGATGTTCATCAAGACGTTTTCATCTTTGAATTCGTCCTTGTTTTTCATAGGACGGGAGATGCCATCAATTTCAAGGACTTTCTCTTTGAAATGCATAGTAACTCCCCAAGCATGAAGGGTTTTAACACCAATAATGGCGTCGTATTGAACGCTCCTCCTGTTGTGGATGCGTCTGATGTCAGCAGTACAAGACATAATCTTACTTTGAGAATACTCCGGAAGCAAGAAAGATAGTTCTGCGACTTCACCTGTGTTGAACTGGCCATTGGACGTAGTCCACACATTTGGATGAGCTAGAGGTATAGGGTCAAAGGCCTTTACTTCTTCATCGGGCAGAAAGATGATGTCATCATCTGCACCGGAGTCAAGTAATAAAACCAAGGGGCGTGAGTTACGGTTTCCCTTCTTGGTCAGGGACGCTGCGACAACAACAGTCTTAAGTCCATTTCCCCTGATTACTTTTTGACGAAGCGATGCGTGCATGTCTTTTACACCGCTCCAATCGGGTATGACACCTTTAATCGGCGAATGGTCGAGGTTATACAAATCAAAATCGATAGTATTAGGTTTCCTTCGTTTAACTGAACGTTCATAAGAATCAGATTCATTATTTAGTTTTAAGTTTCTATTTTCCATTCGAGTGTCGGACCCAATGATTCAATAGTCATCTCGACGGCGATAGCTACGGCTGCGTCGATGGTATTCAGGACTACGAGAGCGAGACCTAGAGCGAGAACGAGAGCGCTCACGTCGGTCATGCCTGTAATGATCACGACCACCACCACCAGAACGCATGTCTCTGAGTGCGGCTGCAATTTCGCTTTTGATGAGGTCCTTCACAGATCCTTCTTCTTTTTCGTGATCGCGTAGTTGACGGTTTTCACCATCACGCCTCTTCTTTTGACCATTGACTTCGTAGTTGCGGCATTTAATCGTAGAATGGGTAAACCAAGCGTTGACTCCATTCTTCTGACAGTTGCCACACCCACCTTCTTTGGGATTTTCAGGCGTAGGTTTAGTACTTGGATTGCCACCACCACCACCTCCACCGCCACCTCCACCATTCTTCTTCTGGTTTCTAGGGTTGGGGTTGGAAGCTCCGTTCTTGGTAGACTTATCCTTTTCATTTGAAGCGCGTTGGGTCTTCTGATGAGCCAAGATGGCGTCAATGCGAGCGACCAAAGGCTCCAGCTCTGTTTCAAGTGGACGATTTGGAGACGTCACTCGAAGAGAATCCCTAACCTCTCTGGGCATGCTGGCCAAGACAATCTTCTTGCACAGCTCCACTTCGTTGTAGGGAACGTTGGCACGTGGAATACTAGCGTTGTCCGCGTACTGTTCATCATCTTTGTAGGTGGTAAGGAGACGTAGATATTGATTGATTGCTGTGATCATCCCTACCCACTGCTTGCATGTGAATGCACGATGGAATTTAATGTTGGATTCCAAGTAGCTTCTGGTTGCTTCCGCGAGGCCGTAACCATGTTGCTCGACTAACAATAAATTAGCGCACTTGAGAATATCCTTAAGAGTTTTCAAACGATGCCCTGTTTCTGTTTGAGTGCAGAGCATCGCTTTACGACACATCAAGTAGTCTGATGTTTCGTCTTTGTCATCGAAGACCGTCCCTGTGTACGACATCAGAGGGATCATTATTTTGGAAGAGTCCATGGCGTCCTTGCAAAATGCATGGTTGACTGCCCTCCACTTCGTCACTTGGTGCGGCGCACCCTGATTGAAGTAGTTGTCCATGATGACAGCGAATTTCTTATCGAAATGACCCATGAGCTTGTCAGCGGCGGTAGCTGATACGGTGAGTTGAATGAATAATTTGGTGTTATGTAAATTATGCTAGTCTGCGTTAAGAGTGATCGATGCAGCTTCCGGAAGAAGATGGCTGAAGGAAGACACGTCATCGATTGATTACGTCAGTAATGAGATCCTGTGGCTCTCATACGTTATCTGTTACTTAACGTGGAAGGAAGGACAGACAATGACTTAGCGAGCCATTGGCGAGCTGGACCGTGTGCTAGGCTACAGGAAACGGGATTGGTATCTGGCTAATGTAGCCAGTGCCTATGACACTCGCCCCCAAGTGTCGGGATCAAAGGGGAGAACACAAGGAGAAAACCACGTGGGATAAAACTCTTTGAGGAGTGACGGTCGGGGACTTTGTCCACGCACGGTGAGCTCTGGTAAAAAGACTTGTTGAAAAAAAACGTACTTGATACGTGCGGTACACTTGGCCTTGAAGATATATTTTTACTGTGATGTTCAGTTTATATTGTACACGCCCCCCTGCTCTATGATTCTTCATTTCTATCGAAGTATGGGGTTATTCTTCTAATGTTAATTCGTTCACTGATTGAACCCTTTTGTATCCTGACAGTTCCATTCGTGTAGACTTCCGTAACAGCATAAGGTCCTTTGTTCCGGTCGTCGGCTTTAGGAAGCCGCTCACCATTAATGTCCTTAATGATGAGACACTTACTACCAATTTTATAATCATACGGTAGACGTCTCGAGTTTTCTCGGGCGTTGTCACTGTCCACTTGCATTTGTCGTCGACGGCCGATGTCAGCCCAGTCTGCCACATAAGGGATGTCGAATAACATGTCCCTACCGAATATAGCAGCACCAGGTGACGACTTGAGCACTGTGTGATGGGTCGCTCGGATTGCCCACGCTGTGTTGGTGATCCAATCGTCTATTTGAGCGTCAGTTACCTCATCGAGGTCATTGAGACCTGAGGTGCGCAACATGCTGTTGACGACACCGTGCACACGCTCTAGAATAGCGTTTGCTTGAGGGTTTCTGCTGGAGGTCGGCTTTCTACCAATAGTGTAAGTTTTGCATAACTCGGCGAGGTGAAGTTTGAATTCACCTCCATTATCACACGTCACGTATCGTGGACGAGGATAACGACTCAACCAGCACTTGTTAAAGAGACGCGATATTGTCTCAGATGATTTGTCGATGATCTCTGATTTTATCATTTTGTCTTCTTTCTTGTCGTATTTGTCGACGATTTTAGTTGGCAATTCGACGATCTCAAACCATCCCGTGGCCGGATCGATCATAGTCATGCACATGAAATCCATGCAAGTACCGGCTTTGTCCTCAATCTCAATTGGTCCAATGAGATCGACGCAGACGGTGTGCCATGGTCTAACGATTGCATCTTTCGGCGGAAGATGGCCATATTTTCGCTTGCGCGACTTGCCCTTCTGACATTTATCGCAGGTTTTGACCAGCCGTTTTATTTGAGCACTCATTCCGTGCCAATACATTACTGCGGAAATTGTTTCCATCATTCTGTCTCTACCGGGGTGTTGAAGGTACGTGTGATACCAAGCCAGCACTTTCTCCTGCAAGGAGTCCGGTATGACGAGTCTGGGTTGTCTAGTGTCTCTGCCCTTAACGAGGACTTCAACATCATCGTAGATCATAAGTTGGAACTGAGAGTCACGCTGAGGTTTCTCAAAGTGCTTTTTCAACTTTGCATCAGCACGCTGTTCGGCGGCAATCTCACTAATCGTGACAGGGTAGACCATGTCTTCCTGCTGTTCTACTTGTGAGAAGAGATGCGTCATCACTTGTTTAGGTTGTGGTAATGACTGTGAATCTTCCGGGTCATAGTCATTTTTATAATGGCTGAAAAGGGAAACCATCGCGTTCCACTTCTCATGACGGTTGGTTTTCCAGTTGCCGTCGTCATCCACTTCGTCGTCTTTGTGGGGATTTGTCTTTGGACAGTAGTCAAGACGTGATATCGCGTCGGCTACTGTGTTATCAATACCTTTGATGTACCTGATGTCAGGTCCAAACTCATTCAAGATGACCATCCAACGGCGTGTCCGATCAGAAGATTGGCCGATGTTGTCTCTTGTGAGGTTGATCGGCCCTCGGGGCCCCCGTTCATGGAGTGCAGAGCAGCGTAATAGGGGGCCGCAGGTGCCCTTCTATTACAGGTGGGAAAATTCATTATTTTTCACCCCCATTATTCTACAGAGTTATAGGTAGGAATCAGTACATGTGTTTTTTAGTGAGAAGGTTTACTTTAGGGACACGTAGAGTCCTCGGTAGAGACTACCGGCGTAGGATCTGTATGTGTTCCTATGTAGAAAGCAAGAAGTACCTGTTGAAAGCGAGAAATTGACTGTACTAGATGCGCTTTTTGAGCATCTAAATCGGTCTGTACGAGAAAGAAATACAGGTTTTACACGGGCGTTAGTCGATTTAGTTTTTGTCTTTCTTCGTCACGAGAAAATGTCTTTTTGTAAAACTGTGCTTGATATATCGAATCGTGCGCTTGCAGATGTTTTACTGATCACCAGATGCAGACGCTTAATTGAGTTGTTGTATTCTTTGTGTTGAGAAAGTGTCTGTTTTGTAAAACTGTGCAGTGATCAATTTTACTAATCACCAGATGAAGATCCTGCGAAGTAATCACTTGGGATTTCATGATCCTTCTTCGCTTCTTTCCACTTCTTGTTCGGGTTGGTTATGATGTTGGTAATCCTGGTTGTCAGGTCTGTCCTGTCTTTGATGAAATTGCCCTTGATTGCTGCTGCGTACGATGTTTCTGTGATTTCTTCCAACTTTCTCTTGCTATACCTTGTCTTCGACTCTTCTGCCTTCCCCTCCAAGTATTTCACCCAATTTGCTCGCTTCTTGTACGATTCGCAGAACTGGCCATTTTGCTTTCTCTTGCAATTTTTTAATCGGTTCGTTGAAATGTTGCTTCCGGTCCAGTATATGGCACTGTCCGACGGGTATGCTTGATCTTTGGAGCCAAGTGTTTTGCCTCTGCTGGTAGCCACGTACATTGTTCCAAGAAACTTGCTAATCTCCCACAACTCATCTGCTGGATCTATTATCATGCGGTTCCAGCGGTCTCCTTTGTCGAATCCAGCTTCGAGTCCTTGACAGCGGTGGATGGTGATGGCGTAGGCAATTTGCAATGGCATGAATAATGCGGTGCAGCATCCTCTGTTGCAAATCTGCTCGTAGGGTGGGATTGGCACGTGCTGTGCGCAATAAGTTGGGGTAGGATGCATTTGTATCAGTATGAAATGAGTTAGTAGTGTTTTCGCAGAGAGTGGCAATTGTCTTGTGTCTTTCGTGTGTCAACTTTTACTCACCGTTGGGTTGTTCTTGTCCCATGGGTCCTCGCCTGGTGGTGGTTTGTATGTAGGGAAATCCACAACAATGTACTTCGGTAGGCTAACCTCACCTTTACCGTTTGGTCCAACGGAGCGATCCTTATCGTAAACGATCTCGACAACTACCCCAATAGCTGAGACGTACAATCCTGAGTTGGGATCGATGTTGGCTGACTCCAAGCAAACATGTGCACCTACGCACACATCAAAGGTGTAGAATAGCCTCCTGCCGTAAAAGTGCGACTGGTATGCTGTGTTATTGCCCGCCATCCTGCTGCTGAATTGACACCTGAGCCTAGCTATTGGTACTTTCAGTCGTTCGTGTGTTTTGATCAGCATGTCTACATTTTTCTGGGACATATCGTCCCGTTTCGCGTATACCCACAACGTCTTTGGGTCATTTTCTACCTCTTCCCTCAGTTTTGGATGATATTTTCCGAGTTCGTCTATGTGTAGTTTGATCAGGCGCTTTGCATCCTCATCAGTCTGGTTCCCCACTCTCATCCTGTTCATGAGATCGCTATCCTCCTTGTCTTTTGCTCTAAAATTCTTCGTCAACATGAAGACCACATCCGTCATCATCTCAGTCAAGATTTTGCTACCCTCGTAATCGCATATTTGATTGTTTTTACTCTTTCCTGTCATTGTTTTTGGCCTATCGTTGTTGTGGTATTCGTGGTAGCCGTTTATTGCTCCCCCCTTGTTGGACGGTGGCAGCTGGTAGTCGTCACCGAAGAACAACACAACCGGGACACCGCCCCACCTCTCCCGTTTATTGTGCCCATTAAATGCGCAATCTCTCACATGCTCCTCTGCACCGAATGTTACGTGTGAGCCCAACATGCTTCTTTCATCGACCATCAGTACGAGCAGCTCTTTCAGTTTATTGCACATTTCTTCTCTTCTTTTTGCGTCCAATGATTTGTAAGGTACCTGTACGTTAATTCCCAGAAGTGAGTGCAACGTGCACCCTTTGACGTTGTACGCTGCGCTGCCTGAAGGAGCAGCAACCTGGACTGTCTTGTTCGAATCGGTCAGCTTCCTGATGATGGAAATGATGGTGTTAATTACCAGCGATTTCCCGCACCCACCCATTCCTGTAATTGTTGCTCGTAGCGGCTTGTAATCCTCGTCATTATCAAGGAATTTCACCACAGTATCGACAGTGGCGAGTACGATCATCGCCTGTTCCTCGGACAGTTCCTCGATGTTGTAACTTGATCCGTCAGATTTCGTGGGTATTGTTGCGCCTGAATGATCGTCCATCATGGCTCTGGCACGTTGCTCTCTGAGTTTGACTGTGTACTCCTCCCCTGGTATTGTTACGTCTCTTTCTCCATCAAACGAGCTCTTCGACCAATCGTGATTCAATCCTACGTCGATTTTCTTGCCCCCCAAAAGTAACTCATCCACTTTCCTATCAGAGAGTTGGGTCGAGTGCAAATGATTCAGGTGTTGATCTACCTCGTCATCGTCGAGCTCGTCAATGTTGACATCTGCTTGAATTGTCCCTTTTCTTGCCACACATTCGATCCTTTTTTCTTGCGCGTATCTAACAGCTCTCTGGTATTCGGTCCAAACACTTGTAGGGACCTGTCTTTTCTGCAGCATCAACTTGAATGTATTGATTGTTCTCTGTCTGTCGCGTAAATTAAGTGGTTTGTCGAAGCTCCATGGCTTGTGAAGTAACAACATTCCTCTTGCATAATCGTAGTCCACCGGGTAACGTGGTCTGCAATTGAGTCCTTTGGCGATGAGTATCCTGTTCATGCGTCTATTGCTGTCAGGGTCTATCATGAACTTTTTCCTACACCACTCCTTGTAAAAGTACTGATCCAAGGTCAGTTTGCTGTACTTTTCCTCCCTGCTTGCATAGCTATAGACCAAGTCGTTTGGCTTAGGGTCGGATGATTTTCGTAGCTTCAGACAATTCTGAACCGACACGTAAGTGATCACATCTGAACAGAGTGTTAAACTCAGCCTATCAATCTCGTGCACCGCCTCTTGTATGCTGATGAGCCTTTTGCTTGTCATCCAGTTCAGTGACATTTTCACCAATGTTTGGACACCACTTATATCCTCGGAGCTTTTGCTGGGAGGTGAGAATTAATAGTGGCGGTAGGTTGTGTTAGCAGTGGGGTTAACAGTGTTCGATTGTTTCAATTTGCAAAATTGTGCACTGCACAGTTTTACCAAAGTCGATGGCGGAATACAGTGAGGTTACCCAGCGTAAGATTTTGTTTCAATTTGCAAAATTGTGCACCGCACAGTTTTACCAAAGAAGATGGCGGAATACACAACTGCACTGAATTCAGTGTGAGAGACAACTTTCATCTTCAGAGCACACTTACCTTTGCACAATGTTCTGCACTGCTTCTTTCTCCTTCTTGGACGTGTGGTTCTTCTTGCTGGCGTATGCTACGACATATTTGCAAACGTTCTCAATCTCGCTGACATCGGGTTTGTCTGGATGTGACCTATAAACCAGTAGCTGGATATCTATGTTTGCCCTCCAGGTTTGCAACAGTGTCCTACTGTGCTGACATGACTTTCGCGACTTTGTACGGCGTAGTTGGAAGTGTTCCACTCCCTTTTGATCTGTTACTATCACCGATACTTTGCTGAGTGGTTTCCCATCTGTATCACACTTGCCGTACTCTGTCTCCGTACCGTACCCAAACCTACACTCACGACGTTCGCATTTCGTATTTGTACCAAGGCAATACACATTGCAGTGGTGCACCATGCACTCCTGGCACAGCATTCGGGCGTCCTCTCCCTTATGCACGCTTTCGCAGAACCGATGCATTAGCGGATTTGTTGAGTCGGGAGATCTGTCCGACACGTGGTTCTCATTCACTTCGACGTCGGCTGTCATGTCGAGCACATTTGTCGCGTATGTTTCCAGCACTTTGGCCTTTTCCTCTTCCGTGTCTGCTCGATAGAAGTCATTCAGATATGCCTTGTCCTTGGAAATGCCCAACAAGTGCAGATGTATCTGACCCCTTCCTGGCGCAAATTCGACTCTTGCCCAGTAATGCTCGATACCAAGCGCGTCCTTCGCAACTGTGTCGAGAAAGACTTTCGACCTCTTCATGAAAAAATCATTGACATACACTGTGAATCTCTTGACTGATTTGGTCATGGCCTTGAAGTCGTTTTTCTGCAGCAATTCGACCTGTTTGAGATTTTGTGCAGTTCGCTCAAGGCTGATCATCAGACGACGTAGATCCGGCCACCAGTTTTCGGCACAAGATAACGTGATGAAATGGGTAGGCGGACCGTGTCCACGTGAAATATGGAAGTCAATCCACGATTCTAGCTCGTCCTGCTTCCCCCTCCAGAAACTGTCTGATCCACGTATACCCCTAGCGATGTATCGCAACTTGTTAATATAGCTCATATCACCCTGCCTCAACTGCTGCTGCAACTCCTCCACAGTTGGTGGCATTCTCACACTCGCACCAAGGAAGTTCTTGTCTTTGTAAAAGAAATTGCCCTGGGTATTGTTCGTATGACGCTGCAGCATGTTGAAGACGTACAGGCAAAACATCTGATCGTTAATGAATCTTCCATCTTGGTACCGTATCAAGTGAGTGGCCCAGCTACGGATATCTTTGACTTTCCCACGTCTGAGATCGTACACGTCTCCAATACCGCCAGGGAAGAGCCAAGGGAATGCATTCACGAACACTTGTCCCGTCGAATCAAACTCACTGTTGATGGTTTCGATTGGTTGACATGGATTGTCGTTGGCATAATGTTGCAAGTACAAGATAAAGATGCTGGTTTAGCTAAATCGAGTGGTAATTTGAACACAATCGAATCATTCAATGGCAAAGAATACACTCACTTTATTGGCGCATTGTGGTCGATGGGAGGGAAGTTGAGGACCTTTTCCTTCTGATTCGTTGCATTGGCTATAACTTTAAATTCCTTCACGATTTTGGCCTGTTTCGAGTTCGGTAAGGTATTGTTGTAGTTCGGGTGTACTGTCTCCATTTCAAACTCGTCTTCGTTGTTCTTGTCCTCTGGTGTACCTGTCTGATTGCCAGACAGTGTTTCTGCGGCGTCAGCCACGGCATCTCGTCTGCTGGGCTTTGTGTTCAGAGTGTATTTCTTCGCGACGTCATACAATGATCCATTCTTGATCCAATCTAGATTGGTTTCCTTAATTGTGATTCCATGATATCCACTGTGATTAAGTTTGAGCCACTTGAGAGCCGCTATTACTTTCCTCTTGTTCACTTTGTAATGACGGCTGATAGATTCCCCCGTCACGCGGTTGCTGATATGCCGCACAAATGTTACCATACTCGTCTCAGTCTGTGGCAATTCCATGCACATGTTATTTATATCCTGAGGAAAGCACACGCAATGACCGTTAATGCCATAGATACCATCCTTGATGTGCATCGACGGAATCATGGGCGAACACCTCCGAATCAGGAGCTTCTCTGACATAGTCAGATCTTTCAGCTCACTGGGTATGTCGTATCTTACCACGGGATTGCCATTTTCGTCAATCTTCATAACTCCTTCGCTGTCCCGCTCGTACCAGACTGGGTGGAAGTTGTTCTTCAAGAAATAGTCCGATTCTTTATGTTTCTTCGTTCTGCAAGTGGAGCAGATGACCTCCTCGCATCGTGTGGCACTCTCCTTGACTTTCTCCGAAAATTCGAGCCTGTTCTCGCGGCAGACACTGCAAGTTTGCAGCTGCAGCGTCTTCATTTTATATTCGAATTTCAACATCTCCTCGATAGTCTGCCCTCGATCGATTCGTTTTCTTTGGGAACGGCCGTGTTCGCCGTAACAGGGATTGTCCATGAAGGTGATGTCAAATTTGATGGCGATTGTGACTCCATTCGTCTTAATCCGGTTGTTCACAGCGTCCTTCAAAGACTTAATTGACTTGTTGAACTCATCCTTCGTGGGAAGCTGCAAATGGCTCCTTTTCGTAGAATTTGTCAACGATTGCACGTAATTTAGCGTTATGTACATACATCTTGTTCACCGCTTCGGAGAAAATAAAAGAGAGAGGACGTCGTGTGGTCAACAAATACCAGTCATTGGGTGATCGGAGTAAGTGTGTTCGCAGGACAGCTTAAGCCTCTTAGAAGTACTTGTAAGAGGCTGCGACACTCACACTTACATCCGATGGGCCAAGACGGCGTTTTGAGTAAATGACAGAGCTTCTCTTTTATTTTTATCAGCGGTGAACAAGTTCTTCTTCTTGTTCTTCTTCCTTTTTGGTTTGTACCTGCAGTTGGTTCTCCACTAGCATTGCTCTCGGCTGGACTGGTGGTGTCAGCAGTGGTAGCGGTCCCTCCACTATTGATATCATTCTCTACCACTCCGTCTACCTCGTCGTCCTCATCAACCGTCTCGAATGGTGGAATGACTACCACCTTGTCGAGACCCTTCCACTTAGGCGAAGGATTGACCAGCCTCTTGTCTTCCATAGGTCGAACGATCTCGATGCGCTTTACCTGGTGGACCTTCCTAACTGAGCCATGTCCCATTCGATACTTGGAGAATTCTGTCAGAGGAGAGAGCCCCAATCGACACAATCTGACCCTTCATGGGTGCATCCTTCTTTGAACTGCGGTATTCTATGATATCTCCCAGCTGTACGAATACATTCAAGTCGCTTGAGTCGGCATCCCCGTCATCGCGGGCGAGATTGCAATCCAGGTCGATGTAATTGTATGTCTTGTCGGTTCTGTAATGTATCTGATCGAGGTCGCCTGCACAAAATGATGTCATTAGTAAAATGGAGCAGTGCACAATTTTACCAATAGTTGTGTACCATGTACAACATAGTTCAAAATAAACTCACCTGTGGTATCAGCGGACAGGTCGTCGTCATCCATCGTCCAATTGAGAGTAAGACGAATCGCTGTTGGACACATGATCGGATTTATCGCCAACTGAGTCATCGCTTGTCTGTGTCACGGGAGATATAATCTCCACATCATCGTCATCATCCTCATCATCACTTTCGCCTCAAGCAGTCAATCAATGTATCTCGGTGATTTCGATACAGGCTGGTGATGTGTACTATGAGGTCATACATTTCGGTCCTCAATCTATTGATGTCGTCTGCGTTGTAATCAAACAAGTCATGACTGCTTATACAGCTGGCGAAATTGTCAGTGAAATCTTTATTCTTGACCTTCAAGTCAACCATCTGAACTAGATTGTAAGCGTAGCGACCATAACGTGTACGCCACAGTCGTAGCCGTTCCCCTGGTCCATAACTGGTATAACACAAAAGAGCGTGAGATTGAGATAGTGAAACGACACAGTAACTGAAATTGATTGACTGATAGACTTCGCTCACCTTCGGGAAAATGCAATTGGAACGACTTGTGTCTATGAGAGAAAGGCATCTCGAATCTATCTAGCGCATCATCATGATGCCTTCTCCACTCTGCGTTGAGAACGTTTCGAACAGCTTGCGCTATTTCCCTCCTTGTTGTGGAGAGTACCGCTCCCAAGTGAATCCAAGTGTATCATAGCTGTGACATCTTTGCTGTAGGTCGTATCCCCAAATCTTGCCTTTGGTCTGTTTTATCAGGTTTGGATTCAGTACCGCTACTAACGACCAATGACTGGCAAGGTGCACAGGAAACATGACGATTTTCTTCTCGAAAATGTTGACATTCTTCAGGAACTTCTTCATCGTGTCACTGTACCCCTCGCTCAGGACCCCTGACAGGAGATACGTTGAACAGATGTGCACAGAAGAAGCGTTGTCGCCAGGGCATCTGGGTGTTGATATTCCACTTGAACCAGAATTGCAGTACCGCGTCATTTAACCACTGTCCAGGTTTAAGCGTCGCCAGATCCATTCCGTGAACAATCAAATTCCTTTTCATACTGTCCCTGAGAGAGTTCTCGAAAAATGCGGCGGTAGTTTGATGCATCATCTTGCCCGATGAGTTTTGCCAGCCTGTGGGATAGGTCAGTCGAACATTTGTCTGCAAGCAAGAGGCTGCTATTGCTCGTCTTGAAAGGTATCACGAAACATTGTGATAATATGTCGACTGCCACTGGCAATGGTGTAAAGCTTTTCTGGGTCACCGATGATGCAGATGGTGGTTCAGCCGAGATCACATTCTGCTGTTGTCGTATGCCTGCACGAACCAAGTCATCACAGACTGTGCGCGCATTGGGACTCTTGACATCGTGCTGCTGAAGCGTAACAATGCTTGGATAACGCCACAACTACAATGATTGTAGTTAGCAGCTCAGACGGTCCTCCCTTTCTTGCATTGAATTGTATCACCGACTCGCGGTGACCTTCCTGTAATTTGAGAGCGACGGATTGCTTTGCTCTTTAATTACCTTAATCAGTATTCCTTTATTACGTAGTTGCTTAACTCCAAGGACAGTCCGTAACCAGCTCGTCACGAAAAGTATGATGTGCGGCAAAGATATTACAGTCGCTTGGTAATTTGGTAAAATTGTGCAGTGGACAGATTTACAAATGTCAGTCAGTAAGTGATACCAAACCAAAGCAAATACGAATCAAAGCGTACGACAACGTGATGGCAACACTCACTTGGCGTTGTCGTCGATTCACCTACATGTGACTCCTTCACCGGAGTGACAACTGCAAGTACAAGAACGCAATTAAAAGAAAAAGGCGCTGATTAGTAAACGACGACGAAATTTCTTATTGTTAAAAAGAAATGCAGATATATCCCAATTCATGTATAGAATCCCACCAATCCTCCCCACCCCATTCTACTCCCCAAACTCAGTGGCTAATCATTCCATGATAGTATCCTCAATAATTTCGTTCCAATCAGGAAAATTTCCACTCTTGAAGACATTTCTCCTCTCATTTTCAGTGACATCGTCAAACGACGAGTAACCAATAGATTGAAGGTGCGCTTTGATTCCGAAGTCGGTCAGGTACTTGTTCAAAGGTACTCCGTAAGTGACTGAATCAAACCCAGATTTCCAAGTATGTTGAAAGTCCGAAATAATGTCTTGCAAAAGCTCATTCCTGTCTTTGTATGGAACGTTCTTTTTGGGGCGGTTCCTGAACTTGCCCTCAAGGAATCGATTGTACATCGTGTTGTTATTCTCTTCCATGACCTTCAAAGCAATGTACGCTGGTTTTTCTGCATCGCTCATCAATTGCTTCATTCTGTTCTCGATCTTTCGCAAGTGGGTCTCGATCGGAAAGCTGCCAGTAGGTACCATAAGCACTGTAATCAACTTTGTCACTGGATAATTCGATGTAGTTTGTTTTCTCTTGAGAATGTTGTCGGTGGAGTAGTTTTGTTCCTTAATGAAGGTTTCCGTGAAACATTCGTACCAGTTAGGCACCGTGTCTCCAGCACTGGATACATTGTTCCAGTAAGTCAGTAGAATCGATCTGACATGCTCACCCTTCAGGTACCAGGCCCTACGCCCCATCTCCGTAAAGAAGATAATATAGACTTGTTTACTGGACTTGTTGTGTGTGATAGGACAAGACACTTCAACAGTAATCGGACTCAACGATGATTTCAGAGGAGAAGATGTACCAGTCGTGACAGAAGAAATATCCACGTTTTGCCATGCTCCACCGCCACCGCCACCGCCATTGTGACTATGATCACCTATAGTACTCTCGCTCCCCAATACCTCCATACCAGTCAAGCTTGTAGAACCGCCCGACTTGAACTCACCTTTCACTTCTTCAGCAGTAACCATCGACGAAGAAGTTGCAGGAGACGATACAACATTGCTCTTCCCCTTTTCCAACAATTTGATCCTTTTCAACAGAGCAGCTTTTTCTTGAGCTAACCTGTCTTCAATGCTGCGTTTACACGGTTGAGAACCATGGTCGAGCAAGGATGTGGGCTTCCCAACCACCTTCTTCCTCACAGGAGTGGTAAAAAGAGACCTAGCAGTACTAGCATCACTGACTTCTTCAATTACTTCGCTTGTAGCTTTGGTCAACTGGATAGAACCCCGCTTCTGCTCAGCGGTAAGACTACCACTCAGTTTCTTATACGGATTCTGCACAGGTTGAACTTTGCTTACACGAAACGCAGAGACCCCAACAATGCAATCGTTACCTGAATCATGATCTTGATAAAGTAGACGAAACACAAGATTTCTGTCATCAATCGCCACACCCGTCATGTTGTTTGCCCCCCAATCAGGTAAATTAATGACTGTAAAACTTTTCGCAGACCAGTCTTTGTGAGGGGGTATTGCAATCGCCACTCTAACTTGGCAACGCACACAGATTGCGCTCAACAGAGATTTGTACCAATCAATTGAATGAGCGAGCGATCTCTTAAAATGAGTCTCTTCTTTCAACCACTCTGCGACAACTTTTTTGCTGCCTTCAGCGTAGACCTCGTTATTACAAAAGTCATCCAACTGACTAGCACACCATTTCAAGAATAACTCGTAAGTAAAACATTGCATCGGATGGTTCGTCTCTTGAAAAAAGGCAAGTAAACTTCTTGCAATTGATGAAGGTAGGCCGAACTTATCACCTGGGTCAGACACTTCCAACTCATTCCAATTATTTGTCTCCTTCAACAGCTGGAATACTGATGATACAAAGCCATCATCCCTCACAACATCAATTTCATCACTGCTGCGGTCCGATGAATTATTTTGCTTTGATTGCTCGTCAGTACCACTGATATCATCGAATTGATCATCATCGTCATGACCATCTAGACCATCATCATCGGAAGTGGTCAAATCCAAATCCCTCTCGATATAAACGGACACACCAGCAACATTGTCACCACCATCACCGAGGCGACAATCAGTAATAGTGCGGTCAATGAGTAGCCTGAAATAGACTTTTCTTGGGCACTTTAGCCCGCCTGGAGCGAAGGAAACAATCCTCGTTTCACCGCTTTCTCCATGGCATCCATCAGGTGGCAGCAGCACACAAATTTCAAGACACATGATTGTGCTCAATACATCGAGCAATGTGAAATACCAGTCAATCGAGCGATGTACTTTGTTGTATGAGTATTCGCATTCATAAATGAATTCGTCCATCACTCTTTTGATACGAGGATAGAAGGGTTCATTCGCAGCCATATACATGACATCAGCGACGAACGGCAGCAGTTTCTCCTCTGTGTTGAGAGCCACGTTATCAACTACACAAGCGAGTGCGTGGAGGATACTAAAAGTGTTCCTCGGTACCAACTTGTCACCGGTCGGCCTCTGAACATGATCCGCACCAGCTGTAATGATTTGTTTCAATCGCATCTTCTTTGCTAATTTCGACATTGCCAAATTGTCAACATCGTCCGTAACAGAAAAAGTTTCTTGATACTCATTTACAACGAGTTTCCTGAGTCGTTGTACACTATCAGCAATATCACCTCTTGCAATCAAATCAACAGTATCAACGAAGTCATTAGGATTGCCATTCGACTTAGACGAGGGAGGAGCAGTCTCAGTGACGTTCGATGGAGAGGAATGTGCCTTCGCTCGCGTCAAACTCTTGAAAACTTTGTTGTCAGGGGAGAGGTAATGGTGGTAAATAGTTCCGCGGGATTTGCCGCCCTTACGCTTGATACTCTTCCTTTTCCATCCATCCGAGAGATCTGAATGGGTGTAATCAACCCACTCATTCTCGCTATGTAGAAGGCAGTTGCATTTATTTATTAGGTAAAATTGTTCAGTGATCGATTATACTAAAATGATTCAATAAGCAAGCGATACTTAGTGCGGCAGTGCACATGCACACAAAATAAACTCACATGATAGTTGAATCAGGAGAGGCCTTCTCTCGGACAGGTACCGGTTTAGACTTTTTCGTGACAGCACCTTTCTCGGACAAATCCGGTTCATCATCATCTTGAACAGGTTGATCACGGGAGCCCGAATGAGTTTTGTCTTCAAGTACAAGTTTCCCGTTCTCATCACTGGTGTGAAGTTGAAGGTTGAAAAAAAAACTTGTAAGTAAAAAGGAAAGACAGAATTTGTAAAACGGTACAATGAACAAAAATACCAAAATCATTGAACCACACGAAGGTTAACCTTCTCTCTTACCAAAAATGCTCACAATTTGAAGTGTACGGCGCTTGGCTTGTACCTCCTTTCTGAGCAATAGCGGCAAACATTAAGAAGTTGACCGCTGCAGACACCAGATCATCTTTGTCAGTAGAATCAGTCTTACCAACTGGGACATTCGGGTAATGTTCAGACAGTTCATTCAGGATGTACTTGATTGACCCGACTTCAAAGACGGAAAGAGCAGAAAAGAGCAGTTGTTCCTTCTCCAACTTGGCAACGTCAAACCCATCGCCTAATGCAACAGACGCTAGCAGCGAGAAGATACGATCGTCGGTACGCACCAAACGCCAATTGATGTCTGTTACGCTCAATGCAATGACAGGAGCCGACGGTTTAGCGGCAGTCTTGACCCCTGACGAAGTAAGACGTGCATCGACATTGCTCCGATTCCGCACGGCACGGAAGCCCTTACCATTACTACCAACGGTGGATATAACTGGATTTGTGTTGCCAAACTTCATTATTTATTCGGACAATGTAGAAATGTGATGATGTAAATGATGCAATGCATAATTTATGAGAGCTGTTGAACGGCTCGACAACGTACAAACTGCCTACATAACCGCCGCCAACGCACCAGCGCAATAATCAGCAGAGAACAATGCAATCAATAACCAACCACGTCATGAAGTAAACGAGTTCCTTCGTAAGCTACGTCGGCAACACAAGATCTTGTGGTTCAACACATCGACAACACGTCGACAAAAAGATTCAGCTCAACACAAGACGTCGACGTGGAGTTAAGAACTGACGTATTGATCAGTACGTGGCCAAAGATCGGCAGTTATTCAAATGCAAACACGTCGGCAACCAACGTCGGCGTCTATTTAGACTTGCATCAATAGACGACTCGGCAGATAATGTAATTGAGCCAATGTCGACCTGAGTACTTGCTGCATGAACTTAAATACTTTTTTGTTCATTGGATTTTGCCAACACCTGACTTCTGGTACTTTGTGACGTAAGACGATTGGAATCAAGTGTACTAATTCCTTAAGTAACGAAGTTTACCACGTCACTCAGAGAAAAAATGAAGAAAATAGATGGTGACGGGGATGCACACCGGAAAGAACGAAGAAGCTCATCGACAATCTGACTTAATTAGCCTGGAAAAGTCCTTTCTAGCACAAATCAAGCGATTTTTAGATCTAAATCATAAGATATAGCATCTAAATGACAATCAAAATGGGCATTTCAGCGGGGATAGGAGGGGGGAAAATCCCAACACTTCAAGTTTAAGTTCCGGAAGTAATTCAGAGCAAAGCACCGCACCCAACGAATCCGCCGCACAGATCTCGCATAAAACGCAACAGCGCTCCACCAAATCATGACCGACAAACAACATCCAACTGAACACGATAACGACGACACCATGAACTCACCTGAAGCTACAGATGCAACTGAATCTGCGGTTGAATCTGCAGCTGAAGCTGTGGACGCAAAAAGCACGTTAAAGGAGACAACGAGTCCGCCGGACAACCAGATGAACACCCCCGGAAAGAATAACACACCTACCGATCATACTGCCGAGGCTGTCACCAGACCAACCACCAACAACGTTATCACCCCTGACAAACCAACAGCAGGTACAGAAACGACTACGCAGCAAGTCGAGGAAGATCGACCTGAGCATTACATCAAAGGCACAAATACGGGCCTGCCAACAAAAATTAGTGCTACGGTTTTCGTTTGCTTCACCCATTTGGATAAAGAAGGCAAATTGGTAGCGGAGAATGTAAATCAAGCGGTACCACAGCAAGAGAAGATACTCGGGCTATTGAAACTGGTGGCTACGGGTAAATCCGGCGACAACAAAGAAATGAACGACAGTCAGATACACTTACACTTCAGCAAGAAAGCAGCGGAGGATGATTCCGCGGAAGATTGCGTGAGTTTACTTTTGTTGAATCTGCGCAACGAACCATTTTGTAAAATTGATCACTGTACAAATTTGGGAATGTTGATTCGTTGATCGATTGCGATGTTGCACAGAACGAATTTGTAAATTTGATCACTGTACAATTTTGGTAATATTGATTCGTCGATCGATTGCTGCAGCCAAACTACATCATGCTACTTGATTTGTATAATTGCTCACTGTGCGATTATACGAATATTGATTTATAGATCCGTTGCTGAACTCACAACTAACACTTGATTGATGCTACTCCACATTAATAACAGGAGAAGACAGAACCAGTCAATGCAACTCATATGTCATTGATTGCATCCAGTGAAGAAGCGAGGACTAGTGTGGCTTACGGATTGCCATTCACGTATGTTCCAGAGCTATCACACTTAATCGACGTACTCAACGGAGATGATGGTAGTGGCACAGATGAAACGAAAAGAGAAATATCAGAGGCATTAACTGCTAATGTGACAACAGTCGAAGGTCAACGAAAGCTTTTGAGCACTGCAAGAAAGCACCATTGGCTAGATGAAAGTCAAAATGAAGTCAATGTGGCAGTCCAAGATGGTATCGAGGGATTTGGTCATTTCTACACTTCCTTCACTGCTTCATTGAAATTCTATGTCACAGCTGTTGAAGGCAACCACCGCTTGATAGCATTATTGGCAGCTCTGCTGCGATGCAAAGTGAAGAGAGAGTCAGGCTACTTCTTCAAGCCAAGCAATCCCGGAGATCCGACGTTCTTGACCAATTCATTCGTAGGAATTGAAGATAACGAACATGACGCCATGGAGAATGCTCTTGAGAAATTGAAAAAATCGGACAGTGATGCAATATTGAGCCACCCCTTCGACGCTCACATTACAGTAGCATCAAGGACTGCTACCGAATCTTTCCCCGCGCCTCACCTCGCGGAAACTCTTCTAGCCGAGAAAAGCAAGAACGTGAGCAAAAGGAAGCTTGGATCAACAGTACTAAATATATACAGAGGCTTAACTAAGCATAATTCTGTGAGAAGAGACCATGAGGATTGGACTGAGAAGGAAGTTGGTACTAACGGTAAGATAGTCAGCAAAGGTAAAGTTTTGACCATAAAGGGGCTGAGAGCGCGAACGGCAAGGACACTTGAAGAGTTTGAAGATGACCCAAGTTTCACCGAAGAGCCGCTCACTCAATACTACGAGAATCCAATGCGTGAATACGAGACGTGCCAAAACGAAGTGCAGCTCAGAGTTGATGGTGGAGGACCAAATGATGTACTCAAATTGCCTGTCAAGTGTAATATGGACAACTTCGGTTCTACAGGGAACTACCCGATGACTGTTGAGCACAGCATGGCCAGATTTTTCCCACTCGCGGTAGCGGTACAGTCATTGCTTGAAACTGATGGAATGCAGCTATTTACCTCAAAGCAGATAAGCGCAATGTTGGCAGGCGGAATTATTATGCCAAGATCAGGAGTGAACACGATTGTGATACCCAAGGATGATACTGATGGAAAATACAATGACACGCCTAAAACTATGGGACAGGTCAGTTGAAGGGATCATGGCGACAAGTACTGCAGCGTTGGTCTACACAGTCGAGTCTGCCAAACTGTTCAACGCAGATGCCTTGCTTGATCAAACTTTAAATGCCTTCAGCATCATGTCGCAAACCAAAGATATGGCGAATGATTTGAGATTGAGTATTGGTAAGAACAAGCTTGGTATCATTTCATTCGTAAACTTGTGCTCGTTGTACCTTGACTAACAAGTATCTATTCATTGAAATCAAGCGAAAAGTTTCGGATTGATTAGTATGGCAGCAAAAGAGATCGCAGTTGTCCTGAAGACGCTGAAGGAAGATGAAGGCACAGAGAGAGATGTGAATATCGCGGCACTAAACTTCATGGTGACAATGAATCTATTACACGAGTACATGCAACTCATTGCTTCTACCCTGAAGACATCCAAGTTAGTGAAGACCTATTGAGAGAAGACAACCAGGATTTGGTCGGTGAAGCTATCAGAGAATTCTCTGGTAAGAAAGAAAGACAAGGACAAGACTTCACGTCTCGATAAAGAGCAATTGGCAAGTAACGTCATTGAGGCGGTCAGAGTGACGAATGAGACAGGTGCAAGTTCAACCAAAAGACAAAGCAAGATACCGACTAAGGGTAGAGATGTGATGACCATCGTAACAGCTCCTGGTGATATGACACTAGTAGAGCTCATTTGCCACATCTTTTGTTGGAATGTGGTTCGATCCGCAGAGAAAGAGAGAGGCAATCCGAGAAAGCTCCAAGACCTCTTCTTCGGAAAAGACAAGCGATTCAAAACGACAAGCGACTCAGTGAAAACATCAAGTCAGTTGATGAAGGTTCTAAAGATTGGGAATGAAACGGTCACATCTAGAATCGAATCACCGAGTGACTTTCAAATGACAGGATCGTTGTTATCGCTAACGCAGCTGGGCGACTTGATCAGAGGGACTGCGCAACTTAAGGGCAAGCTCATCCGTACGTACACACTTCCAACGAAACCTGCTGCTACCAAGGAGGGAAAGCCAAGCAAAAGAAAGGAGAGTAAGAAGAGGAAGTCGGAGAAGCATCAAAGTAAAGACAAAAATGGATCAACAACTGATACAGAGGAGACAAATT
>CM074129.1:956581-1299601 GCA_037178625.1 Skeletonema tropicum
CGAAAAGTTCGACCTAATGAAGAAGGAACAAAGAGAAAGAACAAACGAATGAAATAATGAGGCATAGAAGAATGACTCGGTCCTGGACTTTGCAAATGTCACTCTTCCCAAGACGATAGACTTCTTTCAACGGATAGAAATTAAGCTCATTGCAGTCAACGTCATGTTTTCGGTGTTGCTGACAATGTTAGTCCTGACCACATTCCCTGAATCATGGCAGACCAGTCTGAAAGAATCTTCTCGCGCAGTCTCACTTCTTGGGGCTTTCTTGAGCTTTGCACTGGTGTTTCGAACCCAATCCTGCTACCAACGATGGTGGGAGGCAAGAACGCAGTGGGGGAAGATGACCGCTACATGCGTCAATGTTTCTGGGCAAGCTTTAACCTGGTTTGCTGATGAAGAGTTGCTTGATCGATTCTTGACGCATTGTATTATATTTCCCTATGCGTGTAAGGCTGTACTTAGAGGCAATGCATTGACCAGCTCGTCAGAAGAAGGGCCAAGATTCCTGTCAAGCGGAATGCTAACTGATGCGGATCTTGGAGTGATTGTTCGCCATGGAACGTTCCCCCCCTTCACTGTCATTGACATAATGCGGAGGACAATGCACGAAGAATTACTCAAGTATCATTATCATGCAAATAACTATGATCATCGGCGGCTTCCTCCCGAAGCAGTCAATGGTGCTTATCTTGCAATGGAGAATAGCTTGAATGAGCTTTACTTCAACTTTGGTGCATGCGCCAAAATCAAGAGCACGCAAATGCCTGCATCTTATACTGTCTTTATGAGGTCTTTTATCTTTTTGTTCTTCGTCTTTGCGACTTTAGCTTGGGCTCCTATAATTAAATACCTCACTCCAATCATTACGGGCTTCATGGTATTTTCGATAAACACCGTGATTGTGATAGGAGATCAAATGATGCGGCCATTCACACTCACTTGGTCAGGTCTTCCGATACAAAAGTTCTGCGTCATGATTGAGCAAGAGGTTCTCAGTGTGTCGAGAAGGAAAGCAGGACATAAAAAGACTGGTTCAGGGTACTTCATTCTGATAATATCTATAATTTACACTTCTACCATGCTACATTGAGATATAATTAGTAGTTGAAAAGAAATAGACTGATGCTCAATGCAGTGGTCCAGAAGAATGTGTTGATTGATAATGCTTCAGATCCATTCAAGCCTTTGATAGTCCAACCTTCAAAAACCAATTGGTGGTTGAATTGTTTTCCCCGTCGGGGAAGACGCCGTGAAGTCTGACTCAAGATCAGCAGTGGCGGCTGTGTTCTCCTTCTCTAGGCAACATTCCTTTGTTAAAGAGTTCTGCGCAGATGAACAAGCAGCAGATCCATCCTTGAAGGACTCCGCCAAAAAGGAATGAACCTCTGTACAAGTGGAAGGTTTGCCATTGAAGATGACATCTGAATCAACAACGACTTCCTCCTCTTTACATAAGCTACAAGGGGCATCACTCGTCTGACTCGCCTCGCTGGCAATAGCCACAAGCTGATCCGAGCCAGCGAAACAGCAATCGTCGAAAATTTCAAGCTTTGCTGAGGAGCAAGTCGTACTATCCTCTTCTTTGGTAGCGAGTAGTGAGTTAAAGTCACCACATGTCATCTTGAGGCCGTTGACTTCGGTTTCTTTGTTCCATCTCGTGTTGTAAGTGACACCGTTGTCGTCCTTGCACAGATTACACTGTAGCTGAGGAACCTTGAAGCAGCAATCATTTGAAAGTTCAGATGCAGCCTTACATTTTGGATGCGTTGCCTCGACAGATTCGCTCACTAGAGACCAGTGTACATCTGTGCATGACTGAAGCTTTCCATTAAACATTGTAGTGGCTGCCCAATTGATTACTTCTCCCATTCTTCCACATAATTCGCATTGTTCAAAGCAGCAATCAGAAAAGATGTTTTCTTTAGCAGCCAAGCAATTATTGCTCTGGCTCATCTCCTGATATAAGAAGGAGGCAACCTCCCCGCAAGTAGTTTGAGATCCACCGTATGCCACTGGGGCAGTTTCCTTCGTAGTGTAGAGAGTGTTGCCCTTAGAGCATAATTCACAGGATACATCGTAGCAGCATGCTTCCCTGTGCTCCATTTGGAAAGCTGCGCACTCACTTCGACCCTTCTGCAATAAGGCTCGATGGGAAAAGATAGGAGTCGAATTCACTGCAGCCAATCTTTGCTCCGTCATGCTCGACAGAGAGAGCAGCGTTTGTTTGCATGCCGCCACACATCGAACATTTGTCGTAGCAACACTGTGATGCCAAGTCTTGTGCTACCAAGGAGCAAGTATCACTATTCTGCTCCTCTCTGCTGAAGAGTGCATTGAAAATCTGCCCGCAAGTAGCCTTGCTTCCGCCATAGTCTACTTCAACAGAGCTCATGACATCGTAGTACCCGGAGTCATGCTTGCAAATGTTGCATGGCTCCTCTGGGGGGACATAGCAACAAGCAGGGGCAGCAACACCGAGGACTTCGCCACATTGTTCGGTACCCTGCTCGATTTGTGACTCCGCTATCACGCTATCCAATTCCAAAACAAGTCATTGAATTTCCATTGATGTACACCATTGCGTACCAATCTGGAATACCTCCACCCGAACAAATGTCACATTTCTCCATGCAGCAAGTATCACGGAGGGCTTTCTTTCCTGTCACACAAATGTCACTACTTGCTTCAGTTTGAGTTGCTAAGAATGTATTCACTTCACTGCATGATGTTTTCTACCCCATTGAACAGAATTTGGAGGTCGAGACTGATTTCATCGGCTTTGCACAGACTGCAAGGATTTTAGCTCCAGTGCTTGAACTGGTACTCACAGTAGTTTTTCCTGGCGTGGCACCAGTCACTTCCAACGACGACAACTCTTGAACTAGACTCGTTTCTGCAAACTTATTCACAACGTATGCACTAATTGCATCCAACATGGACGGCTCTTGCATCACGGTCTTGATCTCTTGAACAATCTTGTCAGAGTCAGCGTTGCTGGTTGTAACAGCGATTTCGAACGGCACACTTCCGTCGTACCCAACATCATTTACTGCCACAGTTGTCCCCACAGGTGCAACACCAGAAGATTCAAGTGAGCTTTGAATGCCATCCTCGAAGTAACTCTCGACTGCTTCTTTTTCAGTCCAAATAAGGCTAGATGTGTCCAAGTTACTTTTGAGTTCGGCCAGTAATCATAACTTTGTCTCCAAGTTTTGCAACATCGTCAGACAAATTTGATGTGGTGACTTCTAAATTCGAAAGCTCTTCGACTAGAGGCGTCTGCGAAAACTGAGACACAACCTCACTTGTGATAGAATCGAGCGTTGCAGGACTTTCAAGGATAGAATCAATCTCTTCCGCAATACTGTCGACGCTGTCTTTCTCCGCCTTCAGGGATGTCAATTCCGTAGGACACCACTCCTTCCTTGATTTCAGTGACAGTGACTTGTTGAGTCTTTGGGCAATGCGCCACTAGATTGAAGAGGGTTTGAAAGAGCACTCTCAAAATAATTCTCGACTTGCTCTTTTTCTGTTGAAGTGAGGGAGGTTGTGTCAAGGTTTGTAAGGATTTGGCCTGTTATTGATACAGTCGTAACGGTGCTATCAGCAGCGGCTTTGTTATATCCAGTCGCAGTTGCGTAAGTTGTAGCAGCAAGGGCTTGAATAAGAACTCTGGAGAGAAGCACACTCTTCAGATCCCTTCTCAATTGCATTCGCTCGAATGACCTGATCAAATTCACCGCACGCGATAAAGGCCTTGTTGTACTCGACATCCACCTCCCAGTTGAGATTGAACCCTTGTGGGCAGATGGGGCAGCTGGAGTAACAACAAGCATCCTTGAAATCATTCTGAGTTGAGAAGCAAGTAGAACTTCCCGCCTCCGTAGACATGGCAAGCTTGTTTGCAACACTACTGCATGACATCTCGCTACCATCGTAATATTCAACAAGAGCGTTTTCAGAGACGGCACTACCCACCTGTGCACATTCTGCAAGGATCCTGTGGAATAGTGTAAACAACAGGCTTCAGCGTATGCCGCCTTCATTGAGCTACATTCTCCGCTTCCCTCTACGATGACGTTTTGGCTGAAACTTAATTCCAGAACGGAACAGGAAACTTCTTTACCACCAATGTTGGCGGTGGCGGTAGTATCAACGAATCCATCCTGACAAAGGTTGCACTTCTCAAAGCAGCATAGTTCAGCATAGTTGTCCTTGGCAGCTTGACATTGATCCCCAAGCGATGATTCCCTCACGAATAGAGAGTTATACAGACTTATACACGTAGTTGGAGAGCCTAGATAAGTAATCTGAGCGTCACGATTGACGTCAAGATAATCTCCATTGACGTGACAGAGGTTGCATGATGTTTCTGGGGGCTCATAACAACACGTGCTGAAGTATTTGTCCTTCACAGCTGTACAAGTATCGCTTTCTGCTGTGACACCCCTTCCCTTGAGAATCCATTCAAAGTCTCCGCAAGCAATAGCGCTTCCTTCATAGTTCACAAAAGTTGACCAATCAGCCTTGCCATCACCACAGAGCGAGCAGCGCTCATAACAACATTCATCGTAATGATCTCTTGAGATGGCTTGACAAGTTTCTCCTGAGTGCTCTTCCCTGCTACCAAGGTAGTTGGCAAGTGTCTCGCATGTAGTACTAGTGCCAAGGAAGTTGACTGAGGTCTCCGGTTTCACACTTTCGTTATCCCCCGGGCAGATACGACAAGGATCTTCTGGTTTCACGTAACAGCACCTGTCTTGATATTGCTCCGTGATGGCATTGCACTGCTCTGAATCGAGCTCAATAGCTGCGGGACCGAGGCTTAAATCTAACTCGAGACATGTCATCATACGCCCTTCGTACGAAACTTGGACTCCGGCATCAAGTCCTTTGTCTCCACAGACAGAGCACTTAGTATCACAGCATGCGTCGAAGTATTCATCTTTCATTCTATGACACTGATTCTCATCTTCGTCCTCTCGCCTGGCCATAGTATCACTCAACTCGGCGCACGTCATCTTCTTGTAGTTGAACTCAATCACATTGGTTCCCATGAGATCGAAATAGTCCCAATTATTTCCTTCGCCACTTCTCTTGCACAAGTTGCATGGCTTCTCTGGAAGTGTATAACAGCACTCGGAGAAGGCCCCCTTCGCATTAGAACATTCCTCCGATTCAGCGTGAACACCCTGTTCGTAGAAGTACTGGTCGACATCTGTACACAGAGTGGTCTTGCCATTGTGGTACACAGTAAGAGCGGCATCAGTCTCGACGTTAGTACCACAGACGTGGCATTGATCAAAGCAGCAAGTATCGCGAAGCTGGCTCTGAGCATCTGAACAAACGCCGCCGTCAGCTTCCTCTCTAGTCCTCAATTTTTGGGAAATATCGGCGCAACTCATCATCTTACCATCCCACTGGGCGTTGGCGACAGAAGAAACATCGTTTTCTGGACACAGGTCACATGGATTCAACGGAATAGTAAAACTGCACGTGGACGAAAAGGCGGCTTGTAGACCTCTGCAGTTTTCGGAGTCCTTTGGTATCGCCTCTTCCTTGATTGCACCGTCTAGCTGGAAACAGGTAGCTCTCATTCCGTTCATCTCAACTTCAGCCTGCCAATCAGGGTAAGAGCCCTCCTCAGTTGTCAAAGTACACTTTTCGTAGCAGCACTCATCAAAAAGAGATGCTTGGGTGACACTACAAACTTGTTCTGTATCTTCAACACGACGTGACATGAAGTTAGCGACTTCGCCACATGTGGTTGGCCCATTGAAGTCTACCTGGCCATTTTGATTCAGGTCGTAGAATTTTCCATCTCTTTTGCACAACTGGCAAGACGTGATGGGGCTAGAGTAGCAACATGTGCTATAATACTCATCAGAAATTTCCTGGCACTGAGAAGTTCCATCCACAATTGCTTCAGTACGGAAGATTTCAGTCAACGCGCCACAAGATATTTCTTCGCCATCATATTCGATGAACACATCCCAATCCAGATCGTATTCTCCACAAATATTGCAAGTGGCATAGCAGCATGTTTCGCCAAGGAGAGCTCGCGCATCAGAACATGTATCAGAGGAGATATCAGCCCTCTCCATCAAGAAATTATTAACACTGCGACACGTCACATCTTCATCATTGAACTCGACAGTTGTAGTGAAGTGCATGTATTCGTCTGTTGGACAAAGTTGGCAAGGAGTATTCGGAATTTCAAAGCAGCAGGTATCGTAATGAAGAGACCGGACAGATGTGCAATTTTCGGATCCGTCATCAATCTTCCCATTGAATAAGCCCGATTCTATGTCTGCGCATGTTGATTCATCTCCGTCAACATCAACGATAACGTCTCTATCAAGTCTGGCACCATTTCCACACAGGGAGCACCTATCAAAACAGCATGATTCTGCAGCTAGGCCCTGGGCCTCGACGCATTGATTGCTTGAGGTTTCGAATGGGGACACAAAGTTACTCACTTCAGCACAAGTGAAAGTCGATCCATTGAATTCAACTTCGTCCGCAGGCATGAGCGTGAGGTGATCACCGTCTTTATTACAGATGTTGCAAGGATCGTTCGGGTAGGTGTAGCAGCACTCGTCATCAAACTCTGTGAGGATATCCGTGCAAGTGTCATTGGAAGCCGAAATCTCTTCAGAATAAATCAAGTTGCTCAGCTCTCCGCAATTCATGGACTCGTCATCATACTCGACTTGATGCCACCACTTCACTCCCTTTTTATCGCAAAGTTTGCATTGGTCAAAACAACACTCATCCCAGTGCTCCATTTGAGCCGCAAGACACATTGAGCTGTCGTTTTCCTCGGGACCAAGTCTCTTGCTGAGCTCTGGACAAGACATTGTTTCTCCTTCATACTCCAACTCAACGGAAGATTTCAAATCTAAAAGTTCCGTGTCTGTTCTGCAAAGCATACAAGGCATTTCTGCATATTGGTAGCAACACTGCCCTCCCAACGATTGCTTCGCTGCATCACACTCAGAAGAACCTTTCTCGAATTCAGCGAGAATTGACATATCTGCATCTCCGCAAGTCATTTCTTCCCCATTGTACGTAACATTCAACCAATCTTTCATACCCTGGGTGGAAGGGTCGGGACACAGGCGACATTTTGTCGGTGGCGGTGCGCCAATGTTGTCGATACTGCAACCTGAATTGGCGAAACAAATTTCCCCCACGGGGCATTGAATTGAGTCGCCAGACGTACAAGGCTGCTTGCATCCTGTAATTACATCCTGGTAGTCTTTTCCACAAAATGATTGGTCTGACGGATCTCCAGTAAGAGCAGAGTTGCCGCTATTGCTGGAGAGAGGATTGGAGCCGTATTTCAACATATCAACGGCCCAAAGCATGACGCCTTGAAAACAATTATCCTTGGCATAGTCACTTTTCCTATTGAACGACACGGTATTGTCATAAGATATCAGTCGATTGCCATCAGTAATCATCACCATACTTTGAGTTTCATCGTCGTAGCGGATGTAGTCAAAGCTGCGTGTTGAAACGATGTCGGCAATTTCAAAGTAGGGTAGAAAACCATCAGTTCCCTCGCATCCAGCCTTCCCTGGTCCATCGAAGGGGCAGCCAAGGTCAATACAATCTTCTTCAGCCAAAGTGTAGGTACGAGCATAAGAGCCAAGCCCCATCACCAACTTTGATTTTTGAATGAAGTGAGACATGTAATCCACAGCCTCATCGATCATACGTATATCAGTGTGAGCATAGGCTGTTTGCTCAGGATCCCAACTTCCCCACAAATCGTACGCCATAACATTGAACCAATCGACGTGTTCTGCGAGTCCAGCCAAATCAAACCCCATCTCAAGCTTGGTGACGTTGCCAGGTACTGCCAGTGTGAGCTGATAAGACTCTGGTGCTGAGTTGAAAGCTTCACGAAGCTCTTTCGTCATTAACACATAATTATCGTAGTCAGCACGCTTCCCGCCTCTGTCTTTCAGACCTGGATATTCCCAGTCTAAGTTTGATGCGTAATTGATGGTGGGTCGTCAGAAATCTGTGAGAATATAAAGCAGAACACAAACTCAACAGTAAAAAACTCACCAAGATCCAAACCATCGAAACCATAGGTACGAAGAAATTGAACAACGCTCTTTGCAAAGGTTTGGCGATTCGTCTTGGATCCTGCCATTTCACTGAATCGTTTCTGCATCGGACCGGGGTCGTTATGGGTCCATCCACCAACTGCAATCATTGTCTTGATGCCAGGATGACGTTGCTTTACAGAGTTAAATTCCTTGTAGAGTGGAACTTCATTTTCGAAAGTGCCGTCCCATGCTTCCAAACGATAAGACGAGTCAATAGATGCGAAGGAGTAAACGACATGGGTGTAGGCAGAGGCATCGAAAGTGGCAGTGTTCATTGGCTGACAATTTTCATTACGACTGTAAAATGGAAGGCAGGAAGACGGTCAGATTATGTAGTTGTCAATGGAGATTTTTTTGCTCGAATACAATGAAGATACTTACTAAATGCTCCAACTCTGCCAGTATCCCACATTGACACTCATTTTCCTTCCCTGGTCACACACTTGCTCCACTGGATCGGTGGGTGCTCGAGTAGGACTATCTGTTCGACCGAAAGTGCTCACCAGGTAATCGATATCAACATCACCGCATTGGGAAAATGCAAAGCATCCGAATCCTTCAGGGCACTCATCACCAGATGGACAGGCGATGGCGTTCTCACAATCACCATCAATTTCTTCCACAGACACACCACAGAAAAAGGTTGACTTAACCAGTTCAACATCTTCAACACTATAGTCCGTGAAAGTGGGGCTTCCAGCAGGAGATGGGGCCGCATTAGGACTAGGAAGCCCATTGTTGCATGCATACGCAAAGCACCCATATCCATCAGGACACTCAAGAATGTTTCCGGATGGACAGGGGGTGGCCCCAATAGGTACACCATCGACACATGAATCATCCAACGCAGCCCAGGTTTCCGCGCAGAAATAATTATTGTCATTGACGGCAAGTGGTGCTGGTTCGTCAGATGTTGTTTCATCTGGTGGTGCAAGAAATCCAACAAATTTACCAGGATCAATTCTTTCATTGCATCCAGTGAATGCAAAGCATCCTTCCGACTCCACGGCACAGTCAGTAGGTCCGTTCGGGCAAGGCGTAGCACCTTCACAATTCATCTCCAAAAATTGCATGCTAGATCCACAGAAAAAGGTACCTTTCACTTCTTCAGGGTCGGGCCCTCCACCCACGATATTTGGATCCGATACGAATTCCCATGCTCCCCCACAATTTGTGAAAGCGATACATTCCTCACCCGACGGGCAATCCGAACTTTCGCCGCTAGGACAGGCTGTAGCACCGGCACAATTTCCATCAACAGCGTTCCAATTGACACCACAATAATACGTTGCCGAAAGGGACTCCGCGTCTGGCAATCCATTATCATCCACTTTAATCTCTAACTTCTTATCTGTTGGTGCGGGTGACTTATTTGTTGGAGCAGGAGTCACGGCTGGCTTAGAAACTTGCGGCTTCGGCACTGGCTTGGGCCTCGCAGGCGTTGGACTGATTACAGGTTCACCATCACGGCAGCAAACATTTCGAAGCTGATCGACTCCATTACGACATCCTTCGCTCCCTTCATTGAAATTCTCCAAATGGTAATTGTAAAGTGTGACGCAAGTTGTAACACTGCCGTCCCAGATGACTTCCTCATTAAGTCCGTACTGTCCAGGTAAGCACAAATTGCACTTCATATTCGAAACAGGAGGAGGAGTCTGCTTCGTAATTGGAGCACCCGTCTGTGGAGGCAGAGTCTTCGTCGTGGGTGCCGGAGTAGGGAATTCGCTGAACAAAAACTTGCTTGCATATTCCAAATCAGCATACGTCGGAAAATCTAAAGATCGAAGGTAACTGACATACTCGGCACGATATTGCGCCGTCTCGAGTGGCCGTTGGGAGATGAGACGTGGATCATCATTGAGCACATTGAGGTTGGAACGATACGAAAAATCTTGACTGTACGTAATCATCACACCACTTTTCGTTTCTTGAAGGTTGCGACGAAGACTTCCACGATCAAGCTCACCAACCACCATTGGATTAAATTCATGAGATGGTGCCAAATCCACTACAGGATTCTCAATTGTAACACTGACATCAAACACTTCTCTCCGAAGTTGATCCACCTCCTCTGCTTTGTTATCATTGAAAAAACTCTGAATATAATTTTGAGTCATCAGTCTCCAACGCTCCAACGCAGGATCATCCAAGTTTTGAACTCCATAGAGAATAATGCGTACCATGTCGTCTCGGTAAGGACCACTCAATGGAAGGGTAGGCTCGGCGGCAGTATCAACAACATCGCCACCCCCTCCTCCTCCTACTACTGCCGCAGGTTGTTTACCACCACCCTCTCCCTTTGGTTTAGGAGTCGGAATCCGACTCGGCTTCGACGTAGTCGGCTTCGCCGTCGGGACCAACCCCGGATAATTCTCATACCCCAACTCCTTCTTACAAGTTGCCACTCCCGAAATACACTTTAATCCATATAAGCACAAGTCATCATCCCCCGATGGACAACGTTGGGCACAATTTGCTTGTGCATCGAACCAATCTAGTCCGCACCAGAATTCACGTTGTATACTTCCGTAGGGGATTGGTGCCCATGTTGGTTTTGGGGAGGGTACGCCGGTGGGTTTGAGTGTTGTGGGGGGTGGTGTGGGTGTTCGTGATGGTTTGGCTGTTGTGGGTGTTTGGGTTGGGTTGGTGTTGATTGGGGCTGCGGCTGTTATGATGTAAGTGATTGAGATGGTTTTTGTGAGTATAAACAATAATAATGAAGGAGAAGTGGAGAGCAAAATTAGCACCTTTCCACTCTGCTATATTGTACGGCAGTCAAATAACGAACAATACCACTAAACAACAACAACAAACCAAAGAACAACAACAACCACAAACAAAATAACAACTCACTCGTAGGCACCGGAGTAGGCTCCGGAGTAGGACTTTTCGTCATCCCCACAGCACTACACTGCGTATACTCATGACAAGTCATGGGAGGCACACAATCCCCATTCCCATTCGGACAATGCCGTTCCTTCCCACAATTCTTCGAAGCATCATTCCAATCCATCCCACAAAAGTAGGTATTCCGTTCATCTAATTCAGTAATTGGTGAATTTGTTGGTTCAATTGTTGGATCTCTGTTTGGATTAGTTTGTTCCTGTTCGAGTAGTAATTGTTGTGCTTCCTCGTACTCTTTTTTGACAACGGCATTAATTTCACACTCTGGATTTTCGGCATTGACGGATACAAAACAAGTTTGACCATTGGGACATTCTTGATTGGTACCCGTTCGACACCAAGTCTTACTACTACATTCCGCCGCGGCCTCTTGGAAGGTTGCTCCACAGAAGTAGGCACTTTCGAATGATCCCGGATCGGGCAATTCCAATTCATCCGCGGTAATTTCAACCTCATTTACATTGGAGAGTGGATTGGCCGCTGGATCAGTCAGGACAAAGTACGAACATGGCATGTCAATAAAGCAATATTGTCCGATGGGGCAAACCTCATCGGGACAATGCCGTCCAATTGCTGTCTCACCCCCCGCTTGACACGTTGCCAATGCCTCGGGATAACTCTCCCCACAAAACATTTTATCCTCGGCAGTATTGTATGCTGGATGTAACGAGAGGGAATAGGTTGGCACGGCAATGTTGTCTATGATGCGTGCATCACAGGGAGTGTTGGCGAAGCATGTTTGGCCCGGGAGGAGACATTCGTCGTCGGAGGACGAGGGACACCATTGACGGTCGGAGCAGGTGTCGGTTTGGATGTCGGCGAAGGAGGAGCCGCAGAAGAATTTGTATTTGATTTTGTCGGTTTCGATGGCTGTTGTTAAAGTGGTGGTGGTGGTTGATGATAAAAGGAGGACTGAGAGGAGGTTGTTTAGTGATGACATTGTAGTATATCTGGCATGTATTACTCTTCTCTAGTTAAGGCTGAAGATAAGATATGTTCGATGCTGAAGATTGAAGATATGCTTTTTATTGTTGCATTCCGCACTCTGACTCTAATGATAATGTTTAATCATTAGCACAGCCACCTATGTATCAGGCGTTGATAATAATAGAATGGATGGACGGCTTATTGCCACGACAGCCGATCGATGGCAAGGTAACGAAGGGCTGCTTTCTGTGACGTTGTCAAACTTGGAACTTGGTGTTGGAGCTGGAATTCAAAAAATCTTTGATGGATGTGGACGCCCGCCGGGCTGATGTGGATTATGAGTCTTGTCAAATGAATTCAAATTGATTCAAATGTTGTGAATGGCTGTCGCATCAACAGTAAAGGGCTGTACTGTGAACTGTGAGGCGTGGGCCATTGGGAGGCCAAACTGCCCGCGGTGATTTTCGTAAATATGCCCGTCGCACTCCCTGCCCAACCCGTGCGTCGTCCTCGTCCGTATGTACTTGGCACCCACCCGACGTCCTCCTCTCTCTCTCTAGAGAGCGCACAGCGTTCGTGATGCGCGTAACATGCAACGCATCGTGAGGAGAAACAGCTGGTCAACTGACCAGTGCACCGGTAATAACCGCAGGAGGTGCTTGTCTCCGGTGTGTCGTGAATTGAACAACAGGCTTGGGCGTCGTGAGATGTCGAGTCGTGAAGAGGCGTGTCTGTAATCAAGTTGGCCTTGGTCGTCCTCGTCGTTTTGAGGATGAAGAGCTTATTGACTTCTACTATGATGAAGATGAGTATGAGTATGAGTATGACTCCATGGACTCTGAGGACAAGAAAGACGTGGTCCATGGAAGAGGAGTAAAGAACTCGTTGAGTTTTAGGATCCCAGGGCTTTTGTGATGGACTTTTCAGAGAGAGAGAATCAGAGGAGGAGTCACTGCTCAGATACACTGGCCACATAGTTAGCCCTTTTAAATGAACTCATTAGTTCATAAGTTACTTGCTTCATGGTAATTGTGGGACGCAATGATGTTGAATGGGGTTTTGCTGAAGAAGGTGAAGACAGATGATTGCAATGCCACTATACTGTGCGACCGCAATCTGTAAGTTAGACTTCGTCAGTTGGCGATACTTTAGCGTTTTACACTGATTCTCCTTAGTAGTTCACTACTTATTTCCTATGTATTTCTTTTCCCTTCCTTCATCCTTCATCTCTGTATTCCTCAGGAGATCTGGGATATTGTACTAACAGGTTATGGCCTTGAGCACACTACAGGTCTCGGTTAACTCTGCTCAGCACCAGGGAAGACAGGAACGTTTGGGATGATAGGAGGGGTAGAAACATGTAATTTGTCTTGGTGGTATCTATCCAAGCTTCGGTAGAAGATTAGAGCTGTAGTATCTTTTGATTATGGTGGTGATGGATAAGTAGAGGGAGGTGGGCTCAAATTTTGCTGCGGTGTTTCTCCTCTTCCTCCTCCATCGTCAGATAATTTTTGAATTTGGGAGTCAGTCTCTACTGGAGTTTCGAGCCGAAGCTTGCTGCTGCGCACACAATGATAGATAGATAGATAGATTATTTTAGTCACTACTCTCTAGACACCTGTGTCAGTAGAGAAAGAAGAATTTAAACCTGGAGGGGCTCGGGCTGGTCCCGAAGAAGCCTGTGTGGCCTGCCGGGAACTAACTGGTCGACGGATGTGGAAAGCGAACGCCTTGGTGCAGGCGAGGCCAAACTGTTGAAGGAAGTGGATCTGAGGGGTGGGTGCTGTATAGGAGTGGCCATAGAATCGCTGGTGGGCTGGTTTGGAAGTAGACCATGAGGAATTGGCAAGGGGAAGGATGCCATGGGGGGCTGAGCTTTGGAGGGAGTCGCGGTACATTTTCGCTGCGTGAGGCTTGTTAGTGTATGTAGGGTGCTGAGACTTCGGACCGTCAAAACGGGTCCTCTGACTTGACAAAAAAATAATACGGTGGCCGCTACGGTAATCACGCCGCTGTCGAAATAGATCAACTTAATCATCGACCTACCGGCCGATCGATGGCTGAACGTTACTAGCTATGGATTATTATGATCATGTTATCGTGCTTGGATGCAGAAGAAACGGTCAATGGGATGTTCGATAAACCCCTGTTCGGCGGCCGGCGAGCGCCGAACATCGCCGTTAAATCGTCACCAGGGTGGTCTCCTGTCATCGCGTGGAAAGCTAGTGACAATTTCGACACGCGGGCAACATTTTTGGTCAAGTCAGAGTCAGAGGACCGACCCGTTTTGACGGTCGAGACTTTAGAGACTTTAGAGCTTCTACCGTCTTTACCTTAGAAAGTGTCCGGATTTTTCTATTGTCCGGACTGTTTTTCTGGTGCCTTGAAGGTGTCCGCAGCCTTTTATTAGGAAGTGTCCGCCCAGATTCCGACCAGATTCGGACACTTTCTAGTATTTTTTTGCCCTGGGAGCGGGATGAGTAGACTGTCCTCGGACACCAAGACAGGTGTCTTAAATGTTTGCATACATCTTACTAGCAAGACCATTGGAAGTGTCCGGATTTAGTAAGTGTCCGTGCCTTTTTCAAGGAGGGGTAAAAGTGTCCGGGCTGCAATAGTGTGGTCCTGTCCTACGGACACTTTTTAAGGTAAAGACGGTACCGAAGACATTCCCTCTACATACCTTAAAGTACCATAATCGTACATACTAGTACCACAAATTACTTTCAAACGCACTCATTTGACAACCTCCAACCAACACTTCTTTATCCCAATCAACCTTCTGAATGCTATCGGTAGATGCGAGACCTGTAGTGTGGCCTTGAGGTCTGGGATACTACCTCACAACGGGCCCAATTACTTACTTCAGCTACACTCCTACCTACATACAGCAGAGGGAGTATGTACATTTTATCTACTAGTACCTAATACGCTTCCACAGTCGGCCCACGTGGGCCAAAGTACAAGTGGCTGCCGGCCAGCAGAAGCCTTTCGTTCGTTCACGACCAACCTGCTGGCCGGGACTACATAACAGCCGAGCGAAGAGAACGCTCCACAAGGTCATTAGTCTTGCTTATCTTCACAGACCGTGTTCAATTCACGTAGGAATCGTTTATTGAGTAACAGATAATGTTGTGCGGGATTAATTGTTCTCTTTGCACTCTCTCTTCACTTCTCAGCTTTTTATGGCTCGAAGATATCGTAAGTACCGGAAGAAGACTGAAAAATAATAGGAGTATAATAAATACGACAAGAATGGATTCATCACCACCAAAATCAACGTTCACCATGCCCATCCCCAAGCTACCCATGGACGAACTCTTCGACCGCGTCTGCGAAAGCCTTGAAAAGATGGATCGAAGAGAGGCGGCGAAAAAGCGTCGTCGCGTTGCTTTGGAGGAGAAGCGATGGAGGGAGAGATGTAAGAAGATGAGTAATGGCGATGAGAAGGGGTCTTTGTTCCCGACCTGGGCATCTGCGGGTGCTTCGTCATCTGAGTTATTAGATGAGGAGCTTGAAGCAGATGCGGTTGGGAGCAGTAGCCTGGCGGATGAGGAGGCCTTGTCCGACAAGGATGACTCAGCTGTCGGATCACCTCCTTATAAAAGCAAGTACTCTTATCCGGCACCAGTAAAGACGGCACCAAAACCTATCCCTGAAGAAGAACTGATGCGAAGGCGCAAGGTTGAGCAAGAACTCATTGCATTATCAAAAAAGATAACGGAGGAAAAGAAGAGAAAAGAGCGGATGATACCGCTAGTTTGGGATAAGCCTACGTTTGATCCCTTCCCTGATGCTGCTGCTGACAGTAGTGAAGGTGATTCATCTTCTAGATCAAATTCTTCAGGTGACAAGTCAGAAGCCAAGGAGCCTCAGAATCCCAACCCTCGAAAGAGAGACATCGATCAAGTCGAGGGCAAGACACCGTACCGTAATCTCAACGCTATAGGGGTACCACCTCAAGCAAATGCGTACTATGCTCGTGATGAATCCTTATATGGTCGTGGAGGACACAGTATGGGCTTTGGGTGCTTTAGCCAATGCTCGCAGGAGGAAATTGACGATTTTGTGGCGTTTGTAGATAAGATGATCCCGGCGACAAATCCAAAGTGGAAGATAAGGAAGTCATCCACGGAGTCATCAAAAGATGCGATAAAGACAAACGCAGCTGCGTAATTAGTAGAATAAGAGTACCTAATAGCTAAGTTCCAAGTAGTACTTCAGATTCGCAATAGATCTAGATCCTCGTAAAATAGACTGTGTGCTTGAGCTTTTGGAGGCTTTCTTCTTTAATGAAAGTCACAAGAAGTTGTTTGACGCTTGATGCATGGGTACTTCTATTTGGCTGGTTGAGAGTTGAGAACGCACTCAGTGTTTGATTGACGAAGAACAATTTTATAGTCTGGAAGTAAGTTGGAGCTATTTGTTCGTTGTGGTGATGGACAGTCAATGGAACGTGAAAAGCAGAAGACAGCTTCTCATTCTCATTCTCTTTCCCACAGGCACGGTATTGTATTCAACTTTTGTGTCCTGCGCTGACTTACGTACGGCTGTACCAAATATGCGGCTACGGTCTTTGGGCGTTTTTGCGGGTTTTGTGCTTGTGGTTGTTGCTAAGTCGATGGTCGTCATGGCCATTCCGTTTTTCATCAACTAATAGTCCTATTACACTCATCGTATCGTTGTGTGTTGTTAGTCATCATAGTTCTAGTTCAGCGGCCCACTCCCCACCACTATTTGACCAAGCTAGAGGTGAAAAAAACGTCCAATGTTGGAAGTTGGGCCACGTGGAACTTGAGGAAGGCATTTTACTAGCACGCCGCGCACAAACATTTGGAAAATGTTTCTAAACAACCATGTCGAGACACTCCGCAGCCTGATAATACGTCCATTAGACATATCTACCCCTATAACCGGATATTATTTGATAGACCAAGTTATTAGCTTTCGATAGAGCCATTGGTGAACATCGCACCTACAATATTCGTCTCGCAGTTGTGGAGTAGCATAGACCAAAGGGGGGGCTGGAGGCGATTTTTGTTACTGATATTTACTAGTAGAAATGGAAGAATGCACTTCATCATAACTCCATGTAGATTAACTATAAATTGTTCAACCAAAGACTAATTAGTTTTGAATAGGTTTTAGTTTAGCATTCCTATCGGCCATTTTTGTCGACTGTCCAATAGTAGTGCGTAGTAGTGGGGGGGCTGACATGGTTGTTTGCCACTTTTGTGAGTGATGATGGCGGGGCAAAAAGTTTGGACGTTTTTTCTTTGGATGTTTTTTTCATCACTAGCAAGCAACAAGATCGACTTTGAAGCAAGATACAAGGAGCTAAAAAGAGAGCTGGTAAAAAATAATGAAGAGGCTTTCGCTTAGGCTAAAGTGAGAGCTAGTAAATTATTATGAATTGTTTGGCTCATGATACACAGAGAGTCGGTATAACAGGCCTATTGAAGGTTGAAGTCTAAGTTGAAGTAGGAAAAAAGTGTGTGACAGAGGAGCCGAGGAGCGAGTGAAAGTACGATTGAAGGTAGGTCATTATTTTAGTAGCTTGTGAATGTACTCTATCTCTCTGACACCAGTGTCAGTGAGAAAGGAGAACCCAAATCTCTCTAGAGAGGGGCTCGGGTTCGTCCCGAAGACGCCTGTGGCGCCTTCAGCTAGCCTTTCAGACCAACCCTGGCGAAGTTAATATTGCAAATTCTAGATACTTTTGGTACCTTGACGCTCGAAGATACTGGAAGGCTCAATTGATGTTGCATTATGAAAAATAATAGGAGTGTAATAAATACGACAAGAATGGATTCATCACCACCAAAATCAACGTTCACCATCCCCTTCCTCCCCAAGCTACCCATGGACGAACTCTTCGACCGCGTCTGTGAAAGCCTCGAAAAGATGGATCGAAAAGAGGCGGCGGAAAAGCGTCGTCGCGTTGCTTTGGAAGAGAAGCGATGGAAGCAGAGATGCAGGAAGATGAAGGATGCTGTTGAGAAGGGGCCTTTGTTTCCGACCTGGGCATCTGCGGGTGCTTCGTCATCTGAGTTATTGGATGAGGAGCTCGAAGCAGATGCGGTTGGGAGCAGTAGCCTGGCGGATGAGGAGGCCTTATCCGACAAGGATGACTCAGCTGTCGGATCACCTCCTTATAAAAGCAAGTACTCTTATCCGGCACCAGTAAAGACGGCACCAAAACCTATCCCTGAAGAAGAACTGATGCGAAGGCGCAAGGTTGAGCAAGAACTCATTGCATTATCAAAAAAGATAACGGAGGAAAAGAAGAGAAAAGAGCGGATGATACCGCTAGTTTGGGATAAGCCTACGTTTGATCCCTTCCCTTCAAGTAATGCACATGCTGCCGCTGCTGCTGCTGACAGTAGTGAAGGTGATTCATCTTCTAGATCAAATTCTTCAGGTGACAAGTCAGAAGCCAAGGAGCCTCAGAATCCCAACCCTCGAAAGAGAGACATCGATCAAGTCGAGGGCAAGACACCGTACCGTAATCTCAACGCTATAGGGGTACCACCTCAAGCAAATGCGTACTATGCTCGTGATGAATCCTTATATGGTCGTGGAGGACACAGTATGGGCTTTGGGTGCTTTAGCCAATGCTCGCAGGAGGAAATTGATGATTTTGTGGCGTTTGTAGATAAGTTGATCCCGGCGACAAATCCAAAGTGGAAGATAAGGAAGTCATCCACGGAGTCATCAAAAGATGCGATAAAGACAAACGCAGCTGCGTAATTAGTAGAATAAGAGTACCTAATAGCTAAGTTCCAAGTAGTACTTGAGATTGGCAATAGATCCAGGGCATCTAACAATTTACTAGTTATTTATGGAGCTACGGGCCACGCGCGCGCCGCTGATTCACCGCGAAAATTATTTAAAATTGCGTTTTTATTTGAGCTCCTATGTACATTATTTTTTACCTTAACTTAGCTACCAGTCTAAAACTAGTCTGTACCTTAAGAACGAGTCTGTACCTTAAGATGTGCTGAATTTTCTATCTGCTCGTTCTGGACAAGTTCTTGCCCGATTCGAGTGAAACCAAGACAGAGGGAGTTAGCTATGATGTTGTAGGAGAGGTCTGCATACTCGGTTCGGACCATAGAATCGTTTAGGAGACCATTGAGGGGAATGTACCTATGGTGAAAAGATTAGCTGAAAACAGCAAAACTATTCATTTTAAAAATTCAGGATATTTCAGTTTCAGCTAATCTTTTCACCATAGGTACACTCCCCTCAATGGTCTCCTAAACGATTCTATGGTCCGAACCGAGTATGCAGACCTCTCCTACAACACCATCGCTAACTCCCTCTGTCTTGGTTTCACTCGAATCGGACAAGAACTCGTCCGAAACGGACAGAAAATTCAGCACATCTTAAGGTACAGACTCGTATCTTAAGGTACAGACTAGTTTTAGACTGGTACTGTACACTTACACTAGTTACCGTACATCGTAGACGCCGTCGACTATCTCAGTTAATACCAAGTCAATAATTGGTTTTGATAGATTAAATCGCTTCTATTTATATACACTAACAACATTATTTGGTCAGAACATTAATAATTACAACGAGAGGCCCTTCGGATAGGGGGTCAAATAATGTCGTGAAGATGTGTCGAATTTTGACCGCAAGGCAGTGCTTTGAGTGACTTTGGGGGTGGCTGTGGCAATGATACTTGGTCAGTACATTCAAATAAATGTATTGCATCAATCAGCCGAGTATCATCGCTGTAGACATCCTCGAAAATTCTTTTAGGGACCGACATGGTGCAAAAGTTCGGCGTCGTCACCTGTTCTGAAAATGCGCTCTAGCTCTCTCAATATTGCTCCTGACCATCATAGTAACCAACCTAATCGCTTCTAATGATGTTGACGAAGACAAAAAGGCCGGTACTATGATGGTCACAAGCACTTCCTAAGGTACTAGAGTACGCCGAATAATCACCATGGAGGGGGTGGTTTTGTGAAGTGTGTCGGTAAAAATGGTTGATTTCGTATGTAGGCACATAGATAAGCCGTACTATTATCCAACTTTTACCGTACCACCACTTTCACTTAAAATCGCGCTGTCCATTTTGCTTGTTGGTGATCTTACTATATTCGGTGAAACCCATCCAACAGCATCTTTCTCACGGGTGTCGGCATCTACGTGAAAATCACTAACATCTATGGTTTGTACGTTCACGTAGGAAAGTTGTACTACGAGTTCCGTAACAATTGAAAATTTTTTTTTTTGCCACTTCCTCTGGAGACTTCCTGGAAAGTTCGTTGGGCTTCTACAGAGGAGCTACTATGAAGCTACGTAGGAATTAAAAATGCGAGTTTGATGTCACCACCTCACACCATCACCATGGGCGTTACATATACATACTCTAGAGTAGTAGCCAATAATCCACCTGCCCCTTCGCCTGCCATCATGACATCTATTATAGACTTGGTGTCCTCGGATGATGATTCTTCTGGAGGCAATAATCCGTCGCTTACTTGGGATACATCCGCCCGACAATCAGCAGTGTTCAAAAGGGCCGCTACCCTCTTCGCCGGGAGGAAATACAGTCCGACTGTTGATGAGCAACGGATGTGGTTGAGATCTTTGATATCTCATAGCGGCGATGATCATTCCACTGGAAAGAGAGTGGGTTGATTCAATGAGTTGAAAAGATGTGTGAATGCACCGTATTCGACCAGCAAATCAACGTTGGCAAAGAAGTGGAATGGGCATTATTGCAGTAATACGTTGGCACTCCTCATCTATATTGAGGAGGAGGAGAAGATTGAAAGGAAGAAAAAGGCACCTAAACAGTCAGCGGCGAGTCGTTCAACGAAGAAGAAGAATGGGAGGAGCAAGCAAACGGCGGTGAAGACCATTGGTATGTTGTGTTTTAATGATGATGAAGATGATTGATGCATACAAAACACAGAGCAAAGCTGTGGCATGTCTGTCAAAGATGCACAGCTTAACATTCATTTGAACAATATATCTTGTTATAGATGAATCATTACATACACAACCAGTCTATCTATCTGAATCTAGGTATCCGCAGTGCGCATAAATGGAGTCAAATAACTACAATAGCTTTCCGCTACAAAAATTCTCCGCCAATCATTTTCGCCGCTACATACTTATGTAGGAGTATCTCTCTCTGCTTAGCAAAATCACGCCCACGCACGGCACAAAAAGAATCTACCCCCGCCCGCCCCCCAACTATCCCGGTAGGCCTCTCTCTAGAGAGCCTACCTACTTAGCCAAATGAAAGGCCTCTTTTCACCCAAATCATAATTTACCAGCTCTCACTTTGCCTCTGGAGTCTTGTTCACACAACTCAATACTCAATCAGCTCCAACCTCACACAACATAAAATTTACTCCCTCTGTCCCACAAAAAATGAGCTATTTGAAGTTAATCGTAGTCCCACAAAAAACTAGCTCTTTGACGTACTTATTCCTACGTGAGGTCCTACACAAGTGTCCGAGAGGCCTCTTCGTTTCACATTAGGGTTAGATTTTAAGGATATTTTAACGCCTTTTGTCACAATATAATAAAAAATACTTGCTTAACAACCTCCAACCTCCATATAATTGTAACCGGCGTGAAATAAGCTTTCCAACGATGTGCAATAGCAATATTTTGGACGAAAATTGACCAAATTTTAACTATTTTACATCAAAAAGCTCATTTTTTGTGGGACAGAGGGAGTAAAATTGTTCATCAATGAACTTAAACATTCCGCCCAAGCCCAAAAAGCTACACTTACTTCTCTATTACAACTACATCCTCACGATACATAATGTGCAACGCCAGATCAATCAAGATGACTCCATTCATCATCAAGAAGGACCAATCCTCGGCTTCATCCAGCTCCGAAACAGTGCACACAACTACTGCACCCTGCCACCCGGAGCCAATAGAATTCGATATCAGTACCCTAAGTGCAAAAGAACTGCAATCACTGAAACAAGACGATCCGTTCCTCTACTATTCTATCCCCGTTGTACGAAGGGCAGCATTTTGCCTAGAGGAGCCCGATATGTCTCATTCCAACTTAAAAGTATCTACTACCGTCAAGCGACGAACAAGAGTGTCATACGAGTGTCATACGGATCTCCTGATGGCTGATCTTTTAGAAGATCTCGAAAAGGAATGTGATGAATCAGCTTTGGAGCAGATTGATCTAGGTTTATCCCAGTTACTTGATCTTTATGCTAGATAGAAGTAGCAATAACGATAAGACACGAAATGAAAATGTCACCATGATGTAATGATGCAATGATATGTAAGAGAGTAGAACCATAATAGAACTTTCCGTAACTGGAAGATGCAGCGTGAATGTAACGGAAGAGTGTTCAAGTGCAAGTGCAGTGTCTGGTGGATTCGGAATTACAATGGGGGCAAGATACTGAAATACTGTAATCAGCTACCATACCACATAATATAACCGACGATCTGTTTAGCTATGATTTGACTTTGAAGTACTGTTACTCCGTCAATGTTCAGCTATCTTTTACAAAGTAATCTTGAATCTTACTTGGTGATACTTCCATTTCGAGTCTTACAGCTATTGCTGCATGGCGACATTTCCATTTCGTGTCTTATTGCTGTCTAGCATAAAGATCAAGCAACTGGGATAAACCCAGATCAATCTGCTCCAAAGCTAATTCATCACATCATTCCTTTTCGAGATCTTCTAAAAGATCAGCCATCAGGAGATCCGTATGACACTCGTATGACACTCTTGTTCGTCGCTTGACGGTAGTAGATCCTTTGAAGTTGGAATGAGACATACAATATCTTGTTCCTGTAGGCAAAATGCTGCCCTTCGGACAACAGGTATAGAATAGTAGAGGAACGGGTCATCTTGTTTCAGTGATTGCAGGTCTTCTGCACTCAGGGTACCGATATCGATTTCTGCGCCGCAGTAGTTGTGTGCACTGGTTCGGAGCTGGAAGAAGCCAAGGATTGATCCTTCTTCGAAGTGGTCTGAGTTGATCTGGCGTTGCACATTATGTATCGTGAGGATGTAACTCTGTGAAATCAAGAAGTATTAAGATGGACAAGTGTAGCTTGTTGGGTTTGTTCGGGGTGATGTGGTCTATTTCATGTTTGTTCTAATTCTGTTCTCACTTCATGTCGTACTTTTAAACTGAGAGATGCTAAACATGTTTGGGCAAAAGAGGCCTTCGATTTGGCTCTGTTTATTTTGCAAAAGGAACGTGTGCAGCGAAGTGAAGGGGCGTGGCTCGAGGCTCGAGGCTCGAGCCTCTTTTAGTTCACTCATACATAATTGATCCATACCTAAGAGTAGGGTAGTTGCTTGGCTGAGGCTGACCTGAGAAATCGCAAAAACGATGTGGGAGTTCGAGGCCAAAGAATAAAAATAATATGCGCATGCTACTGGCGGGAAATAATTGTCACTGTCGCGTCGTGACAGCTCACAATTTTCACACACAAATCACTAACAAAATTGTAATAGTCTAAATATGGCCATGTTGCCCGACGAAAATTCATAGATCAGTTGAAAGATAGCATCCCAAACAGTATATGTACAATATCTGATGCGGAAGAGACTATGATTCGTCGAGATAGAGCACCTACCGACGAATTTGTTACCAATAACTGCTATTTCGATCTAGAATGACGCATGCCTACGGCAGATCTGCATGCCTGTACTGCTGCTGCTATGCGAGTATACTGCATATAACGTTGACCAGTGGTTCTATCGAAAGCTAATAGTCTGTACTATCGTATTATGGTCGACTATTTGTGTTAGGGGTCGACATGGAGGCACAGAACCTCCATGTAAGGGTGTAGAACTCGTGTTTTTTGTGTTTTGTTAGTGTTTTGTGTGGAGTTTCAGTGACGAACGGGAGCTTGGACAAGGCTTGGATATGGATTCTAGTACTTGCTGGTACGGCATTGAGATATGTATCTTTGAGGGTAGGTACGACACGTATGAGGGGCAGAGAAGTTCTCGGCACTTCCGAAGAGGTTTTAGGCAGCAAAAGATATCAGAGAGAGGGATTTTGGAGGGAAAACTCCAACAATGACGATTGTATCCAAGATAAGGATGTTTCTTGGATGATTGTTTTCCAAGATAAGGAAAGCTCATAATTCGAATCTTTAAATGTAAACGCAAGTTAACAAACGACCAAGTGTGGTAACGCATGAATTAGCTCCTAGCAAGGGCTTTAGCTGGGGTCAGGGTTTGACACCATCTGTCAGATTTCCAGTCGTCGGATTCTACTTTTATTCCATTACGGAATCGAGTGAGCCGACTGCTGCCTTCGCACCTACGACATCCCTACTCCCATCGATTTGAGGACCCCGTGTGTGTGACTCCGCGTTGCACCCTGTAAGCGATCTATTGGACAAAGTGAGTACATGACCGTGGCAAAGCGGTGAAGTGTGTAAATCAGCTCAAGACTATCTCAATTACTACCGAAGAGCTTCGGTGAGATTTGTTCGGAAATTCCCCAACCTGACTCCGTGTTGGAAATAAGGAATAAAGATTCCTGTACTCTTCATTAGCGAGGAGAGGCAGAATCTGCAGCGTGAACTGCGGGTGACTCCGTATTGCCCTAAGCACATCAGCAAGTGCAACCCTGTAATTTCCTAATAGTGTATTGAATGGTTGATAAATACTTATTGGGCATATCAAAAATTTATTACAGTTTGATTTCGGCGCAGTTTTGAATCATGAAGAAGGCCACTTTTGAAGAGATACTCAAGTACATCCTCCGAGGTGAGCTAGACGATGATGGGTTTGTAGAAGACGTCATCGCTGATCGTAGCATGAATACATTCAGGGATTTTCTAGAAAGTATCGATGATTTAAACGAGGTGAATAGTTTGAAGAACCGGAGTGGGGAGAAGATTGATGAAGACAGAGCGGGAATCCTTTACAGGGCCGCTGAATATTTTGTGAAGCATTGCCCATACGGTTGGGAATATTATCTGGACGATGAATTTGATTTCCCATGGATGAAATTGGATGAAGCACCTCCTCATGACAACTACAAGGACAATATTTCAACACCTAACCTTGCATCGGACTGCAGCAACAACCGATTTCCTACGGCAGAAAAGTCCACCTTCTCAACAACTACATGTTCTTGAGAAGGAAATGATCGCACTCATCCATTCTGTCAGGACCGATCTAGAAAAGGCAATGACCCAGTGACAATTTTTTCCAGTGAAAATTTTTTCCCGCCAGTAGCATGCAGATAGAGATGAAGGTATTGTATCGTTAATACATCTTAATGGAGTTTATATTGTACAATACTTTGTGGTGATGGACAGTCGAGACGGGTGTCTTCACTCCTCAGGTGTGATGGTTCGACTTGCTACCGCCCCTGCCATTCTTTTTTGGTTGTTCATCCAACCAATGCACTCATTGTAGTGTGTGGGTTTTTCGGCATCGGTTGTCTAGATAGTTTTAAGCGTCCCACTCCCCACCCTTTGACCAAGCGGGGTATCGAAAACATCTTCGATGTTCCCGTCTTGCATCTAGAGGGGTGTGGGTTCGCATCGTAGATTTAAACCCACACATGTTTGGCACCACATCCACAGTCTCTCTGTTGTTGTCTGGAAGGTTGTATCGGACCACCTCACTGTATCCCTTGAGTGCAGGGAAGTCAGAGGCGATGATAATCTATCTATCTATCTATATCTAAAAAGTAGGCCCCATCCAGCAGGAGATGACCGCATACTATAATATACACGCTGATTCATAGCGCGATTTTGAGTGAAAGTGGTGGTACGGTAAAGTTAGATTATATTAGGACTTATCTACGTGCCTACATACGAAATCAACCATTTTACCGGCACTCCACAGCACAAAACACCACCTCCATGGTGATCATTCGGCGTACTCTAGTACCTTAGGAAGTGCTTGTGATCACGGGTTGCCTGGCATAAATCGCTTCTTCAATATCATTAGAAGCGATTTATGCCAGGCAACCCGTGATCATGAGCAATATTGAGAGAGCTAGAGCGCATTTTCAACACATCGGTGAAGACGCCGAATTTCAACTGCCTGTCGGTCCTTTGAATGGATTTTCGAGGTTCTCTATAGCGATGATACTCGGCCAATCGATACAATATAATTATTAGAGTATACCGACCGAGTATCATTGGCACAGCCACGCCCAAAGTCTCTCAAAGCACTGCCTTGCGGTGAAAATTCGACGCATCGTCACAACTTTTGACCCCCTATCCGAAGGGCCTCTCGTCGTAATTATTAATGTTCTGACCAAATAATCTTGTTATTATATATTAATAGAAGCGATTTAATCTATCAAACTTAATTAGGGACTTGGTATTAGCTGAGATATAGGCGACGGCGTCTACGCTGTCGGATGCCATGGTCATGATGGTTTTTTGATGCACGGTAGCTTGTGTAAGTGTACAGTAGCTAAGTTAAGGTAAAAAATCACGTACATAGGAGCTCAAATAAAAACGCAATTTACTAGGCGGTGAATCAGCGTATTGAGTAGAGTCGCTCATGCGATCGCAGGACGGACGAACTCTGAATGACTGCGCAAAGTCCCAACCTTCATTTCCTTCGCCACCACGTAAGCATTCTCTCCTGCCTGTCAAGGTAGTAAAAGCACAGAGAGCCTCGAAGTAAGCAGCTAGGTACTCTCTGTCCGACATCTTTAGGCCTACTCTTGTCCACATACGTCAGCTCTCGGTTTTTGGCCTATCTAAGCAAGAGAGAAAACAAGCATCAGCCAACAGCTGTTCACCAGCAAGGGCAAGGCAAAAGGACTGCAAAAGGAACTAAAGATGATCTTTCTAGGAGTAGAGGAGTGTACTTTAGCCGTAATGCAATTTTTACTCCCATTAGGGTGTCCAAGCAGAGCATAGGATTCCTACTTTCCCACGCGCACGTAGGATTCCTACCTCGGATTCCGAGGTGGGAATCTGCGTTCCAAATTCCCAGTTGTGTCCAAGCATCACTTTTCCACCCCCAAATTCCCACTTTCCGAGGGCCTGCACGATACTCCCCGCACAAAATAAAAAAATGCGTGGGATTCTGAGGTGGGAAAGTGGAAAAGTAGAATCCTACGTCGACGTGGGATTCTGGGGTGGACGTAGGATTCTGATTTTCAGAATCCCACGTCGGCGTGGGATTCTGGGGTGGGAAAGTGGGAATTTGGGGGTGGGAAAGTGGTGCTTGGACACCCTATTTGGGAGCAAAAATCGATTTTGCCTCCCGCCGCGCTCCATGAGACCTGAGAATCGCTAGCTTTGGCCACTAACAAAGTCTGTCCCAAAATTTTTTCACTTTGCCGTAGAATCTGTTTGCGCTAAACTGCACTCGTCGACAGTGATCAGTAATTGCCCCCGATATGCCCAAAGCGTAAACCAGCCGATTTAAAATTGTGCGCACTGAATACTCCAGTCGAAAGATGTTCTATCAGGTCGAACGATGACACTCATTGTGTGTGGAAAAGGGGTGTCAATGGTTGATGTTTTGTCAATCGTCTGACCCTCGGCTTTCAATTCCGACAATGTCTCAATGCAGTCATCCATTTCTTCGTCAGTGTGTCCTTGTTCTTTATCCCTCGGTATACACCGTCTTGACTGTGGCGTACGAGGTGGTGGGAAAGTGGTGCTTGGACACCCTATTTGGGAGCAAAAATCGATTTTGCCTCCCGCCGCGCTCATTTTTTTGCTCCCATTTGGGAGCAAAAATCGTCTCGGCGGAGTGTAGCCATTACTACACCAATACTACGCCGATCCCCTCCGTTCAAAGACCAATATTATTCCATTTGGTTAGTTTAGAGTGCATCTGCAACTTGGGTTGGCCACATTCCATCCACTCGCCGAGATTGTAGGGGTGTCAAATCAGTTGCATCGGTGTCGGTGGGCGGCTGACGAGGCGATTTTGAATAAAAAAATCACACATCTCACAAAAAGCATCCCCACCATGATGCATCACATGGCATTATTGGCCATGAAATAAACAATAGCAACAACTCCAACATGCAGCCTGCCCCAAAATTTTGTGCTGGATCCATTTTTGAGTTCGGCGGGGCCTGAATATCAACGGATACAGCAGTATAACGACGTTAACACAATACAAGTATATTCGGCACATTCGACATCACCAGAACCGGCCTCATATATTCACACCGACGCAAATACGATGCCATGAAGCAATAATAACTGTTACTATATACCCATGCCGAAGTAATGGTGACTTGGTGGCCGCTGCATTGCCCATTGAAGTGAGAACATCACGCATTCGCTGCGCAGCGGCAAGTGTGTGGAGAGCATGCCGATCACCCACTTGGCCGCTGTGTGTGGAGCAACAATCAATGCATTGAAGTCAAAAAACATCAACCCTCGTCCCAATCACATAATAAGTGGCAAATGGTGTGATATTCCTGGCAGACAACGACACATACCTCCCCCAAACACTATGTCAGAGAAGTAAGTTCATAACAATCACCAGAGGGCACATAATCAATAAAACAGAGAGCAATTAATCATTTCAAGTAGCCAAAGATGCCCCAAAACCGTTATGTATGTGTATTGAGTGAAATGGAAGCGTATTATGAAGTGTATCACTCCTGACATGGCCAAAGTAGAGTATAATTAAGTGTAATATGATGATTTTATGCACCTAATGGTGAGTATTATTTCTCTTTATAGACAACGATTCATAGCAAGCCCTACCGGAATTAAACAGCCAATGATATTAGCTTTGGGATAATAATCGCACCATAGGTGTATCCGTTTCGTGTGTGGCGTTAGGGGTGTAGGAGCAGAGGTCATCATGGAGAACATCCTGTTGAGACCAGAATTGGAGGCGAGGAGGGGAAAGAGGCGAGAGTAACAGAGGTCCCGTAGAAATTGCACGTAGGAATTAGTTCAATTTTTTTGCTCCCATTCGGGAGTAAAAAATCAGCCAATTTTGTTGAAGTCAATAACACGTCGATCATGATCATGCCATGCCCTACCAAAGGCACTTATGGCACTGTAGTGGCCAAATATGAACTCAAACATTTTAGGCGATGGTATTAGCCAAATTTTATTGTGCCGGCACTAGCTGTAAGTCCACTGGAACCCTCCATACTAATGTGCTGGAAAGTGCCATTTTTGCTCCCATTTTCGCTCCCATTTTGGGCTGCATTACGGTTAGAGTGTATCTGTAAAACCTCGCCAGAATGGAGCTTGGGTATTTTGAGCTATTGGCCTGCGCGCTCCTCCCGCTCTTTTTTTTGTGAAAAACCACATCTCACGAAGACCTCTGCCTCGACATCAATGGAGCAGAGAGTCCATATCACAATTATTTGTGGATATAATTCATCGGTAATACTCTTTCTAGACCATATTTTGATGCAGAATCCAATGGTGTTTTCGGAAGTTTGCCAAATCTCTTCGTAACAAACGTATTTGCGACCACATCGTAGGCATCGATTTTTGGTCTATTTGGGTGGAAGCTGCAAATATTGTCATAGGGGGAATACAATAATCGATTCATAAGGCCCCCCGCTGCACTCCCTGCTTTATATTGATATAGATGACCGATATGGGTGGTCATAACGCCATGGTATTTGCCTCGGCATTGCTAATAGGCCATGTCTCTTGAGGGTGTCATATTTTTATGATAGTGACCAGATTCATGTGTGGGCATGAAACCTCAATTGATGGTATTACCCTATGCAAGTACACATAATATTGCATTCTCCTAACTTAACAATCAATATGGTCCAGTGTCTATGTGATAACGCAAGGTTAAAGCTACCTTGCTCTTTATTATCTGCTGCGGCCTGTAACACATATATTATTATCAACATGTAACATAGAAGACATGGTAAGTGCTTGGTGAAGGTTGCGTCTACAATGATAATACAACCATTAAAATTAGGTTTATTACATGAATTTTGTTCTACATTGTTATTATTATGTTGATTGTTGAATAGGTCGACAGGAAGACACATGTTACACCCCAGATGCGTCCAATAGACTATCTTTTCTTCTAGCTGACAAACCTCCTTCGATAATGTCGCCACACCCTCCATCCAGTGCAGTATTTCTCAACAAACGGTTGAAAACTCTAGTTCCAAATTGATACCTTCTACCTGCGGTTGCGTATATTGTTTGTTTGAGACCCTGTTCATCTTCTTTCAACAGCAGATTCGTTCCTTAGTGGATGCACAGAATGCCGCCTCTTTGACTCGATGATAGCAATGGAAATTACCGACTCCTTGCGAAGAGATGGCGCTGTTATCAACACTCACGTTGCCGCTGCTGCTGAATTGTAAGTCACCCGACGCCTCAGATTGATTGCAAGCACCAAAACCGTAGTATTGGAGTGATGATGAAAGGAGTACCAGCAAAAGACAGCATCAATGACAGCCCATTAAAGTATAATCCTCCTCACAAGCTTGTCAAAATATTGTTGCGTGTTCCCGCAGTCCTGATCATTATCTTGATCATTATCTCCTCCGCCGCTCAAAGTACAATATAATGCCCTCCCTCAAAGTGTTGTGTAAGTAATAATTACTGACACAAGCTACCACAACATGGCCATAATGTCACCTGAGCCGCACCATATGGAGACAAGACGCCACTAGGTCCATCAAACCCACTATGTTGTCGTGTTGTAAATATAATCTCGCTCTATTTGTTGTATCATCCCCACACCTCTCCTCTTGTACGTTGTGCTGTATTTTTGCGATAAGCCACGCTGTATCGTTGGACAATCAAGGGGTCTCATATCGGCGGTTCCTCACGGATTAAAACGAAACCAACTCGTCAGTTATTGTTATATCATCACTTCTATCGAATAGGGTAGTAATGGAAGAGTGAATACGGCCAAAAGGTCCTCTGTTCATGAGGGGGCCGGTGCATTGTTGCATTTTTTACAAAATAACGGTCACTTTGGGTAGGCGACACCCAAAATAAAGGCTCTGGGCGCTTTGGCAGAAATTCCTTCACGTCATGAGGTCATATCGGTCCACTGAGGACATCGCCGCCGGCATTTAGTGATGCCGACCGACGTTCCGCTCCATACCATAGCCGCCTCCGCCATGGTTCTGGTGTGCAAAGTGATCAAATTTTGAAAAGTGTGTGACACGGCTAGAAAAATGATGGAGGGGGCGCCCCGTTTCCCCGCTGGAGTGACCCCTGGAAAAGGCGCGCAGGCCAAGAAACCGAAAATACTAGAGGTTGGTCTCGTCTCGGTCTCGGCACTGTCCCGAGATTCGAGCCGAGACAGGGTCCGTCGAGACGAGATCCCGGGATATCTCGAGATTTTCAATGAAGAAGGTTAGCAATGATTAAAAGGGGCAAAACCAACAAATAATTATCTACTATGGACTCTTTAGACAACTTAGTACTCATTGTTCTGGCCAGCATCAATTGGATCCCCACTCTCATCCTTGTCTTCAAAAGAAGGAGGGAGTAGAAACTCATTCAAAGGGACATCTGGATCTGGCATGAGTTCATCCCAATTTTTGCGGATGAGGCTTATATTTTCTTCAACAAACATGATGCATCGATGCGGCAAGTAAGAATGGGATCAATGCAAGATCGCTTTGCTGCAATTACTCTGGCTGCCCTGCTCCAGATTCTTTCCAAGGGAGCGGGAGTTGCTGGAATATCTCACAGGTACTCTCGTGCAAGTGTTGCAAGTTCAGGGAATTGGTGAGCGATTTGTTTCCAACGCTTCAATGGATCATTAAACTTTCTTTCTCCATCTTGCATCGGCATTTGCTCCAGGAGTTCGTAAGCTGCAGCTGGGCTTCACATCGGATCCGAATATTAACGTCAGTCAATTCGTCATCATTTGCTGCTGCATCGTCGTCGAAGTCAAATGCACCCAAGAAAGCGAAGCTCGTGTCTTCTGCTTTAGAAGATACTTGCAGTACTGCAATACTTCCACCTTCACCACCATTATCATTTGTATTTGTATTAGCCTCCTTCTCGACATCAACCATAAGATCTTTGATGAGTTGCATCAACTTATTACACAAGGTCGAGTCAATTCATATTCAATAATGGCAATGATGTTCAATTACTACTTACCTTCAAAAGCCAGAACTGCATTACAATGAAGAACGTGGCCTGTGCAATATGCATGCGCCCAATCCTCATGTGCTCCATTCATACGGATTGCAAACTTTCTCAACTGCTTGTGTCCTGGTTCACTACACATCGGATTATCACCCTTCCAATGTTTGCAAATGCATTTGTCATCCCAATCTTCTTCGTCGCTCGAGGATTCCGATGGTTTTCGCTCTTTGCATTTGACATCATCGTCTTCGTCACCCGACGATTCCAACGATTCGTTCCTGCTGGCAGTAGAAGCTGCATCGGCATCGGTGATAGCATCGCATCGACCATGACTTCAGAATAGATGAAGATGATGAGTTGAATTCATCAAAAAAATAATCAAACTCCAATGAACAAGTCGTGTGAACGCACCCAACGGTGTCAAAGGGAGTCTTGTTATGATGTAAGATTGGAATCGTGCTGATGAAATCAGAAGTAGCCGCAGAAACGAATTGTTCTTCGTCATGGTTGGCTGTGAGAAAGAGATGACAAAAAATCCCGAAATGCTCCGAGACAGAGGGTGCCGAGACGAGACACCTGTCTCGACCCAAAAAATCCCGTCTCGTCTCGGCCGAGTCGAGACGAGACCAACCTCTAGAAAATACCCAAGCTCCATAGAACAGGCTACTCCTACCTACATAAGTACTCCTATCTACATACTTTGAAGGCTGAATTCAGTCTTAGGCCTTTTTACCAACTCTCAACTCTAGCTTGCAGTTTGCCTGATCGAGCCAAAGCAAGGCCGCAGGCAGGCAGAGGCCTCTTTTGACCTCAATCTTTGTATGTAGCCATTTACCAGCTCTCACTTTAGCCTCGTACCTCATTGACCAGAGAGAGCTCTATCAGAACATAAAATTGTTCATCAAACATAAGTAACATTCCGCCCAAGCCAAACAAGCTAAACTGTCGACTTACATCTAAAAGTCACACAACTACATCCTCAATCCTCACAATATGTGCAACGCCAGATCAACCAAGACGTCTCCCTTCATCATCAAGAAGGACCAATCCTCGGCTTCATCCAGCTCCGAACCAGTGCACACAACGACTGCACCCTGTCATCCGGAGCCGATAGAAATCGATATCTGTACCCTGAGTACAAAAGAATTGCAATCACTGAAACAAGACGATCCGTTCCTCTACTATTCTATCCCCGTTGTACGAAGGGCAGCGTTCAGACTTGAGGAGCCCGATATGTCTCATTCCAGTTTCAAAGGATCTACTACCGTCAAGCGACGAACAAGAGTGTCATACGAGTGTCATACGGATCTCCTGATGGCTGATCTTTTAGAAGATCTCGAAAAGGAATGTGATGAATCAGCTTCGGAGCAGATTGATCTAGGTTTATCCCAGTTACTTGATCTTTATGCTAGATAGAAGTAGCAATAACGATAAGACACGAAATGAAAATGTTACCATGATGCTATGATATAGAAGAGAGTAGAACCATAATAGAACTTTCCGTAATAGTACTTTAAATTCAAATCATACTCAGATCATCGTCAATATTAAGTAGTATGCAGCAATCAATATCTCTCTAGAGAGCCAATTTCAGTGACCTTGCCTTCAATTCCATCTCTCTGTGAGAAGTCTGACCCAAGTTTGACTCAATTGATGCATTTTTACTTCTACTTTTTGACCGGTTAGAGCGTAGTTGCACGATTTACAGCCGGAGCTGATTTTACTTGACGAAGGCGATGATAATTACTTTATTACCTTCATTACTTGGTTGGCTCATAGGCTCATCTTGTCGAGGTCTTTGTGCTCCATTTTAATGAAGGAAAGCGACGGATCTGAGCTAGTCAACAGAGCCAGGTTTCCTCATAAAGATTGTTGCATTTCAGCTGAATATTATTCGACACATTTTAGTTTAGCTATTAGGTATTGCTGATTCATCACTGTTCTACTCTCTTTTATAGATCATTACATCATGGTAACATTTTCATTTCGTGTCTTATCGTTATTGCTACTTCTATCTAGCATAAAGATCAAGCAACTGGGATAAACCTAGATCAATCTGCTCCAAAGCTGATTCATTACATGCCTCGTCTTCAAGATCTTCTAAAAGATCAGCCATCAGGAGATCCGTATGACACTCATATGACACTCTTGTTCGTCGCTTGACGGTAGTAGATCCTTTGAAATTGGAATGAGACATATCGGGCTCCTCAAGTCTGAACGCTGCCCTTCGGACAACGGGGATAGAATAGTAGAGGAACGGGTCATCTTGTTTCAGTGATTGCAGATCTTCTGCACTCAGGGTACCGATATCGATTTCTATCTGCTCCTGGTGGCAGGGTGCAGTAGTTGTGTGCACTGGTTCGGAGCTTGAAGTTGAAGAAGCCGAGGATTGGTCCTTCTTGATGATGAAGGGAGTCGTCTTGGTTGATCTGGCGTTGCACATTATGTATCGTGAGGATGTAGTTGTATGAGTTTCAGTGTAGTTTGTTGGCTTGTTTTATGACTTGTTCAATTCAGTGTAGAAAAATTATGTGTTCATCGATGTCATTTCTTAGCTGTCTACATAGTCGGACAGAGAGGCTAACGTTGAGAGCTGGTAAATTATGAATTGTCTTCGAAGAGGCTTTTGGCTCAGCGAGCTACAATACTGCTTGGCTAAGTTAAAGTCGGTAAAATGGCCTAAGTACTCCTATTGAAGATTGAAGTCTGTAATTGAAGTAGAGAAAAGACGGACGAGCGAGGAGCGAGAGTGAAAGTACTTACTTAAAAGCAGTATTGTACGATTGATAAATAGATAAACAGATTTTTTTAGTTAAACCTGGGGGGCTTGGGTTGGTCCCGAAGACGCTGTGGGGCCTGCTGGGAATACGATGGTCGTTGGAGGTGGATAGATAGCGAACGCCTTGGTGCAGGCAAGACCGAATTGTTGGAGGAAGTAGATTTTGGGGGTGGGTGCTGTGTAGGAGCGGCCGTAGAATTTCTGGTGGGCTGGTTTGGATGAATGAGGACCACGGACGAGTTTGCGAGAGGGAGAATGCCGTGTGGGGCTGAGCTTTGGAGGGAGTCGAGATACATCTTGGCAGCTTGAGGCCAAGTGGAGGTGAAGGAGAGTGACTCTCTCACTTGCATGGCTGGTAATCACCAACCAACCGATCTGTTCAGTCGCACAAGTGGAGGTTGTGCAGGGGGTTTTGAACTGGTTAGTGCAAATTGAAACAACCCGAAAGCCTTCCGAAAGCTTATACAGTTCTTGGTTCCATCGTATTGCTCTTCCTCCAATGATTTGTCCCAAGAGCATGAGCATGAGGACCCACCAGCATGGAATATGACCTATCTTCCTTACATTTAAAGCACTGGATAACTATAGGCATAATCCTTCATCAACTTTGCAGTAGCATTGTTCTTTCTTGCATAAGTCAAATTCAAATCAAGAGCAGTAAAGCCACTCAATCGCGTTGCTGGATTACCATATTGTATTAACGCCTTGACCAAACCACTCGCTCCCTCATGACTACCATCTCTCCCCTTCGCGCTCTCGGACTCAAACTCAAAAACTGCAGTAACATTCCCCCCGACACAGTCACAAGCAATCCTCTAGACACCTCTTCACCATGAAACAACAAGTCTTCATACCTGATAGCAAGATGAGGGAACTTTTTCATTGTTCGTTCGGCCTCCCAATCTCCATACCACCAATTACTATACACGCATCCAGAAGTGTATCATGAAACTTGCGTGAAAAGTGCAGTTTCATCGCGATCACGCACATTCTCACGAATTAGATGTGGACAATGCTCTTCATCATACTCTGATTCCCAAACCGTGACACCGTAGCCATGACGACACTGTGTGAACTCATCCACGTAAATGGATCTTTAATCATCATGAATGGGAAGAACTCAGTTTGATTGACCCCCCCTCCATCCCATGCTACCCTCTTGAGTCTATTAGATGGAAGAGAGTGTTTCCCCCATGGAGCTTGCCACAGTATTGGCCATGTTATGAGCAATTTTGTGGTCTTCGCTACTGAGTTCCTTTGTTGACATTAGAGGAAGGACATTTATTTTGGATTATTAGTGCCGAAATCTACATGGGAATCACTACGAAAAGTACCAAGCGGTAACCAACTCTTTGTACATGGGAAGTTACAGCTTTCAGCTATGTATCTATACTACCTACATCAGCGGAGCTCAGAGGTGACGAACAACGAACAACTCAACCTGCTCCAAAGCCACCATGAAGAGAAAGTCAGCCGATGATGCGGAGAATCCAATCATCATCGATGTATCCGAAAGTGATCTGTCATCTTTTGGTAGCAGTACCCAACAAGAGGCTGCCATTTCCAACTTCTTCTTTCATCATACGGAGGAGGGCGCATCAAACTCTCATAATAGTATCATCACTCAACTCAACATATCCAAATGTCGCCTCGGTCCAAACGGGATAGCCAACCTCCTCTCCTTTCTATCCAATAATTATCCATCCATTCAAATATATCAAATCAATCTACAGCGAAATGCCATTGGGTCAACTGGCGGGAGGGCAATTGGCTCGTTTCTTCTTCGTCAACATCTTTGTTGTTGTACACTGCTGGATATTAGTTTAAATGACATCAAGGCGGGTGGTGGTCAACAACCCCTTGCCATTGAACTCATCTCCACTGCACTACGTTCCAATACGACACTCACTACGTTGCGAATGAACAAGTGTGCCCTTGGTCCGGAGGGGGGGACACATCTCGGACATGCACTTCGACAAAACACATCTTTGAAAGAATTGCAATTGGAGGGGAATATGATTGGTCCATTGGGTGCTGAGAGGTTGTTTGATGCGCTTCAGGTTAATCGAACTTTGGAGGTGTTGGGATTGAAAATGAATCGTATTGGGGGAGGAGGTGGTGGTGGTGTGGAGAAGGGAGATGTTCGATCGTTGGCGTGTGCATTGGGGTGCTGTCAATTGCTTCAATTGGATTTATCTTACAATGATCTTCGTTGTTTAGGATGTAGTATATTAGCAGAGGCATTGGGACAACAAACGCAATGTTGTACGCTTAGGGAGCTTACATTGGAAAAAAATGATATTGGTGGGGAAGGTGCAGTGTCACTTGCACGTGCTCTTGGTAGTAATAGAACAGATGATGGTAGTAATAGTGGTAGCCAATTGCAATCTCTTGTATTGAAGGGAAATGCAATTGGAGATGTGGGTGCCGTGGCAATTGGGGCGATGTTACAGCAAAATGATTCATTGAGGTCGTTGGATCTTTCGTCGTGTTCGATTCGTAATGAGGGCGGGGCAGCGATTGGTGAAGGCCTGTCTGTCAACACTGCCCTTCAAACTCTCAATCTGGATAAAAATTCACTTGGATCTGGAACAAGTCATGCTCTATTTTCGGAAGGGGTCGTTACCAACCAGACGTTAACGGCATTGCATTTATCAGGGAATGGATTTGCAGAAGAGGAATCGTCAGATTCGTCTACGTGGGGGGAATCTATTGCAACTGCATTAACTAGAAATGAATCTCTACAATCTTTGGACCTTTCCAACAATGCACTATCAGAAGGGTCAATCATTGATGCAATCGCTGCCCATCCTTCGATTGTGTCTGTAAATTTGTCAGATAATGACTTTGAAAGCATCAGTATTGAAACTCAATTAAAGCTGGCTGAACGAATGACAACATTGGAAATGGATTTGTCGTTTAATGCATTGTCATCGCCTCCCCTGGGTAGGTTGGCAGATAGTTCCAATTTGAGAAATTACTTGACACTATTGGCTAGTGAGAAGACGGCTGTTACCAGAATTAGGTTGATGGTTTGTGGTCATGGTGGGGTAGGAAAGTCTACGTTCGCAAGAGCAATTACTTCGGAGAGTGATCCAACTGGCTTTCAAGCGTCTCTATCACCGGTGGTGGAGTGGGGAACGGATCGATTAATGGATTGGGCTAGTCGGTTGGGCACATTGTGGGCAGAGGATGCTGCTCAGTTGATCAGTGACGAGGGAATAACGGGCAAAGATCTGGCAAAATATGTCGATACTGATAGTGGTGGTAATTCATCTCCCTCAGAGCTGCTCATCAGTTGCTCCTCAAAATACCAATCCATCGACAAAGCATCGTTTGCGAAGGCTATATCTGCCCTATGTGCAAAAGGCTATTTGTCAACGGTCGGTGTAGTCAAAGTTCAGGGTCAAGTGTCGATTGGAGATGATCGAACCGTCTCTCTCGTCGACTTTGCTGGCCAAGCAGAGTTTTTGGTATCCCATCAGCTGCTGCTTTCCTCCCTCCATACACTCTGCCTTATCATTCAACCTGCTCCCTCCTTTGAAAGTAGCGATCATCGTCACTTTGGTTCGTGGGTCTACTGGCGCAAGTTCTTGGCATCACTCGGTGACCGGAGACGAGGCTCATTGCTTCTTGCAGTCAGCCAATTAGACAAAGTACTAACTGGAGAAGAAAGCAACATCGACTATGAAGATTTAATATCCAATGAATTCAATAGAATCAAAGAACAATCTTCTGATGCAATCTCTTGTAACGAAGCATTGAGACTCGATTACCGTCCTGGATCGATTGCAGATACAATTTACAAAGCAAAGCAAGCTCTTAGTAAATCAACAGCTGAGGTTGCGCACTCGTGGTGGGTGCCACTCTCGTACGAGACGCTGTCACGAATTACACAAGATGTAGCAAAGGCGAAATCAGCCAACCATGAACTTCCAATACTCACGCGGAATGAACTCATTCAGGAGATCAACAACTTTTGCGAGATAGTTCCTCAAAGCTCTGCTCTCCTAAGTAAGCTGACAACTGACCCACAGCTATTGCAAAAAGCGATTGAATATTTGGAGGCTGTAGGTGACGTCATGCAAGCTGGTGATCAACTACTTATCGATCCTATTGGATGGTTCTCGACCTTTATCTGTCACTTTGTTAAGGATGATCTGGCTGTGTCTACTATCCAAATTGACAACTCAGCGTTGAGACAACAACGGGGCACGATTCATCTGTCGGACGTTGTTGAAGCTCTTGAGCATGAGTATGTATCACCTGAGGAGCACATTGCTCAAATTATGGAGCTTCTATGTGGTCTTGAACTATGTGTACCTATCGAAAAGACATCTTTCTTATTCCCTTGCCTACTGCCGCCTTTATCAACGAGCATATCGCTCTTTGGCGAAGGATACCTAAATAGCACACATGTCTCTGCTGTTCGTGGCCATCGATTTCGAGAGTCATCTGGCTTTATCCCTCCTGGTATCTTTCTCGGTCTAATCGCACGATTATTTCAGAGACTTGCCCCAGGTGTTATGCATCCTTCTAGAATGTGGAAAGACTGTGCGGTGCTATTTCTGAATAATGCAGTGACACGAGTACTCTTAAGATGTGATCTAGATAGGTCTGTCATCGACGTGGTTGGATTTGCCCCCTCACCCGAGCAGCTGTTTGTTGGAGCTGCAAAAGGACAAGCAAGCGCCGTTATTTGGATAGTACACCTGATCAAGATGTATTTGCGGAACTACTCACAGCTCAAGTTTGACGAGGCTTGGCTGTGCACAAACCCAGAATGTCACGGGAGTCGAGGTGGACAATACTCCTACCAAGGATCGGAATTCCCTCTGTTGCCGCGAGTCACAAGTAGGAAGAACAAAGCACATGATTGTAACGCTGAAGGGTGCCAAAGATTCTTAGGGATGGGCCATAGCTTGGACGTGATGAAATTGACTTGTCATTCAGACTCAGCCCTGTGTACAACTTGTGGAAAGTCTCAAGTGTTTAGGTTAAGAGACAAGATAGACAATTGAATAACCAAACTGTTGCATTACTTCTCTAACACAAGTAAGTTCCACTCACACAGTTGGGCATTAACTTCATCACCTTGACAACTACACAAAAAGTATTTATTAGCTGTTCAAGTATGTACGTAGTTGCTATTTGATCTGTTTGTTGAGCCCCTCTAGAGGTACTTATGGGTCATCATGACTACACTTACGCGCGCTGGCTATTGTACGAATCTACTCCTACAACATTAATTAGGTTTCCTCGTACTGAAGCCGCTACTTGAACTTGAAAGTAGCATTTCGTAAGCACTTTTGTTGTGAGACTCTCTCTCTAGAGAGAGAACTTGAGGGGAGGTTGGAGGCCAAAAAGGCTATTCGCGGTGAGGTCATGTAAGCTAGAGAGAGTTGAGTAGAAGAGGCCTACTACCTATCTAAGAAATAACCTAAAGCCCCACACACACAGGTGAGGAGAAGACGAAGAGGAATGAACTAAAATGAATGGAGTTGCAGTGGTATTTCTGCGAGTAATGATACAAGACAAACATGTTGGTTATATAATAATCGCGTCCCTAGCGGGCCAACCTGACGTACTTAAAGATTTCTGTTATCATCATCATAAGTAGTGAGGAGACGACGAACGAAAAGGAATAAACTAAAATGTATGATCTACAACTCTATTCTATTTTATGAATCAATCCTAAACCCAAGATTTCAAAACTGGCAGTTCGCCATTGTAGATTCCTACTATACTCTGCAAGGCGGCACCTCGAGTGTTCTTTTTTGTCCAAAAGAGGGCACAACTATTGCACAACTATCTTTGAAATGTAGAAGCACTGGAGATAGAGCTATCCGTATCACCAGACTCCTTGTCGCCAGAGTCAGACCGGGAGCTATTCTTGCGAAAGATCGCTCCCAGCTGCCTTTTTGAGCGGTTGATGAGACCGCCTTTGCCGGTGGAGGGTCGTCGTCGCTCTGAGCTGCTTATGCTTCCCGACGAGGACCGCCGAATGGACTCAACTGCATCAGAGGAAGTGTACTTCTCGCCTTGTCCTGTTATAGCACGTCGGAGGTGATCATCTATTATTATCTTGTTTTCATCAACTATTTGGAGTAGCTGGTGGAGAGCAACCTCTTTCCGCGATTCATCGATGCTACCATCTGTAGAGGCAGAAGCAGTAGCGGAGGCATTGGTCGGCTTCTCATCTTCAGATATTGTGTCCATCATGATGATTCTTGTTCTATGGGCGTCTTTCTTTGCTTTACTCTCTGCAAGAGCAAGTGAATAGGCGTACGTGAGAAGATCTCCAGGAGGTAGCCTTGCTATCACCATTGTTTCCTTCTTCGTTGTTTGTTTTTTATGATTGTTTGAGTTCGGCGCTCTACGATCTCCTCGCTTAGAACTTGGAACGGCCAGGACGAGTAGGCCTTTGGATATAGGGGGCTAGCACACCCTTTATAGGGGGTGTTCCCCCCTATTTACCCCTGGTTTCTCCCCTACGAGAAGGGGGGACGATTAGTGAGATAAACTCCCGTAATTTTCGTCTAAATATAGCCAAGTATAGGCTAATATACACCATTTTACCCCCATTTAGACAATTTTGCCACCTATCAGAACCCTCAATATTGGGGGTCTCCCCCTGGCCCCCCTATCCAAAGGCCTACGGACGACCGACCACAGGACCGAACCTTGAGGATAGATAGACCGAACCCTTCGTTCCGTTCCACTCTTGGAGGTCCTGTAAATATGTAATTCAATGAGGTTCGCATTCTCATTGAAATATCTGTCAGCAGTAGGCCTTTGATATTGGGGAGCGAGGGGGGAGCCCCCGATATTGAGGGTTCTGATCAGGTGGCAAAGCAAGTCCAATATTTGTCAGATTTAGATGAAAATCACGGGAGTTTAGCTAACAGCCCCCTTCTCGCACGGGGGGAAATCGGGGAGACACCCCCCCGATAAAGGGGAGGCTAGCCCCCATCCAAAGGCCTATCTGAGGCGGTCTTTCAATCCACCGTGTGGGCTTTTGCCCCCTTTACACTTCCGATTGTTGGAAAAAGAATCTAGATATAAACGTGGGCATGCTCACGAACCTCCTAAATTTTATATGAACTCCAGAGTTGTAGTCTGATGCGACATCTGATCAATACGTAGGAATAAATATATCCAACTTCAACTGTACGGAAGATACTTTTATCTCCGAAGAAAACACGTTAAAAATACAGACTGAAGTTGTAATCTGATGCGACATTTGTAAGGTACGTAGGAATAGTATGCCTAACTTCAACTGGTACTTAAACCAGGTGGAAACCTCAGCGTCAAAGATACCAAAATCTTACTGCCAGCAGTTTTTTCGATGCAATTGCTATTCAGAGTCGAAGTTAATTGCCGAAGCTGCAGGCGTTTCTTTTTCACAGTCACAGCAATATCAGCGAGTACTAAAATAGCACAGCGCAAAATGGCAGAGGTCGTCATCCAACTTAAAGAGTTTCTCACTCATTTGCGTGATCTCATCTTCAAGGATGATGCAGATTTTTATGATCTTCTCACCATCGCATGCGCATGGGCGGTGGTTTGGGCTGTATTTTTCTCCATCGCGACACCATTGCTACGGATAGTAACCTATGGTAAACCATGGCTCCGTGCCGGTTGTGAGAGGGGGTTGATGCGATTGGGGGGGATCAAAGCAGTCAATGAGATGTACGGCATCGACAAAACACATGAAGAAGCCATAGAGGAAATGATGACGGGATGGGCCGACGAAAAAGTCATGATTACCCAGCACTTTTTAGGAGGTGCAGTATGTATTCCTTCCATGCTTGGATTAGGGGATCCTTCATGGGCGTCTTCGCTAGCTGTGTTGGGCATTCTTAGTGAAGTCGGATGGGAAATTGAACACACCATCATTGATTTATTTTACTCCCGCCTCAGATACGGCGCTGAAAAAGTGCCAACACCCATGATCATTGGGTCATTAATTCATCACTCACTTTCATGTTGTCTGGGTATTCCCGTGGCCCTACGCTATCGGCAATGGTGGGTGATTCACTCTCTTTGTTTTGATCTTCAATTTGGACCGGGATTGGTTACTCCCTTAGCAGAGTATGGAAAGTTGCTGGATATTAGTAAGCCGAATGAATTGCGTCAATTCAAGATTATCAACATCTTAAAAGTGATCCTATTTGGATGGACGAGAGGAATTCATTTCGTCTACCTTGTCGCACTTGCTTTGCACGGCTTTTATGTTGACAAGGCATGGGGCTTCTTGATTGTAGCAGCGCCAGTGTTACTTGCCTTTACATTTGCCATCAATTTAGGTATCGTCTCTTCCACAGTCAAAACTTACTTGAAATTTCGTAATGCAAGTGCTGAGCATGAAGCCCTTCCCAAGGATGCCTCCGAGAAACAGAGAGCCATGTCTATGGCCAATCTCGAGGATGTTGCGAGAGAGTTGATTGAGGAGACTGAGAATATCGACCCAACTGACCGCTTGACAATGTTCATTGATTCTTTGCAGGAAAGAAAGGGGAAAATTGAGAAAAGGAAGACAATGCCCCCTCGTCAGATGTTGACGTCCATGAGATCCATGAGATTGACAAGAGGAAAGTCTGCTCCTCCTCGTGCCTGGAAAATGGATTAGGCAGGTAGGAAGGAAAAATGTGTTGCTTTGATTGACATGAATACACGCAATGCCCATTTTGCATTCTGTCCTCTTGAGGAGTGAACATGGTTGTTCAGATTCACTTACGATGATTAAATATATACAGCTTTATGGTTATGGTGAAATATCTGATATCATTAGTCCACTATCAAGAGTATGGTACATACTGCGCCTCGAGAGAGAGAGAACGAGATAGCTAATTCCACACAGAATCAGAATTTCATCAGATATTATTTCCCGACTGCCAGCCATGCTACTATAATCAGCTCATCTCCAATCTCTAGAGAGAGATAGTGGCTCCAGCACCCGCTTTGGTATCGATGCTGCAATAAAAGTTGTCCTACTGATCTCTGAATGAATAATTACTCTAAGTTAATCAGATTAGATATCTACTTACGACATGAATCAGGTTCGGCGCAAAGTACGGTCTTTTGGATTGCCGACAGCAAGTAGAACTGATCTTAGCTTGTGCAACAGGTGCGACTAAAGTAGGAAAGTTAAATGACTAAGAAAGTACTTCGTTTGGATGGCTTGATTCTTGATTCAACTCATAAAATTTGCATGAAAATATTACCCCCAAATAAATATCTACTTACATCATAGAAAAAAATTAGTAGAGATGTTTATTGACAAAGAAATAATTATGACTGTATTTATTCTAATGACTCATAGATATTTCAGGGGTGAACACTACTTCTTTTTGCCAACTCACAACATCATCACTCATCACGCACACACACTTTATCACTTTTTTTCACACACAACTTCTTCCATGAAGATGATGACGTACTGTCCAAGCCACAGGCAGCTACTACTAACTGTTGCCCTCGTAGTCACCGCTTCACCTCCATCTGCAAGAAGTTTCAGCTTCACACCAGCGAAGAAACGATCACTTGTTGCAACAAAATCATCAAATTATCGACCATCATCAACCTCTCTGTCGTCTCTCCAAGCAACAACCAAAACCAACAATGACAAACTAACAACAATAGACGACGACGACGCCGAAGAAGAAACAGTCGACATTGCCATAGTCGGAGCAGGCATAGGCGGACTCTGCGCCGGAGCAATCCTCAACACATTGTATCATAAAAAAGTGGGCGTGTATGAATCGCATTATTTGGCGGGGGGGTGTGCTCATGCGTTTGAACGGGTGGTGCAGCTTGATGATGATGAAAACGAAAAAGATGGTAAAAAGAAGAAGAAGAAGAGAGTGTCATTTACATTTGATAGTGGGCCCACAATCGTATTGGGATGTAGTAAAGAACCATTCAATCCATTGCAGCAGGTGCTTCGTGCAGTGGGGGTGGATGATCAAGTGGAGTGGATCCCTTATGATGGTTGGGGTATGATTGAACATCCAACAGGTGGTGGTAGTAGTGATGACAAGAAGAAGAAGGAAAAGCGATGGAAACTAACCGTGGGTCCAAATCACTTTGAAAATGGTCCATTGACACAATTCGCAGGAGGAAGTAGTAGCCAAGATGATGATGATGATGCTCAAGATGATGCAATCCAAGAATTCAATGAATTACGTGAGATTACCAAACCATTGGTAACAGGAGCAGCTACCATCCCCGCCATGGCCATGCGACCTGGATCCACTGCACTAATCCCATTATTGCGGTATCTACCATCGTTATTTTCCATCATTTCCAATGGAGTGGAGGCATCCACTGGTCCATTTGCTCCTTATATGAATGGACCAATCTTTACTGTGAAGAATGCATGGTTGAGAGATTGGTTGGATGCACTTGCATTTAGTTTGAGTGGGTTACCTGCCGATAGGACTAGTGCTGGTGCAATGGCCTATGTTCTGTTTGATATGCATAGAGAGGGAGCTGCGTTGGATTACCCGAAAGGTGGTTTGGGCGAGGTGGTCAAGGCATTGGTGAATGGGGTGGAGCAGCCAACAACAACAACAACAACAACAACAATGAGTGGCAAGAAGGAAATTTTGGGAAGTAAAGTCAATTTACGACATCATGTAGAGAGTATTGATACAACTGAGGATGGAACGCGTGTTGTTGGATTGACTGCTCGTAGAGCGGGAGGGAAGATGGTCAAGGTGAAGGCTACTGAGGGAGTTATTTGTAATGCACCCATGTGGTCGCTGAGAAAGTTGATTAAGAATGAGAAAGCGTTGGATATATTGAGTGGTCGTGTGAATGATGTTGTAGGCAAAGATTCTGAAAGTGATAGTGGCAGCAGTGTCGTCGCCCAATCTTGGATGACAGATCCAGAAGTTGATCCCAAAACTGGACGGGGAAGTGTGATTCGTCCAGCGAGACACGAACAACAACAACAACAATCAAGTGAGGAAACAATGTCAACTGCAAATGATAGCCTTCTTGAAAAATGTGATAATGCAGAGATGACTGGTTCATTCCTCCATCTACACGTGGCTCTCGATGCCACAGATCTTGATTTGGATAGTCTAGAGCCCCATTATACAGTCATGGATCGCGGACTCGAAGGTGACGACAGAATAATCAATGGCGTGCCTGATGGACCTTGTGGAGAGTTGAATATGATTGCAGTGTCGAATCCATGCGTGTTGGATAGAACTTTGGCTCCTGAGGGTTATGTTATAGTGCATGCCTACGGAGCAGGGAATGAACCGTATAATATTTGGAAGAACAAGTCGAATGAGGAAGAGACGACAACATCGACGACGACAAGTTTGGGTGAAGAAATCAATTTCAGCGACTCTGGTGATAGATATCAATCTTCGAGTTACAATGCATTGAAAGACGCTCGTGGGGAGGCATTATGGCGAGCGATCGAATCGATCATTCCCGATGCACGAGAACGTACCGTACTTGCTATGCTTGGATCACCACTTACCCATGAAAGGTATTTGCGGCGACCTTACGGATCATATGGAGCAGCATTCGAAGACTGCCTGAAGGATGGCAGCACACCGATACCCAATTTGATGCTTGCCGGGGATGGTGTCTTTCCTGGAATAGGCATACCTGCTGTTGCGTTATCAGGTGCAAGTGCAGCGAATGGAATGGTTAAGGTTATCGAGCAGTGGAGATGCTTGGACGACTTGAAGTCAAAGAAGTTAATTTCATGATTAGGTGTTCGTTTCTTCTCAGAGACTTACTCTGCCATTGGCCCATTATCATTCCTTGAGTCCAAGTACACAAGAGAAGAGTTTAGACTGCTTCGAAATCATCATTAGAGTTGCATTGAAGGATATCAATATCCATCTTCATGTCGTAAGCTTTGTTATCTACCTCTATTAGAAGTATCCATAAATAAAAATATGAATCCATAGAACCAACACAAATTAAAGTCCGGCGTGAATTTCTCAATGGATTGGGCTTCAGCTTCGAATAGATATCTGATGCAGAGGATGACTCATCATAAAGCGACCATTCGGCTACTGGAGATGTCTCAGATGCAGAAGAAGAGCACAATTTGAAGAGGGGGAATCTGACGAACTGTGGCGACATCGACAGTAGCAAGGCGCGGCCGGGTTGATTTTGTGGACAGTATAGCCCACGGCTAGAGCAGGACCACGGCAAAGGAGCTTGCAGCATCAACCGATTTTCACGCCTCCAGAGGCGGGGAAAATGGTGATGCTGAGCTCAGATTGAGATTGAGGAATGGAGAGATGGGACAGTAGACGGAAGTTGATGATGATGAAGGAACTGCTGCCTCAACCGAGGAGGAGAGAATCGGAAGAGGTGGATTCTAGTGATAGTGAAACGACAGGGAAGGATTCAGTGTTAGAGGAAAGTGGAGACGAAAGAGGGATAGAGGGTATTGTTTCTATTTCTAGAAAAGAGCTTACGGAGGATGAGATCACGGCGATCTTGAGTCGACATGCAGAGGAGGACGATAAACTTCAACCTCCTTCATGGGCGGAAAGCAAACTTGTTAGTGTGATACAATCCATCAGAATGATGGCACTCATCTACACGGCCAACTAACCAAAAATCTGCAGTGGACGACGGATACTACTAGAAACTCTAACTCTATTCCAGGGTGGTCAAAAGTATTGCTCGTTTCATAAGGTCTATCGCAACGGAGTTGGCGCACGGTTTCTCATGTTCTTACAACCAATCCATTGGGTCACGTTTTCTCAATTTCTTAAAACTGAATTCAAAATCATCCGATGAATGCAGAAAGAGCTCTCATCTTCCCTGCTTGCATCCTCACACCACACGCAATAGGGGTTTCTCCAGGAGCGCAGACATCAAAAAGTTCATCACAACTCGTCTTGATCTTTGGGAGAAAGGAGATATTCTGTCTCAGGTTATAGATGGGAAGTTGAAGGACAATCAGGACGATTGGGAGGTCGTCCCATGGGAGACAATGGGATAGGCGAGTCGGAGGCTCGTCGTTTTGCAGCTACACTTAAAAGTGGTAAATTCGGAAGGCTGTCCGAGGTGACGGATCGGGGACAAGGTCAAGGTGGTCTATACAAACCAACTGACCTCGACTCCAAGACTGGGGAGCCAGACATTCATGTCCTGAGGACTAAATTTCCCTCACCTGTGGCTCCAGCCGAAGGTTACCCCCTCATTTCCCACGTAACCCCGATTTTGAGGAAGAAAATGTAGATGCTTTTATACATCGATGCAGATCACATTGCCATTGAGAGCCGATCTAGCAAACTGCATGGAGCTGCAGGTCCTTCTGGAGTGGATAGATCATGTTGAAAGCGTGGCTTACCCGACATGGGGCAACCTCTACGCTCTCCGACTTGAAATGCTGAGTGGGCCACATGGCTTGGATGCGAACAACCGGATTATGCCAAAATCCGTGCCCACAACCACGTGCGACTGCTTGCAGTGGCAGTGGACAAGGATAAGGAGCCGGGTGTCTGCCCCTTGGGCTGTGGTGAAATCTGGATGCGGCTGATCTCAGGAACAATCCTTGATCAGTTCAAGGAGCGAGCGCAGGATGCCTGTAACAATGTCAAACTCTGTGCTGGACTTCAGTCTGGCATAGAAGGTGCAGGTGCGGCCCATACCGCCATACCATGCTGGAGGTATCTCCAGAACTGGCTGGGTGGCTGAACGTGCAGAAGGCTGCGACTTATCCGGAGACAGAGAAACGAGATTGAGATGGAGAAGACGGGACAGATGGAGATGATATTTATGATGATTGCGAGGGAGCCGATGGCGAATGCCTCAACAGCAGAGGCGAGCACTGACCCAGCACCCCACCCTTTCCTGATTATCCCATCCCCCCTGACATGGAAACTCGCACTACATCCCAGGGAGTGGCTAGGTCTGCTTAGTGGATGCTCAAAATCCTTCAATGAACTCAAGAGGTATACCATCGATGCCCCCCACTTGCGAATATAGCTCTCAACCGCTATCGTCACCTAGCATTTGCTTTATGCGGAAAGAAATGGGCGAGGATCCTCCCATCATTGCGTACAAAGAGGGATGAGTGCTGTCTGTCTATGGTTTGCTATGGCATCGCTCTGATGCACCCTAGCTGAATGGTTGAGGAGAAAAGCCCCTGGGGCTCTCCAACCCTGGTGTGCTGATGATCTCGGCGGAGTCGGTACTGCATCTGATAACGCTACTATGCTTCAGCTTCTCAAGGAAAAGGGGCCCTATCCCTATCCCTATGTTGGATACTATGCTGAACCAGGCAAATCCCACTACGTTTATATGCCGCAGGATGAGGAAGCTCTAAGAGCTGCCTTTGACGCGGCTGACATTCCGGAACTGAATTACGGACGCAGCCGCCGATACCTCGGTGGAGTGTATGGTGATGCTGCCGAGAAGGAAGAGTGGGTCAAGAAGAAAGTGGAATAGTGGGTATACTGCATGGAAGTACTCGGCAATTGTGCCTACACACAACCCCAGGCGGCTTCTGCTATCTCTTGAGAATGAATGTGGATATATCGAATATATATCGCGAATTGTGCCGAACTTGGGGCCCCTTCTTGCACCGATTGAAGTTGCTATTAGAGAGAAATTCATCGCACCTCTCTTTGTCTTTGGCATCTCCCAATCGGAATTATCTGGGAGTTGCGACACCTGCTTTCTCTCAGTGTGAAACATGCAGGCTTGGCAATCCGGTTCCAGCGGCGGAGATGGCGAGAATCGACTCGCAAGAGGCGAAGCAGTCAGATGCTGAGTACTATCTCACACAGTGGGGAAGGTAGAAACCATGTGATAAGAGGAGGTTGGAACGGATCTGTGAGAATGGATGTTGGCTGACAACTGTCCCAAACCGCCTCAATGGCGCGACTCTATCGGCTGAAGATGAAGAGTCTCGAGACAACTTACGTTAACGTCTCCGGCGCAACCTCAAGCCGCAGGATATGCCAGACCTATGCGATGGATGCGCGATGCAAAAATGACGGTAGAACATGCTCTCCAATGCAAGGTGGGCAGTCTCGTCCATTGCCGCTGCAATGTTGTTAGGACGGAATTTGGCTCCTTATGCGAGCAAGCCTTTACTCCCGGCGCTGTTGAATACACACCCTTTCTCTACTCAGGCAATCAACGCGCCTTTGCAGAGGATGCTGCCGCAGCAAATGCCGAAAATGCCACGCAACAACATAACGATAACGATAACGCAACTGATGGGTCGACCCAAGTGACAAAAAAACAAAGGAAGAGCGCGGAGACGTGATGGTCTCCCACTTTTGGCAGAGACATTGTCAAACTGTCTTCCTTTCGTCTTTCATTTTCATAGTAATCGACAACGACAAGACCATGACGCCATCGTAAAGAGAGGCCATGATACGAATATAACGAGAGAGCAACTAGCACAGTAACAACTAGATGGATTCTATTGCAGTCGTGTAACTCACTCGTCACTTATCATATATTTTCATAAAACATAAGAGTTAATATAAAACATGGAAATTTTTCTTCTCTTTCTGCGGCCACCAGGCTAAGATTGTACTGCTTGTAACCTATCTCTCTAACATATAACATTGCCCATGTCTCTACTTCTACCTGTCTCTAAAACCTTCTCTCTTTCAATCTCAATCTGCCGCCTTAGAAGATAAAATAAAACGTTAGCACACAGAAACAGATAAAATAGAAAGCTTTCCATTGCCATTGGCCTTTTGCCTCCGTCTCAGCATTCCTTCTAGTAACTACATAGTAGCAAAAGCCACAATCAAACTCAAGCTATTCAACAAAAGACCAACTAGAGGAGACATGCAAACAAAAGATGATCCGGGAGACTTCATCTCTTGTGTTTGAAAGTTTGTCTCGGCAGTTGCATGTGCCATTTTAGTTCTTTTGCCTGCTTTTGCTTTTGCACTCTTCGATGAAACATTGCTTGGCTGCGATGATGGTTGTGAAGAGGGAGCCAAACTTGGCACGTCTGACGAAACATTGCTGGGCTCCTCACTCGGAGCTGCTGAAAGAAACGTTGGCTGTGATGACGGTTCTGTTGACAGGGATGGATTGAAGGAAGGTTCTCTTGACGTAGAAGGTTGTATTGATGGAGCAGAACTCAAACTCGGTTGCAAAGTTGGTGTTGTCAAGGGAGGCACGTAGATCGGAACGTTGATACGTGCATTCGAGCATTTGCTAACTACATCAGGTTGGGGAAGATTAGCAACATTCCCATCAAAATAGCAATTGTCATTGCTAAATTTGTTCCAGGAAATGGCAATATCAAAATCCAGTAAGCCATCTGATTCATGATCAGTGCATTGGAGAGTTATTGGTGCCAATTCGAAATTTGTGAGGGTCACTAGGGTTGTTATATCGGGGCATCCATCCCCATCAGCGTCACCTCCGGTAGATGCGACGATTACGGTACCGTACGTGCCGTCTACCATGGGCAAGATCGCACACTCTGTCCCTGTCCTTGCACTCCCTCCATCGAGATTGATGTACATCGCTACATCATATCTTGTATTACCGACAATCAGATCCACAGTCAAAGCAATAGTCACTTTATCATCGTTGCCGAGACAGGCTCCGAACACTACTCCAGTGGGCATGAGAGGCCCATCATGCGGCGCCCAGCATGAGATCGGCGTAGTAACTGAATCGCAGTCCACTGCAGCTTCTGTCTCGGACCAACCTGTGCAAGTGACGCCCGTGTCTCCACCACAATTGCAAGTGCACGGGGGTTCAGCAAGTGCAAGTGGGTCAGTGACTTGAAAGCTAACGACACGCTCGAATTTCACGTCATTAGAGGAGCAGGTGGTTCCGCCACCGAACACTGTATCCATGCATTCGTAGGTATCAGCAGTGTTAGCATCAGCGGTGTTTGTCAGGAAAGGCAACAACAACAACAGCATTTCCGGCACAACGAGGTGCATCACAGCTGCTATTCGCCACATCATTTCTAGCTTTTCTTTCTCCCTTTTTGTCTTCTCTTATTAGTTTTAGGAGTATTAGGAGTATTACTTATTGATGTTATTTATAATGTTAATGTTGTTGGTCAGATTATTTATTGTGTAATAAACCATTGACGGACTAGCGAAGCATCCAACGCACAACATCTCTTTGTAGTTTATTTGCTAACATACTGCCCCATTTTCATTTTCTCGGATCGCATAGCCATAAAAGTAGCCCATTTTCTAAATTAAAGGAAACTGAAACTAGCCCGAGGTAAATGTACGAAATTTACCCTTGCGCACTTGCATGCTTTTTACCTCGAGTCTCCATTTTTTTCGATTTTTAAAAATGTTCGTTTCTTGTAAAGTTTAACACGGTAGCCCCCATACTAAATGGGACCCCTCTGCCATCAAGGCCGAGTTGGAGAAGGGTCGGATCTGACGCCGCAACTCGATGCCACTATGCCATACGAGGTTGGGAGACCCTTCAGGACCGGGCTGTGCGACCTTGGTCACCGAGATATCGTCATTTGAATTTATGAATTTTCCCCATTTCGTGTCGGCTGGACATCTCTTGTGTATGTGTTCGTAGGTGTCCTTTGTGTGGCCTACGAAGCCAAAATATGAGTAGTAATGCATTAGTGTTATTAACTATGACTTATTGGCTCTTTTGTCAGCTCGAATCTCTCGCTGCTTCACGTAGAGTTGCTTCATCATTTCAGATTTTGGTTTGATGTAATTCGGAGGCTTGTCTCCTGCAGCAGCTTCTCCAGCTTCGACCATGTCCAGCAATGCTTCATTCCTGAGCAATTTGGTTTTCTCTCCTATCTTTGCTTCAGTAACTGGTAGACTCAATTTGTATTCGATCTTACGTTCAACAATCTCTGCGTTGACATGTGGCTCGTGTCCGGCTTTTTTGTCAAAATCGAAAATAGAATGCCACCATCCATGTCTGGAGTAAGTTGTACACTGCTGGGTGCTTCCGACTTGGTAATACTCCTCTTCTTTTTCGTTGCATCTTTGACCTTATTGACTAACTTTTTCTTGTCTTTGGTACTTTGCCTAGACTCATCACTTTGAAGAAATGTGTAGAGCTCGTTTCTCTGTTCTCTACCGAGTTCCACAAAAGCCTTCTCGAGAGTCTTTATAAATGAGTCCGTGTAAGGGGAATACATATTGATCACTTTGCTCGGTGTTGTCTCCATCCAGGAGAATGTCGTATCCATCCTGAATACCAGGCAATTGATATGACCATGCATCTGACAATTCACAATGGTAGCTGAAGGACCTAATACTTTCTCTTCGATCAACAGAGGAAAGATGTGCTGCACCGCCGCACCACCACCAGCATCACCGGTGGCACCCATTGGAATGATTTTAACTAAGTCAAGATTCAGGCCAGCTTTCTCCAACTTCGTCATCGATTGTTTGATAGCTTCAGCGGCACTCTGGGCAGTGTGCCCGCTCATATCCATGTCAAGACACAATTGTTTGATGACACGATTTCCATCTTTATCAAATCCTCCCCATCTGATTAGCTTCACAAAGTGTTCGATCCCATTCCTCTTGCCGTGATCCACAATCAGAAAAAGGTACTTGACATCATCATCCTTCATCTCCTGTACAGCATGAATCAGACAGTCAACCGCGAGATTTTTCTCTTGACGGGCTATTGTCTTTCGACTTGGAACCACTTTGCCCAGCTGCCCCTCGTCAATCTCATAGCCGATATCGTAACACAATGCCTTCTGCACACCAGCTATTATCATTTCCATTCCTTCGTCCGATCCTCCCATGTTTTGAAGGCCAAACATTGTCAAGATGCGAAGTGCCTGCTGTGAGAATGCGCATTGTGTGGATTTGAAGAAAGCGTCAAGCTGATCCACAATCTTTGCCTTCTTCTGCAACTTTGTTAATACATTAGTGCCAACTACCGATGCAGCTGTTGGTGCCCAACAGGATGTTGCACCGAATTTCCAACGCTTAAAATTTGTCTTCTTGCGATTCACTTCGTCATTGCTTGTCTGCTGGTCATCATCCAGTGGCAACAGACCTTCTTCTAGATCAGTTAGAGTCAACACGCTCAAGTCTTTCGTAAATTTACCCGCCCTTCCATTCAAAATGTAACTCAATGTGATCTTTTCTATTGGTTGCTGCATTTGACAAACACTCTCGTTTGCCTGTGGATGATTCGTTGTTGTCAGCGCCGTCACCGTCGCATCTACTCCATGACTCTCGTCTTCTTTCAGTTTGCGAAGTTGACCTAGCAACGCTCTCAATTCATTCTTCTTTTCTTCGATCTATGCTTTCAGCTCTGCATGCTGCTTTTTTCGGCGCTTCCCTCTCTTCCGCCGAGACGATGTTGATGTACCCGATTCAGCTGCCTTCGCGGTGTCAGCCGTGGGAGGTCGGTTGCGTTTGGCTTTCTCCTTTTCCTTCTCTATTTGGACTTAGGGTAACAGATTTCTCCTTTTGCTTCTTGTCTTCCAGATTACTCCGCTCTCTCAAGAACGTCTCAAGGTCAACCCCCACTTCATTAAAATCCTTATCTCCTGTTAGTGTAAAATTTCTCCTTCCCGATCCACTGTTGAGCGGGTGGTTCTTTTTATCATGAATTGTTTCTGGTTCATAATCACCTTTTGTGCAACCGATCATGTAAATTCGCACCTTTTTCTTATCAACAGTTATGCGGTGCCCGTTTTTGACGTGTATCAAATGACCCTCAAACTCGTGGTCGGTCTCTCCTCCTCCAACCACCTGCCAAAATGGAAGGGTGTACTCCTTTTCACCCCCTTGAACAGTAAAAGCAGCTGTTATCATTTTTTCATCTACCTTCTTCATATCATCTTGACTCTTGACCTCTCCAGCGGCACATGATTGTGCTTATTGGTACATGCAATTGCTCATAACTACAATATTTACCGAGAAGACTATCATCTTTTACGAAGTGAGCGATCGCTTTACGTAGAGCGGAATGACTGCTATTGTTGAATTGAATGCCACTCATAATACACACCCCACACCGCCCCTTGGTAGAGACATAAAATAAATAATGCCGACTGCTTTGAAAATAATAGATTATGAGGGCGGATACGGCACGGACGCCCCCTTCCTTATGTTGACAACAGAGGACGAAACCCACCACGTCTCTATCTGGGCCAAAGGACACCTACGAACACATACACAAGAGATGTCCAGCCGACACGAAATGGGGAAAATTCATAAATTCAAATGACGTTATCTCGGTGACCAAGGTCGCACAGCCCGGTCCTGAAGGGTCTCCCAACCTCGTATGGCATAGTGGCATCGAGTTGCGGCACGGTGAATTCGCCTTAGCATTTGTGATCGCTAACTATCGCTAACTGTGACATCCCAAAATCTGATGAGAAGCCCATCACAATGTCGATATCTTCCGTCAACTCGTTACTACTGTCTACTCTATCTATGCCATTATGCCGTTTCAATGCAAAAATGAAGACATATTTGGCTGCATCATTCTTCGCCTCATATGATTTGGTACTACTTATCGATTACCTAGGTTCGGCTTCAGCACAAAGAGTAACACCATGTGCCTCAAACATGTGAACACGGAGAGCCACATTAAGTAAGCGCTTACTGCAATGAGGACAAGTGCTGACCATCGTATCCTCTTTCGATACTTTCACCTGCGCCGTTTCATCAGCATCATTTCCGACTGCGCCATCGCCATTATCTTCTGCAGATGTAGATGAATCGAATACCATCAGAGGTTGATGGAGAGCAACCTCCCCATTGATGTCTGCGACTAAAGATCCTTCATCGACCTCGACAGTATCAATTTGTGTCTCTGCAACAGCGCTATTATTGATTTCGACATCTTCTGCTCTGGGACGTCGGGGAGCATATTTATTAGGACGCTTTGACTCCTCTTTCAAACGCAAAATATTAGATTGTATGAATTCAGCACTCTTCAAGTAATACTGAATGAACACCTTCTTCTTGAGTTCCTTCCCGCGAGTAGCGCCCATCTGACGCATCAATTGGTTCCAGATTGCATGGGCGCTTTCGATGTTTTGCTCGTCAAAACCGCCAAGAGTTCCCCACATAGTCAGCTGGTCAAGAAGATGGCCAATGAAGAGGAGATGACTTTTGGGGAATGCAGGAAGTTTTGACTTCCACTCGGCAATCGGTACGTCTGTTAATAATAGCTTGACAATGAGATCTTTGAGCTTCTTAATGTTCGCTTCAAAGTCTTTAATTGCCTTGTCGGACTGCTTATTGACGGATTTCATTACTCGTTGGATTTTGAACCATAGAGACACAACTTCCTTCATTCGCAATGTGAAATTACTCAACTCTTCCTTCAGATCTTGTTGTTCGATGATAGGATCAAACTCATCGAACATGTCACTGTATATGACTTCACTATGCTCCGCATAATTCATGCAATGGTTACCGACCATTTGTGCTTCAAAGTAAGTTTGCCTGTCACAACCGTTCTTCTTCAATACTTCCTCAAACTTTCTCTTCGAATGACCACCATGATTTTTCAGATACTCCTCACATTCCAAAATTGTATTGTCGGTAATGCTGATCTGCTCCATGAGCACGACAATGTAATCAGCAAGGTTGGAATTTTCTTTCGTGCTGTTGACCAGTTCCGTAGCTTCAGTCTCCAATTGCTTCTCGAGATGCTTTAACTCATCCTCGAGCTGCTGCTGTTTCTCACGCAGCTCTGCTGTTGCTTCCTCAGTCAACGAAAAGTCTTCTCCGATGGTTTCTTTGATGACTTCCAACTCATCAGTCCGTGAAAGTAAATCAGCGACAACAGTGCTCTGCCTAGTGAATACGGATTTAGTGTCCTTCTCCTGTTCGGTAAGAAACTCTTTGTATCTATATAACTTCTTCAATACCAATTCAATCGTCTCACGGAATGCTACCTGCTCCGTGCCAGAAGATCGGGCAGCTGCTTTCTTCTCGATGCATTCGTAAGCAGAAATAGACAAATTTACGAGCCAGTTCGTGAACCCCAGCACGACATGCATTGATGCCTTCGTCACACAGTCAAGTGGAATATTGAGTATTGGCTCGTGAATGATGCTGTTTGAATATTTTTGTGTGATATTCGACCGGAACTTAGGTTTCTTTCTGTCTTGGTCCCTGCCTTTCGCATGATACATTTCTTGTTGAGGTCCCACGGCCGTTCGCACATTCGTTTGTCGGCACGTTTCTTCTTCTTTATTGCCTCGGTGAGGATTCCGTCTTTGGCTTCACCCAAGACCATCTTGCATTTAGAACATATCACTTTGAGGTGATCAATATTACTGGGATCAAGAGGGAAGTTGAAGCATGACACTGCTGTATCGCGACTACGGAATAATTGAGAAGGAGCGGTTAGCTTCATTGGGGCCGAGTTATTCTGACCTCTCTTTGAACGACGCTGTGGAGCCACCACAGTTGTTGCAGATTCTCTGCCACATTTTGATGTTTTTGAAGATGATGGAGTAACAAATTGCCCGGATGAACCTGACACTGGAGTATACACCCCAGTTGGCGCATTTTGGCGGCTACCGCTATCTCTATTGTGGCTAGAATTGGGGGTTGTTGCCATGGTTAGCAAGAATGAGTGCACAAGATGATGTGGAAATGACGCTTGGCGCAAAAAAAAAACTAGATTCCCCAAAATCCAATAATAGTTCTCATAATGATCTCACGCACAAAAACGTTAATACCGTTTGTATACACTAGATATTTTAGGGGTGAATGCTTTTGACAACCAACTAGTGAGACGGCAACACCCAGCATATTCTAACTCGCAAGAGTCTGGGGAACACGAATATGTTGGGTGTTGCCGTCTCAGGGGTTTTATTGGTCGAACTCACTAACTACCCTCTACGTAGGAATTAGGTAAAAGTCGGAGTCACACAAATGTCGTCTGCCGCGGTCTCGAATCCACCGTGGCGGCGTCAGATCCGACCCTTCTCCAACTCGGCCTTGATGGCAGAGGGGTCCCATTTAGTATGGGGGCTACCGTGTTAAACTTTACAAGAAACGAACATTTTTAAAAATCGAAAAAAATGGAGACTCGAGGTAAAAAGCATGCAAGTGCGCAAGGGTAAAATTAGGTAAATGTTGCATTATAAGCAGGCACATAGACATAGATAACTTTAGTAAAGATGTTCCAGGTTTGGTGCTATTTCCGTTGTTGTACTCATTAAATACCTGCAGCTATGTGCACTTTGTATTAGTAGTAAGACATGCATCTTAGTATTACGAACATTTACGACTGTGAGATTAAACGGGACTCAGATGGACACATCCAGTATTGTACCGCACAATCTCCGTTCATTCAATGTAGAGAAATTGAAAATTCGAAGATCGGCTCGTCATCATAGAACTGTGACCAATCTGCCGAGGCAGATGGCCGCAATGGTTCATCTTTGCCGACCCGTCGTGGCTTTCTCATAGAAATAATCACTTCTTTCTTCATCAATTCTTGATCAATTGCATTTCATTTGCTCTCGACGAAGGATTTGTCAACCCATTAGATCATCTGGTCATTTGCTTCCGCAGATCCCTGTGCTACGCAGTGCCGCTTGTCCCAGACAAGCTTACAATGACGTTCTCGTCAGGACTATTACATGTCCTTGTCTCCTCTGAGACTAGTTTAAAGAAGAGAAGGAGTAGGCAAGTATGTAGGTTATCTTATCAACACTGCGTAGCATTTATCCCAGAAAATTTTACTGGAATCATTATTGTTCCTGGGCTTGAGAGCAAATACAGTGAAGAATCCAAAGTTGACGATAGGTCGTTACCTCCCCCCTTCACAACTCTTCACTGCAATGAATATGGAAGAAGACAGGACATACTTATTGTCAGTAAAAGCACGTGAAATGAACAAAAAAACAAATAAATGCAAATTATACATCCGAAAGAGGGGCTCATTTCAAAGTGAAGGATTACAAGTTTCTCTCATGTGTTTGGTCGGATAATGAGATTCGTGTAGTGTAAAATCATAGCCCCTCAATACAAGTAGTGATGTGTGTGCAACAATACGTAATAATAAATCACGAACAATCACTTGTCTCACCTCGCTCAGCCATAGCGTCAGTTCCAAACTGTCCCTTACAGAGCATACTCTAGAGAAGCATCACAACAAACGTCACAGACAGCGTCTCCTCCCCCCATCACTAATCTACTCCCACCTAAACCCCTCCTCCTCACACTTCCTCCTCCTCCGCTCCTTACTCTCCCTAACCTTCCTCTCATGCTCTTCCTCCATCTCCTTAGGCCTCGGCGCGAAAATTACCTGTTCATACCCCTCCAACTCTACTTCCAACTCATTCCGTTCCTCCCTTGGCTCTTTCCGTACCCACGGTCCCTGACTTCCTGTCCGCCCATCTTCCAATACAACAACCACCCCATTCTTGTTCTTCGAAAGACGTTTCATGACACGATACGGAGTCCACGAACCAGTAGCGCGATATTCAATCAATCGATCTTCATACTCACGCGTGGCATCCTTGGCAAGTCGCTTGTAATACCCCCGTTCCTCATCACTCATGGCATTCCACATGGAGGATATTTTCCTCACCGCATTAATTTGATTATGGTGTCGATTAGGATTATCATTCCGTAACTTGGTAGTCATTTGAGAGACGTAAATGACATATCCCGAATCGGGCGGTTTGGGCGGAGCACTTGGTAAATCGACATCACGTTTGATCCGTCGTCGCCTCCCGCCAGGAATGCGCATGGGTAAATCCCACCGATCAGAGCCACGTTGCTCGACGATGATTTGACGGTGGCGTCGTTTCATGGCTCGTTTGTATTCGGAGAGGGCGCTGTCGGTGGAGATGATGTGATCGTTGTTGGAGTAGCCGGCGGTGGTGGAGAGGACGTGGGGGTAGGCGGAGAGGGTGTTGCGGAGGGGGTTGTAGGATTGACGGGCTGTTACGACGAGGGCTGCTTCTTGTTGGAGGTCTAACAGGGGTGCTTGTGCAGCAGCGGCGGCGGCGGTGGCTTGGATAGAAGTGGAGCCATCAAAAAGTGCAGCGGGGGCAACACCTACCGACAACTTGGCTTGATAGGATGGATCCAACACGCTGCTGTGGACGGATAAACCGGCAGCCTCGGCGATGGGCTGGGCATGCCGGAGTTCTTGTTGAGCTGAGGCGATTTCATTGTCGACTCGGGCGAGGAGGGAGGTGATCTCTGCAGAGGTGAGAGGCGGTGGTAGCCCCACGTCCACGTGTTGTGTGCTCATCGTTGTGATTTTTTTTGATGGATTTTTTGATGATTTTTTGAAAAGGAGTGGAGAGATTCAATTCCTACGTACAATAGGTCACATAGAAATGTTGGAAAGGAGGGCCGAAAACGGCAGACAGACACAGCAAGATTTTCTTCTTCTTGGGTGCAGCTGAGAAAATGAGAAGGCGAAATACGAAATAATAACAAATCTCTATTGTATTCCTATATACTTACAATACTTACAAAGCTTATGTACTACTTTCCATTGGTAATGGCAATAACTAAGTATTCTACAAGTGAAATGGAGCCCATTCCAAGCGACTTTGGCAAGTCGATCGAGCTGTTCTACTGTGAAAATGATAGTGTAGCTCGAGCAATCGCAGCTTGTGTCGACTTGAGAGAACTCTGCTCGGCACACTTGCCCAACAAATCGATCAAGGAGTCTTCTTCTACCTCCTGGGGCTGCTGATGCTCACGTCGTCGTCGCTGTTCCAGCTGTTTCCACAGCACAGCCTTCATGTGATCTCGACGCACCTTCATCACACCGGAACAACGTTTGCCTAGGACCAAATGGTCAATGCCTACAAGTTCTTCTGTCGTAACGATGCTATTCCGGAGAACATACTTGACAGATTCCTTGACAGAGGTAGGTGGGGATCTGTGGATCAGCTTCCTGATTCGATGAGCTTCCTTCATTGCTTGTGCACCAAAGACCTCGTAATCTTTCTTGGTATAAGCCTTCGTGTTGCGATAGTGGTCGTTCGAGTCATCGTAGACACGGAGCGTCGAGAATGCGGAGAAGGTTACTGCAGCTGGCGGTGCTAAGTTGGGCGCTGCATCTTCTGCTTCTAGAGAAGAAGAGTGGTGGGGCCAATCCTCGAGCAGTCCCACACGCTGTGGCCGTGTAGCTGGCTCCGGAGTTTGCTCGTTGGGAAGGTCGGTGCTGTTGCATTGCATCATCATGAGATCTCTTCAGCTTCAGAAGGATAGTAAATCGTTGGCAATTGAGGCTAATGGTGTGAAGTATTCTTCTCCTTCTTTTTCTCTCGAAGCAGTGCTTTATGAGGTGTATCGCTGCTTTTGATCGATGTGTAGAATGTGCATCTACTTATGTATGCAGTGTTCATTAACTGCTGGAATTCTTCTTCTTCCTCATCCTTCTCAGAAAGTTGAATGCGAACCCTTCGTGGATCGTGCAACGTGAATCAAAATGATAGGAAGAGATAATTGTACCGTACGGCTGGGTTCAAATAGCACCATGTAAACTGGGGGACCACTTTTCAACATGTTCTCGTGGGAATATTTTCTTGCCTTTTTTACCGTTCCATGCGCCAGCATCAGTACTATGGAACTGTAACTCAGGAAAACTTTTATCATGCATTTCTGACTATGAAAAGTGGTCCCCCGATTTTTTTTATCATATTGAAGCATTTGTGGGAATCACAGTTTTAGGAATTAGATGAGACAGATCGAGTGCCGGGTATAAAATCCAATTGATTCCTACGTACAATAGTTTTCTTCGAGAAAGTCATCACTCAAAATGAGCTAAACCATGGTGAAATACCCTCTCCTACGACCGCCAATAACACCACAACTATTAGTCCTACAGGCCCAGACGAAACAGAAATCACATCCTGTTGGTCCATAGGATCTCATTGATACCTCAATCATTGTCTAAATCCCAGATTTGAATTCAAAAGTGCTATTTGAACCTGTACAACTTCCTCATAACTTCCTATTACATCGTGACTTAAAGTTATCCACTCTACTTCTACCTACTTAGGCCTCATCTATCGCTGCTTTTGATCGATGTGTAGAATGTGCATCTCCTTATGTATGCAGTGTTCATTAACTGCTGGAATTCTTCTTCTTCTTCTTCCTCATCCTTCTCCTAAAGTTGAATGCAAACCCTTCGTGGATCGTGCAACGTGGATCATATGTATTGTAACAGAAATTTTAAAGTACGTCTGGTGGGCCCTCAAGAGGCGACATTATCTACACTAAGTGATAACGAACATGTGCTGCAGTAGCTGATCAAAATGATACCTAGAGGAAGAGATAATTGTACAACTAGGGCCCACCAGACGTACTTTAAAATTTCTGTTACATATAACTTCCTCCAAGGGTAAATAAGCAGGGTTGGCGTCGTTTTGTGAAATTTCAAAATCAATTTACCATCTCGTCGGCTAACCGGTATTCGAATTTAGCGATTATTTACAAATTCCGAAGTATCGCTCCTACGTTCACAAGTGTGCAGGAAACGGCATCAAATTTTTCCTAAGTAAGATTATCGTTACGACTTTGAAATCCCTATCATTGAGTCTCGCTTGCCTTCATTGAGTCTCGGTTGCCCGCCCGATCTCCGTCATTGAAAGCTCAAATTGAACACTCTCTGCCGGCAACCATGGTCAGCGTTGCCGCTGCTGGAATAGACCTAGAAAATAGCCGTAATATGAGACGGTCGGTGGCTGATTGTTACTATTGATTACTATGTCTGTGTTATCGTGTTTGGATTCACTGGAAACGCTCCATGGGACGTTCAATAAGCACTGTTTAATGGGCGGCGCTCGCCGGACGTCACCGCCTAATATTGCCTCCATACTGCCTTCTCTCAGGGGATTTGGCAGTGGCGAGGGCTTCAACACCAACATAGTAATCAATAATAACCGTCAGCCACCAATCATCCCATAATAAGGCTATTAACTTGGTCTAATTCAACGGCGGCAACGGTGATCATGGTTGCCTTGCCTTGAGCGTGTGGTTAGTGCTGATCACCCTGTTCGGACCGGCACTGACTTTCGCTTTCCAGTTTGCCGACGAGACGGTAACGGTACTCAGCTTTTTTACTAGGTAAAATTTTGGCGGGAACCATCGTCGCCAACCCTGCTTATTTACCATTGACTTCCTCATAACTTCCCATTACATCGTGACTTAAAGTTATCCACTCTACTTCTACCTACTTAGGCCTTATCCTATCGTGCTATTATCTCTTTCTATTAGCGACCCCTGAGACGGTATCTCCTTGATTGAAGAGAATCAAAATTATAAATTATTCTTGAATCGTGTAAATCTGTCACGGACAGGAATCGTTTACCGTGTACCGAATTTCTATAGTAATAAACGCAGATTTGATCCCACCAAAAGACGAAAATAGCTCTTCTATTTTCGAAATTCCGCAGGTACTGTTACCAAAAATTGATCGGCCCTTCGCTCCTCATACTTACATATTGCTTGATAGATAGACAGATAGAAGATATAACATGTATGTCTACATACTAGTATTGTTAAGACATAAGTAGGTACTGATTCAGGATCTTCGAAAGCTTTAACCTCGGTAGGGTTAACCCGAGGCATTTTTACTTATTTGGGACTCTTTCGCATACTTAGGACGTACAAGGAGTACTATAAAGATACTGTACCATAACGGAGAAATTGGCCGACAATTATGGTTGAGGTACCTTGCTGGCAATGTTTATTTCACATGGTTACTTTTTGAACACATATCATGACTCTAGAGTAACATTGAGGTAATTCGCGAGCAAGTTGGCTTATAGTTGGGTTAGGGTACGCACATGTAGGTTATTGTTAGGTTCTCTCTCTCTAGAGGCATTTGATGCAAAATAGTAAACTAATGAAAAACCTATTCACTACAATGCGTAAGAAAGCAGCCTAGACTATTTCTTCCCCCTGCGAGATGCTAGTGTGATATTGTCATCATCTTTATCATCCTTATCTCCACTCTCATCCATCAACATTTTTTGTGCGTACTGACGCGGCCGCGCTAGCACGCGAAGCGGCTGGTTTTCCAATGACCGCCCCTCTTGACATAGGCTCATTTTTTTGTCAAGGGCTTTGTGCTCCACTCGAATGAAAGAACGGATATGAGCTAGTAAACGGAGACAGGTTTCCGTAATCGTAATGAAGATTCTTATCTTGCCGATAAGCTGACTATTTCAACACATTTTAGCTATTAGTGTTAATTTATCACTGTTCTACTCTCTTCTATAACATTACATCATGGTGACATTTCCATTTCGAGTCTTATCGTTATTGTTGTCTAGAATACAGATCAAGCAACTTGGAGAACTTAAGATCAATCTGCTCCGAAACTAATTGTAATTCATCACATTCCTCTTCGAGATCTTCCAAAAGATCATCCATTAGGAGATCCGCGTGACACTCACACGACACTCTCGTTCGTCGCTTGACGGTAGTAGATCCTTTGAAATTGGAATGAGACATATCGGGCTCCTCAAGACTGAACTCTGCCCTCCGGACAACGGGGATAGAATAGTAGAGGAACGGGTCGTCTTGTTTCAGTGATTGCAGGTCTTCTGCAGTCAGGGTATCGATATCGATTTCTATCGGCTCCTGGTGGCAGGGTGCAGTAGCTGTGTGCACTGGTTCGGAGCTTGAAGTTGAAGAAGGAGTCATCTTGGTTGATCTGGCGGTGAACATTGTCGAGAGGAGGATGTAGCTATGTATTTGACTTCAAGAAGTAAGTTGACAAGTTGTGTCGCTTGTTGCGTTTGGGCTCGGCAGAGTGTTGTAAGTCGTTTTTGGACGTTGTTGTGGAAGAAGAATGCAGCGTTCTGGTTCTGTTCCCACTTCGCCGGCCGCTTCGAGAGCTGGTAAATCATCGATTGGATGGGTCAAAAGAGGCCTTGCTTGGTGAGAGGCTTTGTAAAGTAGGTAGGTACCTATTACAGAGCCTGCCAAACGAAGATTTTCTCGCTGCGCTTGCTACTTAAGTATTTGTTTCCGCCAGTATAGCATCTCGTACGCCTCCAAGTTAAGTCGGTGTGGAGAAGAGAGATGAGAAAGCCAACGTGAAGACAGGAACAGCAGCTGGAAATTTGTACTTCGGTCTGTCCACAATATTTGTGGACAAGGCAAGATGCCGCGAGAGCGAGTGCAAGATTTGGCTGGAAGACAGGAATGAGCCAACAAGCTTACAACCTTTGTTTGTGAGCAACTTTTAGTTGCTGTCTGTGTTTGTAAGCAAATTCATCGGCTCGGGTCTCTGCTGCCTGCACAACTGACGAAGTTGATCATTCGATTAGAGCTGCAGCCCCGCAGAGATTTGATCATTTTAATTAAAGATTTTTCGGTGAATCACACAGATAGTGTTGCTCCTACATTGGAAGTCACTGGGTTCTTTTCCGTCATTATCCTTCTGGTGCCGCTGCTTGACGTCAAGCACTACGACGTCCCTCCAAAGTCTCGGGGGAACCGGGGCATTTCCACCGCCGTGTCTTTCGACATGTGCTCCGATCGCAGTGTCCACACGCAACCGTCTTTTGACGGGAGCTTTGAGGGGGGTTTGGATAGGATACGAACAGGGATATCATGGATGTTGCGTGTGTTGGTAGAAACGGTGACATATAGACTGTGGACAACAGGCATCGATGTATTGGGAAATGTTCTCAATGCCTTGATCTGTTTGGTTCATCTACGGTCTGCTACGTCCCTCAAGCAATTGCCATCGCTTTGGGTGGACTTGAGGGGGGTTTGATGATATTGGACATTATTTTACAACACATGTCCCGATATCAATGGTCTGGTTGGTTTCACAACACGAAGGAATACTCTTCTCTTTGATTATTAAGAGTATCAAAGCGGCATCTATGCTTGAGAGATTAGACCGCAGTTTTGCTTTGGTTATACTGTGGGGGGTGCACGGTGTGTGGATATTCATCAACATCTCCGTGTAGGCCGTTGAGCGATGTGCTCATAAACATTCGCAAATCCATCACGTCGGGGGAATACTATTAATTCGTCGATTGAGAGCTATGCTCTTCCGTGTTGAGTTTGGTTTTTTTATGGTGCATTATTGATGCACAGCTGTACCGCACTCTCCTATTGTGGAGGACAATAGTGGAAGACCAAGTGGAGTTTGTTCTTCCTATTGCCATGAACTTATAAGAAGTGTAGTCTACGAGTTCCCTCAAGAGCCCTTTCCTCCCGCTGCGCATCCTACGTTATATGCTGCATGGGGGATAAATTCAACAACGGGGAGTTCTGGGGGTGCTATACACTTTATCATGGTGAGAGTATCAAAGCAGGTGACGTTGGAAAAGAAGGTTGCTGCTTTGGATAATGTTGAGGGGGGTATGTGAGTACATGTACATGTTTCTCGAACTCGGGCCGTGGATGGGTAGTCATTTCCCATCTACGCCAGGGCATACTCTCATTCATTCAAAGTAGATGGAGGTAGTCGGACTTCAGAGCTTGCTCTTCGGTTTGAATACTTCCTCACTGGATGCATCAAAGTACCATAGCCGACTTTGGTGTCGTGGCACGTAGATGCAAACAAAGTCAGTGACCAATTTGATTGTTGAATGAAATGTTTTGTTGGGAAATCGTTCCTATCATTAGGAATTTGATTAGTGGATATTTCTTCGACAATGTTTTGGGGATGGGATGAGGGGGGCAAGTTTGGTTCTAGCTTTCAATACCTTGCGGTGTTGATGCACAGATGTAGAATACTTCTGGCTCTGTGAGATGATACACGTCTCACATTGCAGTAGTACCAAAACTCGTCGAAACACTGAAGTCTTTTCCACGCCTCATGGCCGTCTATGCAATAAGATGGATGAGTGAGTGTAGGGAGTGTCTGACAGATGTACTTGTCACGACACTTTGCAGAAAGGCTTCCCTTACAATGGCATTCCTTCTAATGTCACATTTTTGCGTCGCAGAGGAGAAAGACGCATTGAACAACTGGTCTCAGCCATTTCATTGTGGCGACCATATTGGCACAATCTCGATGGGATGAGATAGGTTTAGTTCTCTCATTTTTGCTGAGTACTCGGGAGAAGCAATTCTCACGGGGACTTAGCCTGGAATTGGATGCAAGTGTCCAATTCTCAATAGACCGGGAAATGATGGCACATCTAGCGGAAAGTCTAATGGGGGTTACAGTCTCCCTCCATGTACTTGTCATCGGGGATGAGTAGACTTCCAGCAAGTGATTGCGCATTCTTTAGCGATCTCTACAGAGGTGTCACATTATAAGATGCTCTCTGGGGAAGAGAGTAGAGCATCTACCAGAGAAGATATTTAAATGTTCGTGAGCTGCGATTCCATCCAGCGTGAAGTTTGCACTGCATCAAGATGACTAAGTAGTTTACCGAGTAATTGCATCGTCGTTGAGAGTTGAGATGCAAACAACTGGATGAAGACCGGAAATGGACAGGTATAGAATCTCTGCCAAGTACCAAGAAATGAACATTCAGGCTCGTTGGAGCTAATTATTTATGCTCAGGTTCGAATATCTCAAGAATCGAACGCTGAGGCAAAAAATGCATCGAACTAGAGTACAGTTCGATGGGTAGTGCTGTTCCTGCGCTCGTGGAGGCTGTGTAGCTGATCACAGTCGGGGTATGAGCAAGCAAAGCAATACGTAGGGACGGAATTACGCCGCCAGATGTTTAAGTACTTCGCATCTGGGAGAAATATGGTGGGGGGAGTTTCAGCAGCGGTGCTGAAAATGGTCTGTCGTTAAACCTGTTGATTGGCAATCGTATGATTGAGTAAAAGTTTGCATTCTCCGTTGTTTCTACTACAAACAGTTCATAGCAAAGTACAGATGCACATGAGGCCATGCTTTCTTTGTTCTGGGAAACAACCAAGACTGTGACTCGGAGCCTTTTAACGAGGTCTCGGAAGGAAGATATTCTATCAACGTTTCCTACCCTCGCCCCAGTACCAGTAGTGGACATTTGCACTCATGCTTACTTTCAGTCTTATGAAGTGCAAGTTACTGGAGACTGGGCGAGGCCCTGGAACGGAACAGGTATCTCCAGTAGGTTCGGCAAATCCCTTCAAAGAATGTCCTGATCAGAGACGTAACTGATCTTGATACTTCAAAAGATAGGTAATCGAGTTGGGCGATTCCCCCCCCAAGTTTATCAGAGTTATCGTTGGTTGCTGCGATGCTCTGCGGTTCATGACGCTGAGAGACAACTCTCAGTTTCGCGTTCTTTAGTTCACTAAGGTTATTGGATATTACTTACTTCTATCCTGTCCCGCTTCTACTTGACTTGATCAGAGATGGCCGACACACCTTGTGGTTATCTAGCCGAGCGCGACAACTGGACGACGTCAGCAGTCAGCACACCTACCTCGTCTTTCACTCTTTTCAGCTCTTTCTCCCTCAAACCAACATGCTTCATTCTTCGTTGGAAAAGCATTGCTAAATACTACTTACCTGCCGTGAAGATGTGCGTTCTATCTATTCGGGCATTGATGCAATGACCCACAAGATGCGTGGGTGCCGTTTGAATGACTATTCGAATCAACATGTAGGTATATCTACCCACGGGTTCAGTTCCCACTTCGCCGATTCGTGCTGGTTTGGAGGCCCGAAGCGATAGCTGGTCGGTAAATCAGTGATTTGGCCAAAAGAGGCGGCGTGGCCTTCTTGGCAGCTGAGGCCAGTACTTAGCCTGCTTGACCTGAGAGTTGGTAAATAATTAAATAATAATGAGGCCAAATAATAAAACTGCATGCACAGCCACACGGTCCGGCCAGCCTTACATTTTGGATTTTTTTTGGGTTCGCATCGATATCTGATTCCTACGTAGAAAAAATCTGGCTCACATTTTTGTTTTGACACAAAGGAGACCGAATATCTATCGCTAGAAAATATGTACGCTATTATTGTCGAAGTACTGGCACAAAGCTGGCAACCCCCACGGTTTCCCACTCACCAAAGGCATGGAGAGTACAGAAGTCCTGGGGGTTGCCCATTTAGGGTCCGTACTTTTTCAGCTGAGGCTATGTGCGCTCTACGATAGGAATTAGTAGTACCTGGGTTTTTCTACGAGGACAGTTTGAGTGGATTTGGCCTCTTCTCAGGAACAGGGCTGGGGCTACTGGATCGAGATAATGTCTCCAAGGACTTGCATGATGCCTTTTGAAGCAACTTGATAGTCTCCATCCTTGCATCACTCATGATTGCAAATTCTAATGCATTCATCTCGTCCAAGTCTTCTATTGTTGCTGAGAGCAGTGACTCTGAGAGCAAGGCACGGACGGTGTCATGACACACCGCTCTTGGCATCGTTCTGTTGGCAGCATCATCTTCGAATAGTTCGCAAGAAGTGTCACATGCAAAATGCAATGGAGTCTTGCCATCCTCATCTGTAATGTCGCATGATGAGGGGTAAGCATGAGCGAGAAGCTTGATCAACCTCGGCTCAGCTGAGGATCCAGCGGCTACATGAAGAGGAGTACGACCGAGACAATCCTTGGCAGCCAATTGATGAGGGCATATATCCATCATTTTGGCAACTACACGCAAGGGAGGCTTGCATCGAACGACAGCGTGTAGCAGCGTCATGCCATTGAACTCTGGGCAGTTACTGATAGAGTCCGTGATGGCTTGAAAAGTGGCAGAACTCGAAAGGGCAATGTCTTGGAACATTTCCCAGTCTTGCTTATCGATGAGATGGAGTAGGATGGCAATGGAGTTTGAGGCTGAGTTGAAGTCGGGAGAAGTCATTTGAGCAGCAATAATGATAAGTTGATACAGTTGGAAGTAGTATTGTCAATGTTGAAAGGAAAGAAATAATGAGTTTGTGCGTAGAGTTGTTTTGGGGTACTCCAACATCATACTTCTACTATGTTAGTATGGTACCCCTATGCAGCATCAGCTTTGATGTGTGAGAGTGAACAAAATTCCGGCATGGGAGCTGATCCTCAGCCATCCACTTGAAGTTGGGAAAGCAGAAACTGTCTTTTACATCACTGTGACTTTTACTGATGAAAGGCCTTTCCCTTCTAGAAATCTGAAGAATGTGAATGCCGCTCTGTCTTCTCTTTCTCTCTTTCTTTCAAGTATACCCCAGCCCAATGTTTTTCCGTTGAAAATTCAACCGTCAGCAATGAACGGCTGGATCTTGTGTGTCTATGAATCGTTGAATCTTGTCCACAGCGTAGGCACTACTGCCACCATCCAATGCTGTTGGCATGCAGTTGAGCTGGGCAAGGCTTTGTGATGGCAAGAGTTCCGACAGATGTCACTGTGTGCGAGAGAGCCAGGGACGCTGAACGACAAATGTTCACCCCACAGCTCCCTGATCATCTTGCCTACTAGACTCAAAATCAAAAACATCGTCCTTTCCTACTCTGTCGCCACCAACACCACTGCCCTCACCTCTTCTGCCACAACCCAGAACCACAAAACAGCAGCACACCACCCACAACAACACATCATGAAAAAGCACTATCATACCCCAAACACCGCACTTTCTATCATAATACTCAAGTGGGGGTCTTCTCCATCTTCCATCATGATTACTATCTTCTCCATCTTCCATCTCCTGCTCCATCTCTTTCTCTGAAATCTCCACACTAGAGCGTTCCCTCCAAGCTGTAGTCACTCTAGCACTATGTCTCCTCCGATTACTCTCCTTTTCTGTGTCCCTTACGGAATTCAATGCGTTTGAGAGAACGCTAAGTATGTTCACATGAAGATGTCCTGGTGCCTCTGAGCTCTGAGTGCCAAGCGTCCCAACACGAGGACGAACTAGGTGGATGAATCTTTGTGCACAATGCAACTTCGCATCATACCTTCTTCCGCTGATTATCAGTGCTGGAACATAATGCACCAGATGAACAGACATTCAAAGATTGGTTACAGCAAGCTACAAGTGACATTTGGCAAGAATTTTATGATGAGAAGAATTAGTATATACAAAGTTTTCAATAGCTACTTCGGTAGAGACACATCTATTTCCTTTTCGATGGAGAGTAAAAAGGTTTGTGTCGTGGCGCCTCCTTCTTCGTCTCAAGGGTTGGAAATGATAATATACCAACAGTACTACCTGAAGACACTGTTTCTACTGTCTCCTTACTGACATTCTTGCACATCATTTTGGCTTGGTACTGAGTCAAAACCTCTTTAAGCCCTTGAATGTCTTCCTCACTCTTACAAAGTTCAGCAGTGTCCCGAAATGTTGGCATGACACGAGTATAACAGCTCTGCTTCCGGGGGTTTTGCATAATCTCAATAGTCATCACTTCATTTCTGTTCCCATTATCATTCTTTCTCTCTGCTCTATCAGTACTCTGTTCTCTCTCCTCTCCTATCATTGGTGCGGCAGATGCTATTTCGTCCTCCTTCTGATGTTGTTGGAGTGGATTTACATCGACACCGACATCATTTCGTGTTTCATTGTACCACTCCAAGCTTTCAGCTGTCAGGTCCGACAAAGATGTTCTCAACAGCATACCTCCTCCGTGATTCTCTACGTCCGCATTGAATGCATCAACATTTTTGGTGTATTCCAAGTTGTCTCCATAGTGCACTTCATATGCCAGAAAATTTTCCAGCCCAAAATGCTCTGCAACAGGTGACTCACCAATAATCCTGTAAACATGACGGCATGGACCCTTCAACCTCTTGTAGTAATGGCAATCACAATCAATGACAACACAGGTAGAGCCACAGGAAAGAGTAGATTCCTTTATCCTAACCGACCTAGTTCGGTGATAGGATGGAATAGGACCTCTTTCCTCCACCGATAGTGGGGTTATGATTGACTTTCGTACATGGCAAACCATCTCGTTGTCGTTCTTTTCGGCAATGCAGTATGAATAATCTAAATGGCAGTGAGTGAAAGTTGAATCAAATTGAATGAAGATGGCATGCACATGACACATACCTGATGACGAAATGTACTGCTGTAGCACTTTTTCTCTCTTGTGCTCCACAATGTCCTTTGATAGAGTACATCTAATTCTATCCACATCGGTGTCAGTTGGCTTCGGCAGAATTCGTGATGCAGCCTTCTGCAAAGCTTTTGATCTCAAAGTATTCATCCTCCGGTCTCCATGTTGCAGTACATTCTTCGTTGCCACTGGCAGACTCGAGTTTGCATGTGGCCTCAGGGGATCCTTCTTCAATGCAGCGTTGTCAGATTCAACCCAGCAGTTTTCATTAACATCACCACAAAACACATCATTAAAGTAACATTGACAAAGAAGAGGTAGCATTGGCCTGAAACTTTCTCGTATAAAAGTTCGTGTGTGGACAATCAAATCCTTATTGATTTCTTGTGTGGTGGATGAATCCAAAAAAGCATCGAGCTTCTTCAACGAGTCTTTCATTTGTGGCTCGGTTTCTATCTCATTCATGAAATGATACAACCAATTCAGTATCGTGGATACGAATTTAGAATCTGCACTATTGTTTTTTCGGATTTACTTTTTGATGTCCATGTTATAGTTGCGATCTGCGTGCAGTTGACATGAAAGATGAAGAATAAGGTCAGAACAGAGCATATCAAATCACATAGACGTAATGTAGTAGGAATACTCATCTTGTGCCATTTACAAAGTCTGTTACGTCCATGACCATATGATCCGTTTTTTCCACTCACTGATCTCACTCTCGTCAGAAGAGTGCCAACTAGCTGTGCATCTTGATCAGTGATGACCATGGATGTTTTTTGTAGAGCATTGGTGTCTAAAATAGTGGGCAGCCCTTCTTCAAACAGCCAATCAAATACCCATCTCTGTTGTGCTGATGGCACGAATGCATTGATGATTGGAATGTTTTTATTATCCATTGTCTTACAAGAAGCTCTGAATAATGGGCGCTTTTCTGCATTGGTCCCAAATGTAACATCGCAGCCAAGCACATGAGGAAATTTGACGTGATACTTACGTCCCTCTTCAGAAATGAACATTACAGCAAGCAGGATTGTTCCATCTCCTGTAGTTAGCTGTTGAATCAAACTTTTTACAAATGACTTAGCATCTGGAGATACATCATTCACTTTGAATCAGCCACAGAGAGAAGAAGTTACAGAGAGAAGAAGTTGTGTGAGCAATGTACATGAGAAAAGTCACTCTAAGACAAACCATAAGAACTCACCGATGGCCATGTCTTCTGCTAGGACACTGGATGTCACTACGCCACCTTTACCACAACTGTCCACCTCGATTGACTGTTTATCTTTGAGCATAAGATCTAGACAAAGACACGGGGTATCCCACTCTTCCCTGTCCTTCAAAGGCTTGTTAATGCATTCCAAGTCCATGTTCAGTATTACTAAATGACTTCATCAAATCCACCACCAAGAAAGTTTGCTGCTCGTCTTCGTCATTGAAGGAGCCAGAAGCGTTTCCAGCCCGCCGGCTGTGCAAAGATGATGCCGTGTATTGTGACGTGGGGCTGTTGGTGGAGGACAAGATAGAGAGGAGATGAGAGGAGCTCTAGAAGGGAAAGGCCTTTCATCAGTAAAAGTCACAGTGACGTAAAAGACAGTTTCTGCTTTCCCAACTTCAAGCGGATGGCTGAGGATCAGCTCCCTACCGAATGTCGCCATACGCATAGGAGTACTCCTCTTGTCTCGGCCGGTATGGTATTTGGCCTGCTTCTTCAATCTGTCTGTGCAATGTTTAGTTAGATAGGAGTAGGAGTAGGATTTACATATTTCACCGAGATAACCGGAGAGGAATAAAAAAAAGAGGGATAGACACTACTTTTATGTCCCGAGTCATCCATTCGGTGCAGGAAATGGGTCATAGCAGAAGTCACGTCGACGTGTTCTTTACTTCACGTCAACGTGTTTTTACTGATTTTATGTGATGTGTCAAAAGAACACACGAACACAGCTGTTCATACCTGATATTCCTGTGATTAGTACTATGCAAATACTTTAAATGATATACTCCTAAAATTAATATGGTATTGTAATACAGAATAGATATATCTCATTTATATTCTCTGTCGACTCAGATTTCATTACGAATATTTTGTTTTTCCGTATTACTAGGCATTCGGGAGGTTAGTTGGTTGGGCGGGGGAACAACTTGACAGATTGTTTGTGAGGAACACCCGGAGAGCTTCTTTTACAACTGCAAACCATCTGGATGGACAACGATCACTTCACAAAGCACAAGAATCCAGCAGCTTTGGTGTTGAAGAGATCATTATATTGCTTACCATACTACTGATACTTATTCTGCCAAAAACAACACAACCAAGATGAAGCCCTCTCAACAACAAACTATCTCCGCTGTCTCCTCCTCTTATGACAAGGACGACTACTGCTATCAAAACCCCCAAGATGTCGGCAGCCCCTCTGAAGAACCCATCTTGAAATTTGTAGACCCATTTCTCTACTACTCAAATGACAAGATAAGGATGAGGGAACTCCGACTTGAGGACATGGAAAACGACTCGTCTGTTGATGCATCGTCCTCTAGTTCGCTACCAACCCAAGACCAGTCGCCGCCCACCTGTGAGAGAAAGACTCGTATCTCGTTCGAGCTGCACCCATCCTTGCTACTTGAAGACCTGATGAGGGAGATTTTTGATGAAGACGACGACTGTCTCGACTTTGACGACATATCTCTTTTCGCTACTGAAGAGGATTCGTGCGCGACGAATGATGTCATCAATGGATTGAGACGAATCATTTTGGGCTAATGCTCATGAATGATGATGTTGAATAGGGAATAGGAAACGCTACCCACAATTTTGGCCAAACGAAACCCCCTAAGATGTCTACACTAGATTACCTGCGAGACGTAATGCCTCTGGGAGTCTCACCGTTATTAATTATATTAGCCCCCCGCCCCTGGTAATCGCCAGGGCACAAAAAGAATGGGCTGCGTATCGCAGACAGACCACTCATATCATCCCGTTTGTTCTTCTTCTATGTACGAGAGGTACAGTAGATTCGAAGTACGTACAGTTAGCTAGTAGCAGAATTCAAAATTCAAAAAATCGGTCTTATGTCGGAAGGCTTGCCGCACTCTCTTTTGCTTTGTACAAACATTTATGACAATGCCAACGGCTCTTACACATCGAGCCAGCATCAAACACTGCACACGTAATTCGCCGACGTCAATCCTGTCTGTGCGTCAATATGGCGGTCACACCCGAGCCATGTCCGATGGGGGTCTGGATGACAGAGAGGTGATGAGACTTTACAGAAACGAAGCATCCCCGGGGAATATGCACTTTGAATTTGGTCGAGATGTAGGTGCTCCTACGCCCTACAAACAGCACCGATTTGTCTACATATCGCCAGAGGGCACCAAAGCGCACTTCGGTGACATAACGTTACTGATTTGGTCAAGAATGTGTCATTACTTTAGCAACAACACTATCCAAACTGATGCCGCCGCCGATGATAAAGACACCACCACCTTCCGTCAACATTATTTACACAGGAACGTATGAAACAAAACCTTCGTTCTTGTTTCAAGGATGGAAAACATCTTGTGATGCACAACTCATCAATCCACTCCAAATTTGTATCATTGTGTCAGTCCCCCTCGATGAATTTCCGGCAAGATGCGATAGAGGAAGTGTACCAAATTATTCTTTGGAAGATGATCCACTCTAGGTTTGCAGTTGTATTTCGTCGGTGGAAGGAACAACATTGTCAAAAGCATGACATGTCTCCGCGATCAAATTTGAAAGCATGCGTGGACAAGAACAAGAAGAGCAAAGAGACCAAACAACCGGCAACCCCACATCCCGCAGGCGTTGAGAGGAAGCTCAGCAACGATACTAAGAGACCAGCAACACCGCATCCCGCTCCAGCAGGCGTCGACAAGAACAAGAAGAGCAGAGAGACCAAGCGAGAGGCAACCCCAAATCCCGCAGGGTCGAAGACGAGCAACGATACGAAGAGACCAGCAGCACCACACCCCAATGCTCAAATTGATGTTAAAAGATTGAAAACAAGTTAGTGATTACAATAACACAAGTGGCATTGCGTCATGTACACTCTTGAACTCACCCTCTCTCTAAGTAGTATCTTGTGTTCAAAATTAGTTTTACGGAATACCCACTGCAATTAACACCCCCCCCCCCCCTTCGAGGCACTAAACGCAGATTCACTACTCTCCAATACTAAGTAATGAAGAACCAGTCATTAGTTGTTGCTGGGATGCGTCAACATGGGCTGTAGAAATAATAATGATCCCAACACCCACACATTGTTTTTGCACCATTACTTGTCACTGTAAAACGGCTGCCATTAATAAATAACAAGCATCATCGAGCAGAATATTTCACCAATAGTGGATATTATTTTTGATGTCGGTTCGGCGGAGTTGTTCGGTGTTCGTCGACGGCGATGGTGTTGTCGTTGACATGGTGGGAATATAATTGCATCATCCGACCAACTCGACGATGATGGTTATGTTCATAGTCATTTTCACAACAGACGATGCCCAATTAGGAAAATAAACGGCGGTTCGGAGATCCTATGCCATAATAGGGGAGGGGAATGTCGATTATTAGCCTAATGAAAGCATATTCATTGACCTCATTTTTACTAGTAGTCCACCATGGTGAAGGCATTTTGATGGATTTTCAGAGGTGGGGGGCCTCATGGGTGATGTGATTGAAGAACAAACAACTTACTATTAGGGGATCACCCAAAACAGCCTTTCTTGCATTGCATATCTAGATTGTTCTTCTACCAAAATCAAATAGGGGATAACCTAATCAAATCGATACGCAGCCCATTCTTTTATGTGCCCTGGTAATCGCTACCGGCATCTATCGCCAGCAAGCTATCGTGCATTTATATATATATATTTTTAGAGGTTGGTCTCGTCTCGGTCTCGGCACTGTCCCGAGATTCGAGCCGAGACAGGGTCCGTCGAGACGAGATCCCGGGATATCTCGAGATTTTCAATGAGGAAGGTTAGCAATGATTAAAAGGGGCAAAACCAACAAATAACTATCTACTATGGACTCTTTAGACAACTTAGTACTCATTGTTCTGGCCAGCATCAATTGGATCCCCACTCTCATCCTTGTCCTCAAAAGAAGGAGGGAGTAGAAACTCATTCAAAGGGACATCTGGCATGAGTTCATCCCAATTTTTGCGGATGAGGCTTGTATTTTCTTCAACAAACATGATGCATCGATGCGGCAAGTAACAATGGGATCAATGCAAGATCGCTTTGCTGTAATTACTCTAGCTGCCCTGCTCGAGATTCTTTCCAAGGGAGCGGACGTTGCTGGAATATCTCACAGGTACTCTCGTGCAAGTGTTGCAAGTTCAGGGAATTGGTGAGCGATTTGTTTCCAACGCTTCAATGGATCATTAAACTTTCTTTCTCCATCTTGCATCGGCATTTGCTCCAGGAGTTCGTAAGCTGCAGCTGGGCTTCACATCGGATCCGAATATTGTCATCAGTCAATTCGTCATCATTTGCTGCTGCATCGTCGTCGAAGTCAAATGCACCCAAGAAAGCGAAGCTCGTGTCTTCTGATTTAAAAGATACTTGCGGTACTGCAATACTTCCACCTTCACCACCATTATCATTTGTATTTGTATTAGCCTCCTTCTCGACATCAACTATAAGATCTTTGATGAGTTGCATCAACTTATTAGACAAGGTCGAGTCAATTCATATTCAATAATGGCAATGATGTTCAATTACTACTTACCTTCAAAAGCCAGAACTGCATTACAATGAAAAACATGGTCTGTGCAATATGCATGCGCCCAATCCTCATGTGCTCCATTCATACGGATTGCAAACTTTCTCAACTGCTTGTGTCTTGGTTACTACACATCGGACTATCACCCTTCCAATGTTTGCAAATGCATTTGTCATCCCAATCTTCTTCGTCGCTCGAAGATTCCGATGGTTTTCGCTCTTTGCATTTGACATCATCGTCTTCGTCACCCGACGATTCCAACGATTCGTTCCTGCTGGCAGTAGAAGCTGCATCGGCATCGGTGATAGCATCGACCATGATTTCAGAATAGATGATAGATGAAGATAATGAGTTGATCAAAAAAATAATCAAACTCCAATGAACAAGTCTTGTGAACGCACCCAACGGTGTCAAAGGGAGTCTTGTTATGATGTGAGATTGGAATCGTGCTGATGAAATCAGAAGTAGCCGCAGAAACGAATTGTTCTTCGTCACAAGCGGTGGAACACCTGGTTGAAACGCTGGTCAATCGTCGGGAACTGTGCCCGAAAACCCACCAGTACTCAGCTATGATGGCTAAAATTGGATCGCAGGAAGCGAAGAAGCTTGATGCTGAGTACCATCTCACCCAGTGGGGGAGAGAGAAACCAGGTGATAAGAGGAGGTTGGAACGGATCTGTGAGACTGGATGTTGGCTGACGGCTGTCCCAAACCGCCTCAATGGCACGATCCTATCGGCTGAAGAGTTTCGAGACAACGTACGTCTCCGGTACAACCTGAAGCCGATGGATTTGTCAGACCTATGCGATGGATGTGGTGCAAAAATGACGGTGGAACATGCTCTCCAATGCAAGGTGGGCGGTCTCGTCCATTGCCGCCACAATGATGTTACGAGAGAATTTGGCTCCTTGTGCAAGCAAGCCTTTACTCCCGGTGACGTTGAGTACGAACCCTTTATCTACACTAGTACTCAACGCACTGCTGCAGAGGCAGAGGCTGCTGCCGCAGCAGAGGCTGAAAATACCACGCAACAACACAACGCAACTGATGGGTCGACCCCAGTGACAACAACGGAAGAGCGTGGAGATGTGATGGTCTCCCACTTCTGGAAGAGACAGCGTCGAACTGTCTTTGACACTCGCATCACCGACGCGGACTGCCGCTCCTACCGCAACAAGGCGCCTTCGGCTGTCTTGAGGCAACAAGAGAGGGAGAAAATCCGCAAGTACAAGGCAGCTTGTCTTGAACGACGTCGGGACTTCACCCCCCTCTGCTTCACGGCTGATGGAATGCCAGGCAGAGAGGCCTTGAATGCGATGCGTCAACTGGGTACACACTTAGCTGAAAAGTGGGAGCGTCAGCGTAGCCAGATGATATTCTATGTGCGGGTACGCATGTCCCTTGCCCTAGTCCGGGCAAACTCCCTCCTGCTCAGAGGGAGTAGGGACAGGCACCACCGCATCCGGCCACTCATTGAGAATGGGCCGGGGATGTCCAACTGGCACACCTGGAGTGGGGAGTAATCCCCTCTCCCCTACCTCTGCGGTGGCAGAGGTTGAGTGAGGACTCTCACTCTCACCTGTCGAGAGGCAGTTGAGAGTAGGAGGGAGGAGGAACTTACCATCACCTAGCACAGGTGACAAGAGGAGTGCGGACTTGCCACTGAACTAGAGATACCTAGACTGCACTCCTCTTATTACCTAAAATGGGCAAGTTCAGATCCAGCTTGCCCAGTAAACAGCTCCTGACTACAATCCTAAACTAATCACTTTATATTTTCAAAAAAAAAAAAATTGTTCTTCGTCATGGTTGGCTGTGAGAAAGTGATACAAAAAATCCCGAAATGCTCCGAGACAGAGGGTGCCGAGACGAGACACCTGTCTCGACCCAAAAAATCCCGTCTCGTCTCGGCCGAGTCGAGACGAGACCAACCTCTATATATTTTGCATAATTTATATATAATTATAGATAAATTATGCAAAATATATAAATGCACGATAGCTTGCTGGCGATAGACGGCGGCAGCAATTAGCAGGGGCGGGGGGCTAATATAATTAATAACAGTGAGACTCCCGGAGGCATTACATTCATAGCTACGAGTGTCGGATAGTTAGCTAGATGAGCGCCATGGTGGAGGTGTATTTTTCGTCAAAAAAGAAGTACCGCTAAGCGAGCGACCGCGGCGCCTTAAGTACACCCACAACGCCTCCTACAAAGTTCATAGTTAGCGGTAACCTCAGTACACGGGGTTAGGTACGTTTGGCCTTCCCGCGTAATTTTGAGATGGAACGAGAAACGCAAAAAATCCATCATCCACCACACCTTTTACACCGTCACCATGATGTCCTCCACTCCTGTGGCCACAGTTAAGCGTGCATATTGAATACGCCTAGAATACTCGGCTTGATCAGTCGCATAAATCATCTTATACGCGCCCAAGCCAGGAAAACTCAGTCGATCCACCGTAAATGAATAAAATAACGTCGCCATCGACGGCATAAAATTTACCACTTTCAACTCCATTCACCCCTCCTATGGACGTTTCGGCAATGATATGTTACAAAAGAGAGGATATCCTTTCACCACATCAATGTTATATATACATTGGGCGTCTATTTATCCTTGGGTAGTCCAAACCCATTATCTAATCGATAATCAACCACATTTCACAAGTTAGACAGAATCTATTATTTGCTCCTTAAACGCAATGCTGAAATCAACATCGTGAAGGACCGATAACATCAAATGAGTGGTAATTTATATACCAATTGATCGTATGCGTATATTCGAATACTTCGACAAGTGGATGATGCTTTATAGTGATTATAACACATGGGAGACAGTGTTATGTATGTTGGTTTTGATGTAGGCTAAATATGCAATGAGTTTTACTGAACAAACAAGTATTTCCTCAGAACTCATTGTTATTATCGCTCCCAAGGATGTTTACTATCATAATAATAATAAGCTGATGCTTGTTTGATCGATATGCATCCCGTTTCCATTAGCTTTCGGATAGTTGTTGCGTTCGACAGAGACGAAAAACATGTACATTTTTTGTATCATCAAAATGATGTCATAAGAGCTTCCATTCCACTCCAAGGGTCAATTAATCGTCTATCACCATATTAGAGTCGATGGAGAGTGTTGGTTGCCTTCATTGGTGTTATTGTCACTCCTTATTGCAGTAGGGCCAAAGATAAAAATGAACCATTGATGGACATCGAGTTACGACGTTGAGGATGGTGTTACCGGCCGAAACATCGGTACACTAAGACACCCACGCCTCCCTATGGATATATACACTCGATTGGTGGGCTGCAAGGATCATGCTTTATGTCTCCATGGGTTATGCACCGGCATGACTCTCCCTCCGACATGAACGGCAATGTTTCATTAGGAAACTTCGCGCACGAAACTTTTTATTGAAGGAATACATCGTAACCAATGCTCCGCGTTTTCTGCGCAGGGGTCGGGTGGTATATGATGAAGCTACTGTAAAAAAACGCGGAGGGTTTGCCATGTACTGGTGTAATGGTAGGAGATGTTCTCCGCTGTATAGTGTCTATGGTTGAGGATTTTTTTGAAGTTTGTGCCATTGTGTGTGATTTTTGCGTGGGGTGACGGAACTTTTCGAAGTCAGGTAGGTGTCTCAATATTTTTCTAATTTAGTCGAGATTAAGTGGCGTAACCCCGTGAGTGTGAGACTCCCGTCTTTTACGGTTGTAAGTAGGGATACGGGTTAACCCCGCACTCTCTCTCTAGAGTGAGAGAGAAGCGGTACATAATACATACATTTTTTCACCTAGTCATCGTTTCTGAATGCAGGTAAAGGGTCATAGAACACATGATGTCAACGTGTTCTTTACTGATTTTATGTGATGTGTCGGAAGAACACGATCACAGCTGTTCATCCCTTTTAGCCCTCCTGTCAAAAGTACTATGCAAATACTTTAGATATTAAGAAAAAAACTGTACATATTACAGGTAAATAAGTAAATTCACATCTCATTGAATCTCTGTTGACTGAGATTTCATTACAATTGTTTTGCTTTTCTGTATTGCTAATCTGGCACTCTTCCACAGGTTATTGTGTAGGTTAGTTGGTTGGACGAACTTTACAGACAGTTTGTGAAGTATTCGACGGAGAAACTGCTTTTACAAAACTGCCACCTCAAGTGCAGATTCTTCATGCAGCATTGAACCTTTGTGGGGGGGGAACCCCCCTGAAATTGAGCGTTCTCAAAATTGGCACCATCGTCTAAACTGGGCTTAGAAGTCCCTTTTAGCCCAGTTTTAGGATGTATTTAGATCGAAATCAATGGATTATTCTCTAACTAGCCGTCCAACCTTTTCTTGGAGGGATAAAAGAGGGTCCCCCTCAAATCAACTCGGCTTTTCCCCCTGACATACTTGAAGAGTACCTGATTCCGATTCTTCCCATCAGCTTTTCAGCATGCTGCTTGCAGCTTTGGGTGCAATCGAAGAGGATTAGAAAAAGAAGCAGAAGATCACTTTTATTCTTCCAACAACAACACAACCAAGATGAAGCCCTCTCAACAACAAACTGTCTCCTCCTCTTATGTCAAGGACGACTGCTGCCATCGAAACCCCCAAGATGCCGGCAGCCCCTCTGAAGAACCCATCTTGAAAGTTGTAGACCCATTTCTCTACTACTCAAATGACAAGATAAGGATGAGGGAACTCCGACTTGAGGACATGGAAAACGACTCGTCTGTTGATGCATCGTCCTCTAGTTCGCTATCAACCCAAGACCAGTCGCCGCCAACCTGTGAGAGAAAGACTCGGATCTCGTTCGAGCTGCACCCATCCTTGCTACTTGAAGACCTGATGAGGGAGATTTTTGATGAAGACGACGACTCTTTCGACTTTGATGACATAATCGATGCATCTCTTCTCGCTACTGAAGAGGATCCGTGTGCGACGAATGATGTCATCAATGGATTGAGACGAATCATTTTGGGCTAATGCTCATGAATAGAGGTTCAGAATAGGGAATACTTAGGAAACGCTACCCTACAATTTTGGCCAAACGTAACCCGCTAAGAAGTCTACACTAGAAAACCCGGTAAACATTTTGTATATGTATGATTGATAACGCTATTTAACGACCTAACTTCAGTGTTTAGAAGCATACCTCCTCCACATACATACATTGATTGTATCCATTTGCAGCGTCGCAATAACTCTTTCCTTCATCGCAACAGTGATAGTGTTCTTCTCGAAAGAGGAGAAAGGAGTATAAACACACATCCACATAACCTAGCGTAGACTCCATGATAGAGTCGTAGAGGAAGGAGCTAAACCTAGAGAGCTACATCTGCTACAAGTTAAGTTCCCGGTATCGTATGGATACATTTCCCTTGTTGATAAATCGCAAGAGAACTCTCTCTCTCTCTCTCTCTCTCTCTCTCTCTCTCTCTCTCTAGTCGTGGTGGATACCGAGGTGAACAGGTTTGGTACTAATTGCTGCATTCATTTCTGTCTTTTCCAAGCACGAAGAAGCAACTCCCTGGCGATACTTCCTAGAGGAGTATTAAGGTTTGACTCTTGGAGACAACACTAACTCTTTTAAATGCTCTGGTTTGACTAAAAAGATGAGATTATCATTTCCTTGGCGTCAAGCCTCCAACCAGGTGCAAAAAGGCGCTGCATCCCCCCCGTCTTGGAAGATCAAGAGTTTATATATCTCCTTGTTTCTGCGTCTTACAAGCTCGTATGATTGAGCGCATCATCAAAAGAGAGGACCAGTCGTGATGGGTAGTTATGTGAAAAGCTTGATAGTACATAATTGAAGCACCCATTTCTCCAAGCACGAAGAAAGAAACCACTTGCCAATATCTACGTATCAGGAAATGCTAGCTTCTATTCAAATGTACCTACTCACCCTTGTATACAACACTACCACTAACTCTTTGAAATACTCTGGTTTGACTAACACAACGAGATTGTCATTTCCTTGACATCAAGCCTCTCACCAAGTTGCAATAAGGCTGTGTATCCCTCACTTGGAAGCTTAAGAGTTTTTCAGTACAGAGAGAAAGCTGGCCAGATTCAAGAAGTTTGACTTTTGGCCAATGTCAAGTGAGAATTCTTGTGTATTGTTTGAATTGCGCAATGAGATGATATTTTTATCAAGAGCAAAGAGAGATTCTCAAGGCTATATATGATTCTTGAACATCCACTCTCGATGATGTTGTTGGGCTCAACTCATTTGCATATGAGTATCTATCATGGTAAACAGGGATGTTTTCCGAGATGTCAAAGTAGATCGTTTCATTCGTCTTTTTGAAATTGATGATCAAAGTCATGTGTGGCAAAATTGAAAAAGGGGATGAATGCCGACCCATCTGCAAGAGTGAGCGTCAATGAGCTATATAGCATCTAGGCTATTATTACTGACGATTGCATTATGCCAAGTCTATTGAATAGAGACTGTGCACAGTGCAATACAATTGGATGTGTTCCAAGATGTTGTGGTAGGCTCTTTTGTTTCATCTTGACAAGAGTTGACCGAAGCAACTCTTTTGGCAACCTTGAAAAAGGGATGATGAGTCGCTCATCTGAAAGTGAGCAACGATGTGCGCGTAGATAATGCAATCATCATAAACTGCTCTATCTGTCAGTGCTGTTGAGCATAGACCTTGCACAATGTAATCTTCTCGACAAAACTAATGAAAGAGAGAGAGAGAGACTGACAAGAGGGTATAACACAAGAGAGCAAGAGAGAGCAAAGCAAAACTGACTCGCACAATCCATCACAGATGTCTCTTTTTTTGTTCATGTGCATCTTTACTAATATCATGATGTAAGTTTTTTTACACAATCGATCCAGCATTACTAGCAATACGAGGCCACAACTCTGCACACTCCTTGGCAACGGGTCCACTCACAGCACTTCCCTTCATCTCACCCTTGGCATTCACAATAACACCAGCATTATCCTCAAAATGGATAAACACACCCTCCTTCCTTCTAAAACTCTTACGTTGTCTCACCACGATCGCCGGCATAACCTTCTTCCTCAATTCAGGCTTTCCCTTCTTCACCGAGCACATGACCATGTCACCGGATCCGGCCTTGGGGAGACGATTGAGACGACCGGAAACGTTGCACACGGAAATGATGTGGAGGTTTTTGGCTCCGGAGTTGTCAGCGCAGTTGATTACGGCGGCGGCGGGAAGGCCGGCGGAGACGCGGTGTTTGATTCCGGAGGCGTTTTGACGGCCGCGGGGTCCTGCTGATTCAGACATGGTTTATATATATATATATTATATAGAAACAGAGAGAGGCTGAAGTATGGAGAGAGAAAAATGGAGGTTAGTATCTGACAACTTTAGGAGAAGAGATTCATGGACGCCCACAATCGATTGACCAACTGCAACGGTACCGCCGCACCAGCAGGCTGCAATATACTACAACCATACCAACCAAACAATATAACCAACGAACCATCACCAAGGGTACCACCCAACCATCATGGTCCTTACCGAAACACAACTTGTTAGTTGACGATGAACACCAAGAGGCGGAGGTGATGAAAATGGCGGGAAGATGATGTACAGACGCCTCATACGATTCCTACGTACAAATCGTTTTTCAGTAAAGAGGTAAGATCCATCATCTCGCCTCTCACCCTTGACGTAGTGCTAGTTACAAATCGATTTGTGTGAGTTTGACCATGGTGGTGGTGATGATGATGATGGTCCTTGGGTGATGGCGTGGTGGACGCACTAGCTTTTGCAGATGGGAGTAGTGTCATAGCGTGAGGCTGTAGCGTAACATGGTCGTTGCAGATATGGCAGTGCGCAATTCTTGCTGCAAAGTGTAGCGGTGTTGTCGAGAGATGGACATGTTGGCAGCAGTGCAGATGCATTCATGGCTCATGCTGTCCTTCCCTTCACGGAGGATTGATGGAACTACTCCCTGAAAGCGCTGCGATTGGTGCTGCTGGATCATTAGCTGCAGCTCATTCGCTATTAAGCGTAGCCGCGTTGGTCCATATCGAAAGCGCAGCCATTTCACTTGACGGAAAATCATCAATGGCTCTGCACATTTTCAGCAGCCAGCGCGCCTTTGTATACATGATCATCTTCACTCATTACTAACCAAATCTCTCTCTCTTTCCACACTCCATTCAACATAAACAGCATTCTATATTTCACTCTCCACCTAATTAAACCATGGGAAAGCGCACAAGAAAGGTCGGTATCACCGGTAAATACGGAACACGCTACGGAGCCACCCTCCGTAAGCTCCTCCGCAAAGTCGAAGTCTCCCAACACTCCACATACCGTTGTGCCTTCTGCGGTAAGGACTCTGTCAAGAGAACTGTTGTCGGTATTTGGTCTTGTGGAAGTTGTAAAAAGACCATTGCCGGTGGTGCGTATAGTTTGAGTACGGCGAGTGCTGTGACTGTGAGGAGTACTATTGCTAGGTTGAGGAAGATTCAGAATGAGGCTCCGTAAATAGACAGCTGATTATTGAGTATAGTATAAATTAATAGTCAAATGGAACGACAACGTATGTTATATTGGTGTTTGTTGGTTGGTCTGTGTGGTGATGGTGTTTGTTGGATGGAAAAAGCTTTGTTTCGATGTGGTGGCAAGAGCAAACAGGTGAAAATTTCTTTCTTGTGGTAGAGTGGCTTCAGTCCATCAGAGGCTCTGCATCAAGAAGACACCTTCACCTTTGGACAGTGATGAACAATTCAAAGAATCGGCCTCATTGTGATTGTGTATCTGGTGTACTTTTCCAATTCAAGCAGAAGCCAAATGACACTACTACAATCACTGTTTCATTGTTTTCTGCTTGCCCTTAGAAAGAGTACAGCAGGTATACACTATTCGTATCTCTACTTCTTTGTAGACGGGTCCAGCGTCCAGCCTCGATACATGCTATCAAATATTGCGCTCACAGGAAATCATTGCATTCAAACAACCAAAGGATCATCATTGAGGTAGTACCTTGCTGCTCTGTAGAGAAGGGAGAGTGACATGATCATGATGCATTCCTAGTTGTTAATTATCACTCTGAAATGTTCCATTGTACCTTGCCTGTAGAATTTCCAACGCGCTACTTCTCCTCCTCTTGCTGCTGCTGTATCTACCTTCATCTCCGTCACAATCATCATCATCAGATCCATTCTCGTTCAAGATGGGCTCCACCACAGCGTCGTGATCAGGATTAAAGAAAAACGGTACAGAGTAACGATGATACCCACTGCTACTTGATGGTGATACAACTCGATGGACTGTACTGGCATAAACCCCGCTAGTCCAATGACTCAACATATCTCCCACATTGATCACAAAGCTCCCTCGCAACGGTTTCGCATTAATCCATTTCTTCGCATGGTTCCGAACTTGTAACCCACCAATGCCATCTTGCTGCAAGATTGTAAACAGGCCGTAATCAGTATGAGCACCACATCCCGAGTTCGACATGTCCAAAGAGGGTGGATAGTGGAGGAGGCGCAATGTGCTCATTGGATTTCGCGTGCGAGTTAGGAAGTAATCCAGAGGGCTCTTGAGGCTCATTGCAAATGCAACCATGAGCTTGTCCGACAACTTCAGCAACTCATCTTGATAGCGAAGCAATGATTGACGAAATCCAATGACACTACCATGTTTGTCTTCGTCAGGCCAGACATTTCTCCCAAAGAATAAATAAGATGCATTATTGTCAACATTTTCTCCACCATGCACATCATCTTGCCGCTCCAAGCCTACATCAAACCCTTCTTTAAAATCACCCTTCACCTTACTCATCTTCTTCAAACCATGACGCTCCTCTTCAGTTTCCAAATCACGAGTGCCATCCTTATTATCCAAATCTTCCGCCCCAATACCAAAATAACCACGATAACCCTTCGTTTTTTCCTCTTTTCCACCACCAGTCAGGGCAATCTTACTTTTCAAATCCAAATCAAATAGCCGCTTGCTTGCATCCATGACATCTTCCATGATGGATTCGTCAATCCCGTGATTGATTATGTAGAAGAAGCCAATATTACGGCATGCATCCCCAATTTGCTTTGCGTATGCTTCTAGCGGTTGCTCGAGATTGATGACTGGGATGGAGCTAAAATCTCCATCGTTGCTCTCATCTTCTTCATCGACTGCTGTTGGTATTGAGACATTGTTTTGCACTTCATGAGTATGAGGTTGGACTTCATTATTTGAGTGGCTGCTCTCCTCCTGCAATGTTGCCGGCACTAAATTATCGGTAGCGGCAGCCTCGCGTGCAGGTCTTCGAAGGAACATCCAATGATTGTCATCATCTTCATCATCCATCTCAAGATGAAATTTGATAACAGGGCGACGATGATGGCGATGCTGATATTGCCTACCACCATCTTCTCCAGATGATGTTGTTGTTGTTGTGGTGTATTCCCGAAGAGTCGACGACACGTCATTCCTTTGCTGCTGGGGGGTTGGCACATGAGTTATGTCTTGATCATTTTCGTTCCAGTTGCTGCTTTTTCCACCGATACCACCGCCACCCCAATAGTATAGGGCTGCAGTGCGAGGAGACGATGGCGCCTCGTCAATATAGTCATTTGCAATCGGGGCCATGATGGCTGGCTACTTCCTTTTATCTTGAAAGTATCATACTTACTTGGGTCTTCGCCAACCGCCAATGCTCAATGCTAAATAAATGCTATATCTAAAAAGGGGCAGTCTACCGCGCAAAAAAATTGCTCCCTGCAAAAAATTGTTCCAGCGCGCTCACACGCACAAAAGTAGCTTACAACCATGTCAGCACACCCCCTCCACGATGGCCAATAATACACATTCGACAAAAAAGGCGATTGGGAATGCCAAACTAAACACTATCCGAATATAATTATTCCTTGGATGACCCATCTATATCTAGTCCTCATTGAGTTATCTTCAATTGTTCCTGGTAGTTAAAATCACTAGGTAAAATCGCCTAAACAACCCATCTGACCCATGCTAATTAACCACTTCAGGACAAATACAGCAGTTACAATGTTGACCAGTGGCTCTATCGACAGCCAATAATGTGTGCTATCACATAACACCTGGTTATTCTAGTGCACAAGTATACCAAGAAACTTACCAGGCTACGGAGTGGAAATGTCGACATGGTTGCTAGGAATTTTGTGCGAGTTCGAGTTGGAACTCGTGACTAAAGTGCTTGCTAATCACTTTTTTTACTAGCGAACTCGGGACCTAAATGCTCCTGGAGCAATTTTTTTGCGCGGTAGCAGTCTTTGCGCTCTACACACGAGACGAATTTATGCCTTTTTGCACATTTACCTAACATTACCGGGAATCACTGTACGAATTGTCATTTTGTTGCACATTTCCCCGATGAACGTCTCAGACGGATTCGTGTGGCCACACGAGATCTCGTGTGAGATGTGGCCAGCTCACACGAGATTTTGTACAATTTTTAAGGTTTTGGGTATTCGGCAATGCCGGATTTGCCGTTTTTCGGTGGCCATATTCGGCACTCCGGGCACTCGTCGGCACTCAGCTGTTTTCCTTATATCTTCGTCAATATTGGGTATTTTTTCATAATTAAAAATTTTTACATACTGTACTCGACTAGATCTATCCAAAACTGCAATAAAAAGGATGATTTTGTGATTATCTCTAGAAGAAAATATTTTTCGGCTCACTATTTCCAACTGGGAATGGCTATCAAATGGGACCGTCTACAACTGGGAATGACTATCAAATGGGACTTTTTACACCCCACTGCCGAATGACTGCCGAATCTCGGATTTTGTCTGCCGAATACCCAAAACCTTAATTTTGTACGGCCACACAAATCTATCAAACACCCCCTGTGCCCTCCCATCATGGCACTTCTACACCCCTAGCTTGTTACAATTACGGTAATAGAAGTGTTTAGTGGATGCCGTTCCAACCGTCTATTGACGTACGTTACATGGAACAACACCACACAGTAAAGGGGGTTTTACTATTTACTTCTATTGTGTATTCGGGCGGATAAGAGCGTTGGTCGACGTGCCGTCGAGAGTCGAGCTAGAACAAGTCAAGTAAGGAGTAAGTGGTCCCGGTGCGACTATCGCTGGGACAAACTCCTATCGTCTATTCTAACACTCCCTCGTAGCGAGACATTACCTACCTCGATATTACCATCCCATCAACATCTTACGATGAGCCAAGAATAGATTCGCACCAAGTGGCTTTGTCAGGCTGTCAGCCAGCTGATCGTGCGTATTGATGTATTGAATCTCGATTCGCTTGGAGTCAACGTAGGAGCGGAAGTGATGATACTTCAAAGCAATATGCTTCGTTCGGGGTGAGAACTTCTGCCTAGTGGCCATGCTTGTGCAAGACTGATTGTCTTCGTGCACCGTGCAATTGAAGTTTGGTACCTGGATCTCGATTGGAAATGCCGACTTCAACTCTTTCATCATAGTCATCAGCGGGATAACTTCTCTTAACGACTGCGAAAGCGCAATATACTCCGCTTCTGCTGTGCTCAAAGCTATCTCCGTTTGCAACTTACTTACCCAATGGATCGGACAACCTGCGTACATAAGAACGTATCCAGTTCGCGACATCACACTATCGGCTGACTCAGCATCTGCCTTCTGCCAACCTCCAGCAAAATCCGCATCCACATAACATTCTAATCCTTTGCTAGTGTCCGGTTTCGTAGATAATTCCTCTGTCTCTATTCATCAAAAGATACCTGCCAATATTAATGATTGCCCTCTCGTGACTCCGCTTTGGATCAACTGAAAATCTTGCGCATTGGTGGACATGAACCTGAAATGTCTGGTCTGGAAGTTTCCCTGAAGGTATGTGAGCATTCCCACTGCCGTTCGATAGTTCCAGTCCTTGGCATACCTCCGTTCATCTCCCTCGGAATCCCTGTGTAGGATTACTTGCTCCGAAGGGGTTCGTCGCGAGTTCGTGCTAGACTTCCATTGATTGTTGTTATCGAGTTGGAGTAGTTGGAGGATTCTCGTAATAAGGTGTGGTTGTGAAAGTTCAAATGATCCGTCTTCGAAGTGCTTGATCTCTATGCCAAGAAACTTGTCGATGTCTCCTTCATCGGTGAGAATGAACTTTTCCTCTCCATTCTTGAGACTTTCAACAAGATCGTCAATCGCCTTCTTGCTCGTAGAAACCAAAATGCAATCATCTACGTACGTAAGCACTGCTAAACCCTTCTTCAAATAAAGGCAGGGATCAACTTCGGAAGGAATGAGTCTACGTTTCCGCAAACCCTGCTCAAGATGCTTGAACCAATTGTGACTTCCTTGCTTTAGTCCGTAGAGATTCTTCTTCAACTTCAATAGATAAGAACCTCCATCCTTCGACGTGACAGCTACTCCCAAAGGGATTTCCATCCAGATGTCTTCCTCTAAGTCGGCCTGAGGGAACGCTAATACAAAATCGATCGATTTGCTGTGAAGCTTGTGAATCTTGCAGATGAGAAGGATAAGACGAACCGTGAGCATATTCACGACTGGTGAGTAGGTTTCCCAGTAATTCTCCCCCCACTTCTGCATCCCTCCATGAGCGCACAGCCTAGCTTTATGCTTAAGCAGTTCCCCAGTCGGGAGCCTCTTCCTCTTAAAAGACCAAATCGACATGATAGCTTTCTTTCCCTTTGGCATAGACGATCGAGGGACTAGGACTAGGACCCAGTGCTCTCTCTCGGTGTGATCTGCGATTTCCTTCTTCATGGCTTCCTGAAAGTCCTCTACATCGTGCTGTTTCATTGCCTGCGAATAAGTGAAGACCTCATTCGACGCCACTTGGTCAGACTCGGTGGAGAAAGACATAAAGTGCAATTGATTGCAGGTACCATCGTACAGCTCGTTGACTTCATAGAACTTATTCATGCATCGATCACCCCACGAAAGCTCTTCTTCTGTATTGCGGCCGTAATCTGGTAGAGTAATTGACCCTACCGTTCCAAATGCGGTAAAGAGTGACACAGCAAACACCTTAGTTCCTTCCTTTGTTGTTGCATCTTTTAACTCTTTCGCTGCTGCAATACGTTCCGATCTACGTAGCCCTGCTTCGTCTAGATTGATGATGCGTGGCATAGATAAAGGATCGGATGTTGGATGTGCATTTTCTGCTGGCGGAACAATTGCTCGGGATGTGCCTGCAGACGGCTCATCATTCAATTTGGTGCGCTTGGTCGACGGTGAACTTGCTGCAGCGTTCTTGTCATTCTCAAACGTCACCTTCAACCTATTTGAAGATGTCTGTGCCGATTTCTCTCCCTCGGAAGGCTGCACTGTACGTTTCCGTGATTCTGAGGAGGAGGTTGCTCGAGCGGGGCTTAATGCACTATCGTGGTTATTCTGATCAGGAACGATAGCGAAAGGGGTCCGTAATCTTGGTCAAGGAGGGACCTGCCGTGTGCACGGGCGAATTCAAATTATCCGAATCTAACTCATTTGTCCAATTTTCTGCAAGATCAAACTCTTCGGTGGTTGCAATCTCTGAAGAATTCTTGACAAGATCCTCCCAATTTGGCGGCAACGATGCGGCTCTCATGTAAGGAACAGTTGAGAAAGTGTCATCGAAAACTACGTGATACGCTGGCGAAACTCTCCCAGTCGAGGGATTGAATACCAGAGGCGACACTGCCAGCATGCAAGGGAGAATGTCCAAGATATACACCACACCGAGCGCGAGGGTCCCATTTCGGGACAGAACCTCCTGCTGAATGAAGTCGATGGTCTAACACGAAGACCGGGCAGAATAACGTATGGAAGGATTGAACTGGTAGAGATTCAGGTTGCTTGACACCGAAAAGGCGTGATTCTGGAGTATTTCCATCGGCATCAATTGCAAGTTTGTTGTGTGCTTCCGCTGCTGCTTTCATCGCAAATGGCCAGAAGTAGGTAGATATCATTTCAGGCCATAGTCTCATCCCGTGCAAGAGTAGCGTCCTAGCAGCAAGCGTCAACTGTTTATTCTTGGCTTCAATCTTTCCGTTCTGTCTGTGGTTACCTACGCCACAAAACGTCAGCCCTTGACCGAGCTTGTCACAAGATTCCTGCCATTTCGAATCAGCAAAGCGTCCATTGTCAGCTCTATATGACCGGACCTCACAATCTGCCCCCGAAAAGATCTTCTCAAAGGCTTTCTTCGCTGATAAAGTTTCCTCAATAGAGAAATTCTTCATAAGATGGACGTAAACGTAATCACTCACATGGTCGACAAATGTTGTTGCTCCCCAGAGTCTATCGTGCGTAAGAAAACCGCTCATCTGAGGAACCAGCCCTGGCTGGGCACTAACGATTTGATCCACCGATACGCCATCCCCTGGTTTGGTCTCGGATTTCTTCTGAATTGAACCAGATTTCTTTCCTTTAAATCTCCAAGCCCGACGCTTGGCCTGACCAAATTGACATTCTAGACAGAGAGGTGCTGTGTTCTCACACTCCAAAAGGGACTTAGGAAGGATTCCCAAACGAGCAAGCGTGAAGATACGCTTGAACTTAAGGTGGTAAAGACGGTGATGCCAAGAAAGTAACTCCTGCTGCACTGGCGACAAAGCCTTAGGTCGAGCCAGGCGCTGAGCTTCCTCCTGCGAAATGCCTACGCCCACTTCATTCTTATAATCGAGAGGAGTCTGCGGAATATTGTCAAACGATGGTTGAAGGTGCTTCTGAAGGTAACAGTCATGAACTGTCATCTTCGTACCATCTGCCAGACGAATAATATGAGTCTTCCCATCTGCGTTGACTCCCTCGTAAACTGCTGAAATCGTGGACACACGCGTCTTAGTTTTCTTCCCCTTCTTCCTGTCCTTTACGAACTTGACGTACAGCACACTCTCGCCTAACTTAAAACCATTCGACTGATTTGATATCTTAGAGCCTTTCTGCTGAGGTTGAGGACTGCATGGAGCACGCACATCGGGTGTATACCACTCGTCACCACCAACTTCGTCCGTATCCATATCATCTCCCTCGTTCACCGCAGCTACCTCTGAAGAAACTGGAGCCACAGAGTAAGCGGAGGAGAAGGCATAATGAACCGCCTCGTTATAGAAAGGGAAATATCTCGAGCAGAATGCTTGAAAAGTCGAAGTACCTTTGTACAAATGAAGGATCGGAAGGCCGTATTCTCTAGAAGGATGCAGAAAATGCAATTCATGCTGCTCATGATCCCACACAAGATGCGTTCGCTTGCCACCAGAATCTGCTTTCGTACCGTCTTTGTCTCGGGGGTCGTTGGAAGTTGACTTATCCCCGAAGAACTTGCTAAGCTTGCTAACACCGAGAATATTGTACGAGGTGTATGGGTCATAGACGCATCCAGGAACCTCGTAGCTATGAATAACCCCGTTGTCATCTGGAAGCTGTAGCAATGAAAATACCTTGGTAACGAGTGCGGGTGTCGGTACCGCTAGCAGTGTGGACCACCGTTGAGATAGCAGACAAATCCTTGAAAAGAGCACGAACATTGCTTATAATGCAGTCGGCGCCTGAGTCCACGATAAACGGAATGCCATCTGAGTCGAAAGAGATGATTTCCTGCTTGGGAGCTCCACCAGTGGCTAAGCAATGCACCTTCAAAATATCCTGCGAGCTAGTTGTATCCGGAAACTCCTGTCCAAAAAGCTGCGCAATGTACTTGCACTCCAAATTGTACCTCAACCTGCAGTAACCCTTAACAACGTAAATGAATGCCCAAAAGAAATGCCAGGACATCGCCCATAAGTACTGCAACGCGCAGTCGGGTGGTTCCTTAATACTCTTGGCAACGTATGCATACGCTACTGAAAGTCTGAGCGGGTCGTCGAAAATACGGGAACACAGTAGCAGAATCAATAGCAGCTGTAACTCCAAGACTAACCTGCCGATTGAGGGGTGAAGCCAAATGCACATGAGCACCGCCAACTTGATAGGAGGTGAAAACATTAAGCTTCGAATTCGTGGGACGTAAAGATATGTGGCAATCATTAAGCTCTTCCTGCCGTGCCGAATACTTCCTTGCACGCTTGGAAGGAGGATCTCCCTCGGGATTGCATAATATCATCCAAATTGAGCGGCCTGCCGAGGAAGGCCCGAAAAGATTGAAAAAGAACTTTGGCCAGAAAACCATTGCCGAATAAAAGACGTTGAAGAACTGGAGCGGTAACTGCGCAAGACAGAGTATCCAATGTGCCAAATAGATCAAATGAATCAGGATCCATCGAACGAAGTTGAGAAGCCATTCTTGATTGCGAACCGAGAACGAACCATAGGCCCTGTCAAGGGCTGTTAAGTACACAGACGGGGAACCAGCGAACTTGATGATGTACATTGTAGTGTAAACGATCACGTTCATAATGAGGGTAATAGCGGGAGTTAGTGCCAATCGGAGTGGAAAACAAAGCAAAATTAGGATTACATCCATGAAATCGACTTTGCGTAAATCACCCTCGTACTCCGGGCACTCTAGTTTCCCGAGCTATCACTATCACTCCCCCCACCCAAGACGTCTGGATCGTGTGCGAGGGCCAAAGCATCCTCGTGAGTCAATCCATATTTGGTAACCAACACATTCACGCTCTTCTCGTTCTTCAGCTTCTTAACCACGAGGCGAGGTTGGTCGGAAGCGGATGAGTTGACGCTAGAATCATCGCCACCACGCTTCCTGCTCCGCTTGTCGCGTCTCTTCTTCTTATCTGCACGTACCATCTGCTTCCATTCCTCATGATCATGACGATCCGGATCCGACTTATTTTGTCGCATGTATAATCCTTTCCCATGACGGTGCTTGTTGCACCAGAAGTATTTGACAGTCTTATCGCCGACCTGCTTGGTGATGGAGGGGCCCTTTTTGACCGTGCGCCAGAGCTCGATCTGGTAAGCATTGGTTCCAGGAGGTCCAGCAACACTTATTCCCTGATCGTTCTTGTAGCCCTCATTGCCCTTTCCACTGCCACCCTTGGATCCAGTATTTCCACCCTGCTGCGAAGCCTGCTGCTCTAGCTTGCTCACTTTCTTCTGCAGCGCCTTGTTCTCAGTAGTAAGTGCAATCATCTTCGGGTCTGGTTCAGCGAGAACCGACCACTCCTTACCGGTGAGAAGAGAGGTGTAAAGCTTATCCAACTTGCGCAAGAACTCCTCGAGGCCCGTGCTGTCAAGATCACCCATCAAGTATTTGGAACGATGAGTGCTGACAAGAGCTTGAAAAGTCGGTTGAGTAACCACCGAAAGACCGCCAAAGAGATGCTTCATGAACTTATTGTCCGTCATGCGATCCTTCCCATGCCTGATAGTCAATTCATCGCGAGCAGTTTTGAGTTTACTAAGGTACTGGCGTACGTCTCCATCGCAATCCTCCACCAGGGATAAAGACTCAATGAGCGTCTCGTACTCCTGGGCGTCGACTACTGTCTTTGGTTCGATGGACTCAAGAATTAACCACAACACTGTGAGACCGCAATAAAAAGTCGTACCATCGCGTTCCCTCTCCCAAACATAAATATCCTTGTGGGCAAGAAGTGCTTCCAGGGATGTATGATTGATATGTTGACGCAAAATGTGCATGAGTTGATCCGATTTGATCCGTCGTTGCTGCTTCAATCCTGCAATTAATTTGTCGTTGCCGTTATTTCCCGTAGCCTCAAAGTCAAGTTCCTTCTGAATAAGCTTAGAGGGAATCACCAAACCGTCAGTGATAGCTCCGTGAATCCAACCCGACGTCTTGAGGACGTCTTTCCTTTCAAGGTTAACCGCTTGGGTAGTAATGCTAGTCAAGTCTTGAAGGTTATGATCAGCAGTGGTGAAGCCCGCCGCATGCTGAATCGGAGAAGGACCAGGAACACCCGTACCGGACTTGGGGATCTTAAGAAGGCTGCCAAACCCACAAACGTCCAGATGCTCAAGGAGCACCCTGAATTGGGCTTTAGCTTCGGGACCTACGTGGATGTCGACAGGAATATGAGCAGGCAAGTCAACGCCTGCTAGCCATCCCTTCACTCCTGATGTGGTTGCTAAATTAATAGGGCGTGAATGAGGATTCGTTGCCGAAGACATCTTCATTGAGGCCGACGAGGAAGTGTCCATGGCGGTTGCAATCTTTGCGAGATCGCGGGAGCAGGACTTCCAAGTCAGGTCAGATTGAGTGTAAAGAGAATTGATGGCAGTCAATTGCGCAGCAATCCCATCACAAGATGTCACCACAGATTCAAGAGATCCAACGTTTTTCAAAGTATCTGACAAAGTAGAGAGACCCGAAGACAACGTAGTGGTCAATTCCTCCAGCTTGCTGACGAGCGCTTTGGTGGCTTTGACATTTTTCTTAACTAGTTGCTTGAGTACCTCTGCGTCGGATGAGGCAGAGCCATCAACGGATGATGGATTGTCGTTTGCCATCGTAGACAAGATTTCAGCCGTAGAACAGTCTGATGAACTGTTACAATTACGGTAATAGAAGTGTTTAGTGGATGCCGTTCCAACCGTCTATTGACGTACGTTACATGGAACAACACCACACAGTAAAGGGGGTTTTACTATTTACTTCTATTGTGTATTCGGGCGGATAAGAGCGTTGGTCGACGTGCCGTCGAGAGTCGAGCTAGAACAAGTCAAGTAAGGAGTAAGTGGTCCCGGTGCGACTATCGCTGGGACAAACTCCTATCGTCTATTCTAACATAGCTGACCAGCCACCACAACCTGCGGCCACAATGCGTTTGCCTATGTTATGAGCTTCCGTTAGAGCTGCCGGTCGGCGTTGTAGGTGGGGTATTATTCAAAATATAGCGTTTTGTGTCGAAAATGAGGACATCGATCGAAGCATTTATTATTTATGCACATGAAATGTTAGGCGGATAACGCGACAAATCAATGCAAGCCGTGGCGTAAATCGTCTTATGATATGTAAGGAAGGTATCTGCAACATTGTAGAATTATTGGGCGGTCGTAGGTCTCATTTGATACGTTATATTAGACCGACTCGCCTGTGCTCGGACGATGCTGCCGACGATGTCATCGTTATATTTAATGGTGTGTTGCCGCTCTGTTACTGACACTGCTACCCCCAATGATCAACAAAATAATCATCTTCGATTTGCCGCTCAGGCTGGCTCTCAAAAACTGTTTCTACCAACATTATCCGTGTTATCTACCTATTTTGGAGGAGGTGATCATGCTATCCACACATCTGTTGGGTGGTTAATGACGCAATAAAACGGAAAGAGACGATATACCAAGCGAAAGAGTTTGGATTTACACTATTGAGAGCGAGGGGGGACAATAGTTTGGTGTCCTCCATCTATATACAAAGAATGTCAGCTCATTATAGTTGAATTGTGTATTGTTGTTCAGATCAAATAATTCCAAAGAACATGCACAAACTGTCACTCACTCCAATAATGTTAAACACCAACTGATCATATGCGCTTCACCATCATGGAGAATGGCTTCATAATGTCATGATGGCTAGATTACTTCGTAAAGAGTATAAATATGCAACAAATTTATCAGCCATACCCTGCAATCACAATCCAAAGAGTCACATTGTTGTCCTGTATCACCTCAGATCAGCTCATCCACAGTGTTATTTCTCCATATAACGGCTGAAATATCATTGAATAATGAGATATTGTGGCATAGGTGCTGGTATCATATTATTTGGGATCATCTAAGACCCTTGCAACATATTGTGGGGTGCCGGTGATGTGCGTTCAGTAGGTAAATAATGAGAGTAATATGGATGACTCCTCACCAAAAACATTTGCAACTCCTATAGGATAGTTATATGAAGGATATATGAGGGTAATGACCCATTGGTTGAATGAGAACATGGAATAAATGACCCGTATTGACCATTTGACGCTCGGTCGAAATACGGAAACGTACTATTTAGTGAGCAATACGTCGCCACACACTTAATATCGGTACAAATTGATGGGACCATTCGATTCTGCGTTGAAAATTGGTCTAAATACAATATTTTGGGTTTGGTAGACGTAAGGTTGCCGGTGTTAAAGGCATTGTACTTGTGGTATCGATCAGTGCTGTCATGGTAAAATTGTGATTGTGTTATGAGTCGTTGTGAGAAAAGTGTGACTGTTGACGCTTAGATGAGTGTTATCTCGTGTGTTCTCTCTTGTATTCTCGTATACGAGCGTTTCAGAGCGCAGAGACACAATTACGGATTTTTGTGTGATTGTAGAAAAAAATCCGTCTCGTGTGTAGAGCGCAAAGACAGCCTCTAAATATCATCCACAAACTTTCCCCCGGGGGGATAAGAATTTTGGCTAGCCTGAGATTTGAAGAATTATCCCCCTGTATTACAAAGCTGGTAATTAGTAATTACTTCTACCCACTTATTAGTAAATGAAATTCTGGGTTCTGGGGGGATGAATATTTTAGTAGGCTGATTTTGGGATGGTAGCTGGGGCCGGGGGAGAAGCAAAACTAACGGGGGGCGGGGTTCACTCCGTGGAATTGAACCTGTACGTACTTATTGCATAAGTTCAAGTACAAGTACGTCGCCGGTTCGCCGCCGGTTCGCAGCCGCAGAGTTTCCCATAGTTCACCATAAGTAAATGAGAAGTAAAGGCGGCGTGAGCCCGAATACCAGATTGCATTTTCTCCCAAAAGTACACGATAGAAGCGACACTTACACGTGAAATAAACTTCAAAATATCACCTCGGATTGTAAGTAAGTATGCTTATGTAATGTTTGAATATGTATTGTGATGAGGGGTACTTTCTGTGGTAGTGTTCATTTAAAATAAATGGGGGGGGTATGAAATTTTGATAAATATTATTTGTGGGTGGGTCATGGAAAATTCGGATTCTGGAATGAAGTTGAAGGTATTGGAATGCGAATCGCGAACGCTACATATATAGGGGAGGCAAGGGCAGTTGGGACGAAAATATTACCAGAACGTTGTAGGCAAGATAGATCCCGAGAAGGGTTCGCAAGGCTCAAGATGGAAGAACACCACAGCTTTTACATCTGTCATGAAGTACTCCGACAGCAGCAGAAGGTACTTATCACGAGTAGGTAAAGAGGCCGACAGAAGTTGTAGAGAAGTTGTACACACATTTCGAAACTGTCATCACTTTACTTAACGAGAAGACGGAAGACGAACTCTACACCCACCTCAACCTCACTAATACTAATTTCCATGATGTTATCTCTTTCCTTCAGTAGAAATCATGCGATGATGCATTGCAACCATCTCCATCTTCCTCCCAACGAACAACCTCAGGAGCCGGCTGCACGACCAGAACGTGAGGGTGATCTGCTCGAGGATTTCTGCGAAGGGCGGCTCCATTCACGCACGGAAGCAGATCAAGGTCACGATGAAGATGCAGTCCTCAACTCAACACCACAAGCTACAGTTACCTTTTCAGAATTCTCGTTGCTTTATCAATACGACTTGGGCTTGGGTGACAACTATCGTAACACGAAGTCTTATACCAAGAAAGACTACCAGGTCTTTGGTGCGCAAGCGATGAGTGAAACAATCCGAATCAGGAATCTGATCTACAGATCCCCACCTACCTCCGTCAAGGAATCTGCCAAGTATGTTATCCAGAATAACATCGTTTCAAGCGACGAATTTATAGGTCTTGATCATTTGATCCTAGGTAGACCTTCAGGTGCGTTGCAGGCGCGTCGAGATCACATGACGGCTGTGCTGTTGAAACAGGAGGAACAGCGACGACAACGTGAGCATCAGCATCAGCAGCCCCAGGTAGAAGAAGACTCTTTGATAGATTTGGGCAAGTGTGCTGAACAGAGTTCTCTCAAGTCGACACAAGCTGCGATTGCTCGAGCTACACTATCATTTTGACAGTAGAACAGCTCATCGTCTTGTCAAAGTCCCTTGGACTGGGCTGTCATTTTAGTTGAATAGTACACATTGTGTTGTCATTGATTCTAATGAAGAGTATGTAACAAGTAGCAATACAGATTAGGTTTTTCTAAGCTTCTTTCTCAGCTGTATTCCATTATTCAGTCTTAGGCTTAGTGTATTCTCCAGTCGATCCGGCCTGACAGGAACGACTACATCTCGGTGCTTTTTCTCAGTCTGCTGCTTTGCTCAAAGAGAGAAAAGCCAAGAAACAAAGTCTCAGCTCTGTGGCATTTATCTTATTCAGTGCTATTGAGTCTATTTCGAATCTATCTACTTCTACTTATATCTACTTGTCCATTTTCAAGACAATGTTATTCCTCTCAACTCTCACTCTCAACCGAAGCTTTTCCATCAGCTTCGAATGCTTTTCTCTACTTCTTCAGATCTGTAGGCACAACATAAAAGGAGACAGAGACAAGAAGCCAACCCCCACCAAGGCAGTGATAGGGCTCAATCAAGCTGCCAAGTAGTTTTTCTTCATCAGGCCAATCAGAACCATCACTCTTGCAAAAACAATTGCTCCACAAAGGTAGAGTATATCATAAGGGATATTTTCTGGAACCCACATGCCGCTGTATGAAGTTAACAAACCAAACCAGGTAAGATCATGAGGCAAATGAAAGTTAAAATGAAATCAAGCGACGATTTTCTTACCCAAAAGATACATAGATCCATTCTTCAGCTGTTCCGGTGCAATTGCCCGGAATTAGGTCGCCACGCCCAACATCAGGGCAGACTGCGCTAAAGAAGGGACTGCCATAGGAGGCAACAATCGTCGTATTATCACCTTGAAATTGAGAAGTAAACAGCCCTTCTAGAACATAATGAAGTGGAAAGAGCCAGTAACCCCACTGCCAGAATGGTGGAATAAACTGTGGCCGAATTAATATGCCGCCGAAGATGCCAGACATTCCAATCAATATACTACCGAATCCCTGGGCAGTTTGGCTGTCTGGAAAGACAGCCATGAATCCTTGGCCTAGGAATGTAAATACAGCCAAAGATAGGAACATGAACAACCAATATAAAAAGAACTTCCCTGCGTTCATCGCAAATCCTACTGTGAAGTACCATAGAACAACAAATACCATCGAAGCAAGGATGAGGAACGGTATCTCTACAAGGGTAAACGCCAGCCCAATTGCCCTGTAATCATACATCAATGATGCCTTGTGTCTATAAAACATGTTCCTCTCCACTTCAAAGACGGGTAAAACTGTATTCATTGCATTGACGCCCTTCATTTTGTAACAGTTAAATGTGTGATGTTAGCACAAGAATGGAGAGCCCCCATTGGCCACAGTGAAGAAAGATGTATTCAAGACTTACCAAGAACAGCGTGGTAATATATATTGAAGTCACACGACTGTTCATATCGCCCTCGCTTGCGGGGACGCGTTGAGATGCAAAAACAGAGCCAAAAAGTAAAGCGACGATTCCAGACACCAATAACCTCACTTGATTGTATCCTGGACTCCGCCAATAGATTTTTAGTAGCCTCTTGAAAACTTCTCTCGATTGAAATGTTCGTGACGTAGGATATTTCTTGTCATAGGTAATCTTGCTACTTTCTTTCAAAGAAAAGGCTTCGTTCATGACGTCAATCTTTGACAGACACTCTACAGCCAAAGGAGAATTTGCGTAGGCATCACCGTAATCGAAAGATTGTGCCCCGATATTGGTAGATCCTGCCCCAATGACAGTCAGCATCCACGTCGCGGCGTTCTCACCTCCCTTGATAGGTGTTGTAGAAGGGTATTTCTCGAGATAATTAATCAAGTTGTAGCTTTCAAATCCCAGGTCACCAAAATAGACCGTCTCGCCACCGCGTTTCAACAAGAGTAAGCTATCAAATGAGTTGAATATAGCTACAGAGGGCTGATGTATAGTACACACTACGGCTATGCCCGAATCTGCAATTCTTCTCAAACTCTTCATCACTACACTTGCTGCTCTACTATCAAGGCCTTTGGTATCAAGAGGATGGAACGTAAGAATACTGTTTGTTAGTACAAAGCAAATAGGAGCAAGAGCAGACCTAGATGAGAATATGTTGTAGGATTTTACTTGCCACTTGTCGGTTCGTCTAAAAAGATGATTGAAGGATTTGAGGCAAGTTCTACCGCAATTGATAGTCTAAAGAATAGAAGTGAATAGAGCACTTGTGAGAGGACCATTCTTGTTTTGTTCAAGCAATGCAATGATTGATCATCAAGTATTGTACTTACCTTTTCGTTTGCTCAAAGCTAAGATTCCCAACAATCAAGTGACCAATTGCGTTTAGCTCAAGCTTTTCCAAAATCTGTTCGGAAAATTTGAGTTTCGTATCAATATGGATGGACTCATCAAGCCTCATTTTCGTACTAAATTCTACTGTCTCTCGCACTGTCAGTTGCGGACTTTGCACATCGAACTGTTCTACATATCCCGACATACGCCGAAATGAGTTTGCCTCTTGAGCGTGTCCATTCACACGAACATCTCCTGTAATTTTTCCACTTGATTTTCGAAGAGCTAAGACGTCCATGAGCGTGGTCTTCCCTGCACCAGAACTGCAAATATTCGTGAGCCATTTGAGAGTGGAGAAGTCGAGAAGAATGGACACTCGATGTCGAACTTACCTGCCCATCAATGCCGTCAGCTTTCCGGCCGGAAAATGGCCACAGATGTTCTTTAGCAGATGAAGTTCTTCATTTGAAGTTGACGCTTTCACTGTGTAATTAATGTTTTTGAATGTCAACGAAGCTCCTCTTATCTCCAACGAAGCAGCTTGAGAATGAGTCATGACAGAGGCAGTTTGAGTCAAAGAATCTCCTTCATCTTCCACGTCGCGATCTGAAGCTCCACCAGATTCAAATCTTGTAGTTTCGAGAGCCCTAAACGTTATAATTGTTGAAACGATACAAAGAGCGATGCAAAAAAGTACTGTCCACCTGCACAATCACCATTCAAGTACGCATCGGTTAGGAATGGCCAATTCAACTTCAAAGTGCAGAACAAATTGGACTCACCACACCCAAACGTAATCATAAGCCTCCCCATGATGTGTGAAACCAAATCTCATCATAATTGCTTCTCCTTTAGTGGTTCCATCGCTCTCAATCACTCCGAAGGGCGGACTCCGATACTCATTGACCACAACAGCACGGAATATCCACGCGAAGAGGTTGATCCAATAAATCCAAATGTAATATGATGGGATGACATCTGGCTGCACAGTAAAGCCGCTGAATAGGATCAGAACAACAATTGACACTGACATCGCAGCTAGAGCGGCAGGACGATCTCTAACTTTGGCAGAAAAGACGGAAAACATGACGTTGCATGTGAACGCACATAGGAGCAACAAGAAGAGGTAGACAACGTAGTTTGCAGCCAGAGGGACGTATCCGCTGAACCAGTAGACAATGCTCCCATAAATGAGCACGTCTTGGAGAGATGACGGCACTATTGACAAGGATCGTCCCAAAACAAACGTCCAGGTAGGATAGAAATGAGCATCCTGTTCTTTGTAGAACACGGCACGAGTGTCTATTTGTGGCTGCAATGATCAAGGGAAGGCAAGTATTAGGAGTGATGACATAAACAAAACCAAATTGTACTCTATGAAAGAGGTGAGAACTCACAGGAACCTTGAGCATTGCTCCCAAGCTGATAAAAAAGATGGACTGGAAGTTCACTCCCATCCGTGTTTGTGGATCATCACTTTGCCAGAAAACCGTTCCCACGATTACACCCATAATCAAGCATTGAATCGTCCTAGCGATGCGTTTAGTTCTGTCTCTCCACCATATTGTGATCTCTCTCCTAATCACCAAATTGAGGTTTCTGAAAGCAGAGTTGGCATATTTCTGGTTCATACCTGGTTTGTCTTTCAGAGATATGCCTTTGGGAGGCTGTTGAAGCTTCCTAAGAATCTCTTCTCCATGTTCCGACTCAATAAACTTTTGAGCAAATTCTTCATTTGTTAAATGGGTCATTTCTTCCGGGTTTTCAAGGTATTTTGCTCCGTCCTTTGTTGGGAGAGATTGAAGCCAATCTGCTGGATCCATTCGTTCAGGCTGCACATACCCCAGTGATTTGAACCATTGAGTCACTTCGCCAACCGGGCCTGCATACAAAACACGTCCTTCACCTAGCAAAATTATCTCATCAAATAGAGCTACAGTTTCGGGTGGAGGTTGCAGTAATGAAATGATTCGGATTGATCGTCGCGTCCTCGTCGTTTCCCCTAAAATCTTACAAATATCATATGTTGTCGCAGCATCCAACCCTGTCGAAATCTCATCACTACATTCCACCCCTGTGAAAACATATACATGATTAGAAAACACAAGCACAAGCAACCAGAGACACATGTTAAGAAAAAGCAAGCAAAACAAAAAGAACAAAAAACTCACAAGCTTTCGCCGCCAACATCTCAGCAACACTAACCCTCTTCTTCTCCCCACCCGAAACTCCCCTCACTCTCTCATTCCCCACATACGTATCAGCCACACGCTTAATCCCCACAGCTCTCATAATCAAATCCACCATCCACCGTTCCTTATCAAGCCCTGCCAACAAGGCCTCGGCATCTGGATTACTACTACTTTGTACGAATGGACCTCGATGTGTACCACCCCAACAACAATCAAATGCAAAGTCGACAGTTTCTTTGACTGTTAGATATCCATGCAATCGTTCAATTTGATCTACATAGGATACTACATTGGACCAGACAATATTGGAATCTTTGGAATCAACCCCATTCACAATTACGTTTCCATCAACTATCTTTCGTGGTCCACTCCGACAACATCCCAATAAACCATTTCGAGATGCACCTGCACTACCACTCTCTGGCAATCGACCCGCAATCATTTTCAACAATGTACTCTTACCACATCCAGGAGGACCTAAAATCAAATACATTTTCCCTTCCCCGAATACCAAATTGACATCTTTCATGATAACTTTAGTTTCATAGGGTTGTTGACAGGATCCCGTGGAGAGGAATCGTTTGATGGAGGATAAAAGTTTGTAGATTGTGCCAACATTGGTTACGGTAGGTATATGATTGTTTTTTTGGCTGTTTATGGAGGATCTTCGCCGTCTTGGTCGCATCTGTTGTTCGACATCACCGTTTTCTTCCTCCTCCACCTGCTGCTGTGGCTCATCATTATCATGAAGAGGAACCTCCACACTATACGACCCATTGGTCACACGACACTCGAAGCTGAAATGATCAAACCAAGACTCTCCAAACTTGTCTTGGAATTCTCGACAAATTTCCTTTTCGATAGTGGATGGCTCTGCTGCCTCCTTGGAGTGTTTGCGTACGAAAAAGTTTAGGATGGATTGACGTCTAGTTTGTAACGAGCGGCGAATGCTGCTGCTGGTACTGCTCCGTCGATCTAACGGGCGACGTGCAGTAGTAGTAGTAATAGTAGTGGAAGTATCATGAAGAGTCGTAGGAAATGATTCCGTGTCTTGACCCAAGATGGCACGACGGAGTTGATCATCTATTTCAATGTTTTTCGAGTCGATGATTTCGAGGAGGGTTTGGATGGCGAGATCTTTGCTTTGTTGGATCTGTTCGTCATCACTGCTGCTGTCATCATCATTGCTGATGTAGGCGGAGTCGTCTGCGTCTGCGGTGATTGTTACCTCGGTTAGTGGTTGTTCGTTCATCGTTTTCTGTACTGCAAAAACTCGGTAGTTTTGAGAGCAAGCGATGAAGATGAAGAAGAACACTTCAACAACTTCTTTTGTTGTGACGGACGGACGATGGAGGGCGCCGATCTCCCCAACTCGCTCGAGCTCTCATTCGATCTCATGGGATCGGCGTGCAACCTCCATGTCGATGGGCACGCCTAGACGTTTGGGTTCAGCTTTTAGTTTGTAGATAATATCGACCTCCTTTGACCAACACCAAGCTAGTGATGAAAAAAACATCCAAAGAAAAAAACGTCCAAACTTTTTGCCCCGCCATCATCACTCACAAAAGTGGCAAACAACCATGTCAGCACCCCCACTACTACGCACTACTATTGGACATTCGACAAAAATGGCCGATAGGAATGCTAAACTAAAGACTATTAAAAACTAATTAGTCTTTGGTTGATCAATTTATAGTTAATCTACATGGAGTTATGATGAAGTGCATTCTACCATTTCTGCTAGTAAATATCAGTAACAAAAATCGCCTCCAGCCCCCCCTTTGGTCTATGCTACTCCACAACTGCGAGACAAATATTGCAGGTGCGATGTTGACCAATGGCTCTATCGAAAGCTGATAACTTGGTCTATCAAATAATATCTGGTTATAGGGGTAGATATGTCTACTGGACGTATTATCAGGCTGCGGAGTGTGTCGACATGGTTGTTTAGAAACATTTTCCAAATGTTTGTGCGCGGCGTGCTAGTAAAATGCCTTCCTCAAGTTCACGTGGCCCAACTTCCAACATTGGACGTTTTTTTCACCTCTAGCAAGAAGTGAAATAATGATTCGAGAGAATAATTCAGCTGACCTTGCCCTGCGAACCCTATCAATAGTCAATGTTACCAACAGAGGATACTTCAGTCATCGGCACAGCGTAGATACTTAGCATAGCATAACTCTAGAGAAACCCTCCCCTCAATGCCCCAAATATTTAGACCCCCCTCCCCTTTTAACTAGGGAATTAGTATACGACTGTTTCGAAAGTTGGACCCCCTAATCAGACTAGCCAAAATTTTTGGACCCCCAGGAGTCTCTAGAGTTCGCGAGGATCTCTGTATCCAGCTAAAACCGGAACCAACCATGATTGTCTACAAAATAAATTCCTATGTAGGATTAGGAATTTAGCCGGATTTGTGGGCTCAAAAGCGAATCTGGGACTAAAACTATGGGATCGCAAATGAGAGAGTTCCAAACAGTTCCATTTCCCCAGATTGGGGTTAAAGCCTTGAGTTTGCCGGGGGGGTTAAACCCAATAATACCAATGAGAAACTTCACTTGAAATTAGCTAAACTATGGGATCACAGATTAGAGAGTTCCAAACGGTTCCATTTCCCAAAGATTGAGGTTAAACCCTAACATTAACCAAAGTTAACCTCAATGGTATTACTTCACGTGAAACTAAATTCTTCGAATTAGTGCGGGTTAACCCTGAAGTAGGCTTTTGTTATGCAACAAAGGCCTATCCACGTGATTCATTATCCAGGTACGTAAGGGTAATCAAGCGGAACAGGAGTATCAAGAGCAGCTTGTTAGGGAATTAACCCGTGTACCATTGAGGATTTTCAACGCATGCAAACTGAGTGACTCGGAGTAGGCTTTTTATTTGTAAATCATATTGTCGTCAAGGGTATTCACCACTGTACCCGTGACGCTCGGTATCGCAAAAGAAGAGGTTATCCCCTTCAATGACCTGTCAAAATATTTGAGGGGTCCGTTAGCATGCCCACGTTTATTATTTTATTCTGTTTTGCTAAATAATCCAATCGAAGTTGTAAAACGGGGGCAAAATGCCCACACTGTGGATTGAATGACCGCCTCGCCGACAGGTATGTCAATGCGAATGCGAACTTCATTCTTCATCCCCATATAGAATTACAGGACATCAAAGGGTTCGGTCTATTTAATTGGTTCGGTTGGGTTTTCAAGGTTCTGAGTGCCTGTCAAGATGAGAATAGAGTTGCCACCATCTTGGAATGAGCACCTTGGTAAGGAGCAAGCGCCAGAACTCAAGCATAACTTCATAAAAAACAAACAACGAAGAAGGAAACAATGGTGTTAGCAAGGCCACCTGGAGATCTCCTAACGTACGCCTATTCACTTGCTCTCGCGGAGAGTAAAGCAAAGAAAGACGCCCATAGACCAAGCATCATCATGATGGACACAATATCTGAAGATGAGAAGCCGACCAATGCCTCCGCTACTGCTTCTTCATATGGTAACATCGATGAATCGCGGAAAGAGGTTGCTCTCCACCAGCTACTCCAAATAGTTGATGAAAACAAGATAATAATAGATGATCACCTCCGACGTGCTATAACAGGACAAGGCGAGAAGTACACTTCCTCTGATGCAGTTGAGTCCATTCGGCGGTCCTCGACAGGAAGCATATGCAGCTCAGAGCGACGACGACGACCCTCCACCGGCAAAGGCGGTCTCATCAACCGCTCGAAAAGACAGCTGGGAGCAATCTTTCGCAAGCGTAGCTCCCGTTCTGACTCTGGCGACAAGGAGTCTGGTGATACGGATAGCTCTATCTCCAGTGCTCCTACATTTCATAGATAATTGTACAATAGTTGTGCCCTCTTTTGGACAAAAAAGAACACTCAAGGTGCCGCCTTGCAGAGTATAGTAGGAATCTACAATGGCGAACTGCCAGTTTTGAAATCTTGGGTTTAGGATTGATTTCTAAAATAGAATAGAGTTGTAGATCATACATTCTAGTTTATTCCTTTTCGTTCGTCGTCTCCTCACTACTTATGATGACGATAACAGAAATCTTTAAGTACGTCAGGTTGGCCCGCTAGGGGCGAGATTATTACCTATCCAACATGTATGCCGTGCATCAATACTTGCAGAACCACTGCACCTCCTCCTTTCATTTTAGTTCATTCCTCTTCGTCGTCTCCTCACCTGTACTTGGCCTCTTCTACTCAACTCTCTTATCTTACATTACCTCACCGCGAATAGCCTTTTTGGCCTCCAATCTCCCCTCAAGTTAATTATAGGAGTATTGTAGTTCTCACAACAAGCACTCTATAAGTGCTTGTAGGGAGTAGGAGTAGCTTGTAGACGAGTACATAAGTAGTTCTGTGGTGATTCGGATGACCCGGCCAAAATGGCCAAAATTACGTATGTAGCACCATCCTTTCGTCGACTACAATGGGAGTTCTATATATTTGTTGGTTGGCCGATAATTCCAAATTCCAATGCTCTGTTTAGAAATGCAGTGAGAGTGTACATATTCGCTCAACAAATTTGGCAGGCCATCAGCCCAAAGCTAGTACAAGCTCTAGAGAGAGTACCTTCAAATGCATATCTCGACGAAAATATACGCTTTCGCTACCTGCCCCTAAGCATATGTACTCACATGATAGTCACCTAAAAGGATAAGTATTATCTCGGGACAAGTATGTAAACCACTTCCCTGAAACTTTTAATTTTTCACCAGGGCTCAGGGCACAAAGCGTAATAGCTGAATTGCGGGAAAGGCTCCAAGACCTGCCTGCACGTACGGCGGTTACTTCTTGAGCAGGCTTATATACTTTCAACTGCAGAGTTCAACAGGCCAACGTACCTACTTATGTTGTGGGGTCGTAGCTAGAGTGTAATCGTGATGACCCATAAGTACCTCTAGAGAGGGAGTAGCTCAACACGCAACGGATCTGGGAAATAATAGCTACATGTGCGTTCGTTATCACTTAGCGTAGATAATGTCGCCTCTTGAGGGCCCACCAGAAGTACTTTAAAATTTCTGTTATATATATATATAGCTCAACACGCAACGCAAACGAACAAATAAGTAGTTATGGTTCAGTATCTTGCTTACCTACTTAGCTATTACGGTACAATAGATAAAGTGTAGTCGTGATGACCCATAAATACCTCTAGAGAGGGAAGATCTCAACACGCAACGCAAATGATCAAATATCTAAGTACTGGCAATTATGTATCTTGATTAAACCGCCTTCTTCTTCTCTTCAAGCTCCTCTTCTGATCCTTGCATGATCCAAAGCTTATAGTAATGACCCTTCAAGGCAAGAAGTTCTGAATGTTTGCCCATCTCAAGCACACCACCATCTCCAAGAAAGGCAATTTTGTCACAGTCTTTAATTGTCATGAGACGATGAGCCACAGTCAACGTCGTGCGAGGATTGGTAGCTTGGAGCTCATCTAGTGCTGCTTGTACCAACTTTTGACTTTCATTGTCCAGTGCAGCTGTTTTCCAAGGGTACAGTTTAAGATAAAGTTAGTCTCAGTCTACAAAGCAAAATACAATCGAAGTAAGTCATGGCCATCATAGATCAGGCCATTGGTTGGATCTCCTTGACCAGGATGATCACTATCGACATCACGTATTCACGATATGCAGTTAATGCATAATTTGATAGACATATTCACGTACCGGTTGCCTCATCCAATGCTAAAATCTGAGGATTGCCAATGATTCCTCTCGCGATAGCAATTCTTTGCTTTTGTCCTCCAGAGAGCAAGCCTCCTGACGGGCCCAATTCTGTTTTGTACCCATTCGACAAATCCATAATGAATTCATGAGCATGAGCTGCCTTGGCTGCAGCAATGACCTCTTCTTCCGTCGCATCAGGCTTTCCGAGAAGAATGTTGTTCTTCACAGTTGTGTTGAAAAGAATAGGCATTTGGCCGACGTAACCAATTTGTTTTCTTAGATTGTTCACGTCCATGTCACTAAATTCTATTCCATCGACTGTTGCACTGCCGCCACTGATTTCGTAGAACCTCAATATAATTTGAAGGATTGTTGACTTGCCTGTGTAGAGAGAGAGAGATAAAGAGAGAGAAGCAAGTGTAGAAATCATGTGAAATGAGCACGTCTTGTTGACTTGACACGAGAAGTGGATTGCAGAAGAAGTCACTTACCAGAACCAGATCTACCCACCAAACCGATCGACTTCTTTTCACCGAGGTCAAAGTTGACTCCATCTTTTGCAGCAGACTTGTAGAAAATAGGAAAGTCTGGTCTCGTTGGGTATGAAAACTCCACTGACGAGAACTTGATTTCGCCCTTGATGGTAGCACTTCCTTCACGTGTTTCATGCTCGCTACCATCCGTGGGACCATCAAATGTGGAGAAGATTCTTGCCGCAGCAATGAGGCCCCTTTGACGGGAGTTAAAATCAGCTGACACCTGACTTGCACCCAGTGCTCCAAACATTACACTCAATACTGCCGTGAAGAATTTCACGAACGCGATGTCGCCGTTCACAAGTAGCAATGACCCAACAAAGAAGACAATGGCAAACGATACAAACACCGCCATTTGAGAGAAACCAAAGACGGCTCCTGTAATGAGACCTTCTCTCACCTTTCCCTTTGATTCGGGCACAAGTGCCATGTCATAATCGTCTCCTACCTTGGGTTCCAAGTTGTATGCCTGGACTGATGTGATTCCGCGCAGGCCTTGCTCTAAAATGGTTGCCGGCGACAAACCAGACGCATATTCGCTCTTCTTTTTTGCAAAACAGACTTGAAGAACACCCGCAATTCCAATGAAAGGAACACAGGCTAGTGCTACCAAACCGATTTTCCACGAGTATGCCAGCGCAACACACACACCAGTGACCAAAGAGGTTAGTACCCTAACGCGGAAGCCTAGAGGCAAGCCTACCAAACCTTCAGCCGCTTCAACATCGGCACCGAGGATAGTCGTGAGTTCGCCAACCGTATTATCGTCGAACCAACCCATGGATCTCTTGAGCATACAGCGAAATGAAGAGCTACGCAATCGTGCACCAAGATTACTGCCACTTCGGGAAAGGCCGATGCCCACCATCACATTTCCTACCAATGATGCAAGTGCAAATATGTAGAAAAGGGCAATGAATCTCAAGTTTTTTTCTAGCATTTCATCTCGAGAAGCAGTATAGAACGTAGTGACGATCTCCGCAGTCAAGATGCTTTCGCAAGGAGATAAGCACCCGACAATTCCAGATCCGATTACTCCGATGGCGGTGTACACCCCATCCCATCCTACATACTTCCAGATTGATGACATGGAGGCCACTTCCACTGGTTGTATCAAGTCGATTTCCTCCTCTGATTCTTCAGGTACACCCTTGGCACCCTCCTCTGCAGAACCCATTTCTACTCCAACGACAGCTGAGCTTGCAAGTTGATTATCAGTAGATCCTCCTCCCTTTTCGACATCTCCTTTTGCATGAACCGAGCCATCGACTCCACTACCAGTTTCAGAATCGATGTGCTCGCCAGGTTTGATGCCCTGACTTTCACACAGCAACCTATATATACCATCCTCTTTGTTCAATAACGTCTCGTGAGATCCTAATTCTGCAATCTTTCCATTTGCAATGACTGCAATGGCATCGGAATCAATGATAGTAGTCAAGCGGTGCGCAATAGTCACAGTCGTTACCTTTTTCTTTTCCCTAATATTCTTCAGTGCTGCCAGTACATGCTCCTCGGAAACTTGATCGAGCGCACTTGTGCTTTCGTCAAGCAGTAGAATCTTTGGGTTACGAAGCAGTGCTCTTGCGATACATATACGCTGCATTTGCCCTCCAGAAAGTTGCTGAGACGAGCCTCCATAGTAAGTATCGTAGCCGTTGGGTAAATCAAGAATGAAGTCGTGAGCGCAAGCCATTTCTGCGGCATTCCGAATCTCTTCTTCCGTCGCTGCTCCTTCTGAAGAAGGCTTGCCCAATGCGATATTTTCACGAATTGTACCAGGAAAAAGGATGGGCTCTTGGGCGACATAGCCAATTTGAGACCTCCACCACGAAACATTCAAGGAGGTTAGAGGATAGCGATCATCAATGATGATTTCACCCTCATCAATATCATAAAATCTCATAATGAATTTTGCAATAGTACTTTTTCCAGAGCCAGAAGGCCCGACCAATGCAACACTTTGCCCAGGCTCAATTGTCAAGTTGAAATCAAAGAACAAAGGCCTACCAGACTTGTTGCCATATGTAAAGTAGAGGTCTTTGAATTGGATTTTCCCTTTCAGTCCATCTTGAATCATCTTTCCGCTGTTGGAGGCAGGATCAATCACTGGCTTTCTGCTCAATGTATTGAATACGTCCACGGCTGCAGATCTTCCCAAGTTGATGACTGAAAGGCCTGGACCCTGAAAAAAGACGACGAAAAGTCAAGAAAGAAAGCCTTGAGTGAGCCCAGTGCAATAGAATAGGGGGTCCAGCAAATAAAACGCAGGCAAAACACACAGTCTTACCATCAAACCAAAAAAGGTCACGCACAAAATAACTCCATAAATGCAACACATCACCGAAGCACCAGTAACTCTGCACTGAGCGTCACCCTCAAAGAAACAATAGATGATATTAATCAAGCTAGAATCTTCCTGAACTTGAGAGGTACCAATATAGAAGGCGATGGTATACGTCACATAAAACAAGGCACCTGTAATCCCCGCAAGTAAACTTGACAGAAACGCCGCAGTAACACTTGCCTTTGCGGAAGCCATGACATGATTCTCATACTTGTCTGTGAAATGAGATTGAGCACATAATGCCACAACAGTCTTGATCCCAGCTAGAACTTCCGTCGCTACACCTCCTGCCTCGGCCAATTCCTTACCTGCCCTTTTTTTCACTCGTCGGATACAAAAATTGAACAGTGCCATGATCACAATTGCAATGGGTACAACACATAGCATCACCAAGGACAAGGGTGTATTCAACAATAACGCCACAATCAAACACCCCAAGGCACTCACGGCATTGGCATACACATCTACAACCTGCCTCCCAATCGCATTACTCACATGAACCAGCGCCGTGCCCATCTTGGTCGGTAATGCCTCCCTATCATTACTATCATACCATTCCGCATCCTGATTCAAACAAGATCGAACAAACTGCTTTTGAATCCTCAGCGATTGCTGTTCTCCCGTGTAGGTCCAAATGGAAACATAGATGAATCCAGTTACCAAACAGACTCCACCAACAATTGCAAATGCAAGACAAAGTTTGTTCAATTCCGACCGTAGTAAGTCAAACAAACCATCACTCTCACCAGTCTTGGTCATGAGTGTCGCCAAAGAACTAAACGTATCCAAAGATCGTGCCAGTAGAATAAGCCACGCGGGGATACCCAACCCAGTGAAGGTCGCCATGATGATTCCATATACCATCCACATCTTCTCCTCTAGTGTGGAATAGCTGAGTAGAGTCCAGAGGCTGACACGTGCAACGGGGGTTTGGTTGGGGCTGTACTTGGGGTTGGCACAGCGAAAGTAGTGAAGGAAGTCATCGTGGTTGGCGGCGCGAGAAATGGGGAGGGCGTTGCCGCGGATGGCATTGTATTCTTCGAGGACGGATGATTTGAGGAGATTTTGTTTGGTGGTGGTGGTGGTGGTGGTGGATTGTTTTTGTGGAGACATGATGATCAGTGTTCTCTTGTGCTCCTTCTTTGCTACCCACGCGTGTCTTCTTTGTGACAATTTCAATTTGCTTCTTTTATCTTAACGTTTTGTGTCTCTGATTTAGAGCTCCTTTGATGGAAGAGCACTAAGAAGGACAATACGAGGCAGCAGTAGTTACGCTCCACTCTATTCAAATCAATGCAAGATCCTCAATAATTTGTGAGAAGGCCTACGCTGCATATGCAGGCCTTTGGCCTTTCAAAGCAAGACGAAAAGTGCAGCAAGCTTTTTTTTGCGCTTTTTTGAGCTGAGGCTTCTTTGATTGTTCTTCGGGTTCTCAGTTCTGGTATCTTTTGCATCAACATAAAAAGAGGAAAAGGGGGTAAAGACCCTTTATTGGTATCAGCTGTTGAACTTTTTTGTGTAGCAATTGCATTGTTTCATAAATGGAAGGGAGCATAAGTTCAATGCCCGCTTTTAAGAGCCCCCTACGATAATTTGCGCCTGATCGTGCACTCAGCTACAAGATGTTCATCGTTCAAGCAACCTTTGGGATTCCTTTTTCTTCCATCATGAGTTTTCATGCTTCCCATGAAAATGATCAATGATCCAAGCATACACATACGTGGCAGGGACAATGTCTGCATATATACCAAACAACGCATTATATCCACCGCAGCGCAATAGAACGCCATTTCAAACCGAAACGTTCTTCCCATGCTTCTTTTCTCTCTCACCATGGGATGACAATCTGGTACAACAAGATGCCGAACACCACCAAGCTCATCACAGCAACCTCCAGTCTAGTTCCATCACGTCACATGTCATCCTACCATCGATTGTATTCCTCTTTTGGCTGTTCCTACTACACGTTCCTTTCCAAATGGTGGGGAGTTGTGTAGCTGCTGCTCTGAAGCAGTTGGATGTTATTGCAATAGACGAGGATTTACCATGGTATCAAATTGATCCGATTTTGAGGATATCGACCACTGTTGCCGATGCTGCCCGGATCTTGTTCTGGGTTGTGCTTAGAGGTCGGTATGATGTGGCAATGGAAGGTGCGACTGGGTCTGCGTATGAAAGGCAGAGGTATTTAGAGAAGCATCGATCTGCAAATCATAACGACTACAAATCCATTGAACAGATCGATGATTCACGCGACAACATCAATCCAATGGCATCAATTCTACCATCCCACGAATGGATCAATTTAGCCTTTTGGTCAACCCTCGCATGGCCATTACGAATGGGAGATTCATTTCAATTGACATCATCAGGCAGCCACGAAAACGAAAGCTTTTGGACCCCCCTCAAAGCATACGGGGTATCTCGCGTCGCGGCACTTGCCATTGGTGCCATTCCAGGTTGTATTGGCGGCATCCCCTCCCTGGTGACCTCACTTGGGCTGGGAATCTTTTATGCATCACGCCGGGAACAGTTTGAGAAGAAGGTATACCATGTTCTGCTGGATTCGGATGGACAACAATGTGGCTTGGAACAAACACGACGTGATGAAACTGAGGTTGAAGCTGAAGTAATAAGGGAACAGAATTCTAGTTGGGGGTACCAACTGCGAACTGTCCTCGGTTATGCATATTTTACTTGCTTCATGGTATTGTGGGACGCAATGGTGTTGAATGGAGCTTTGCGGAAGAAGGTAAAGACAGATGATTGCAGTACCAACGCTACTGTGCGAACGCAATGACACAATTGTTTTTTTGTACAACTATCCTAAGAGTTCATCTTTCTGCATTGAAGATTATGTTGTTGTGCTGGAGAAAGCAAGTGATGATGTATCATGAGATTAACTTGGGATTCAGGGACCGTGCAAGTGACATCATGATATCATCGAAACCCTGCAACTATGCTGTCTCCTCTCGTCATCATTCAAAATGGCTGAGTAGATTATTATCACGGGCCTCAAGAAGCAAAAGATGATCAAATCAAAAGGACATAATTGAAAGTGTGATGATGTCGTGGGCTATTGGTAATGGAGGCAGTGGAGACCACAAAAGCGATGAGTTTTGAATATGAGTAAAAAATGTGAGATGTCAAGGTGTGTCAACGTAAAAGTAATAGATGAGTAGATGAAGGGCGGCCTTGAAGTCTTCTTTCCGCCCGCCCGGGGCTTATTCCCAATCAACGAAAGAAATCAATAGATATTCATTGCAAAATAAGTAAATATTCATTGCAAAATATATTCATTGTAAAAGGGACAAGTAGCCCCTGCCCTGATATGATCTCTCTAGAGAGAGAGATACTTGTTGAGTTTTTGCTTGTTGCTCCTTGCTGTTGATGACATACACATATGTTGAAGTTGTTCGTGTTGAATTCGGCTTGAATGCACACAAAAGTAAATGCTTACAGTACATGAGAAATCACACCAACGCCACAATATTATGTTGAATTGGCTGATTGACAAAGCGCAAGTCCGTCCACGCTACTACATAAGTAGGTTGAATTCGCTTTGAATATGTTGTATGTGAAATGTGACGATGAGTAAAAGTAATATGCTAGTTCCGTTAAGTAGGCCTGACAGTAAGCAAGTCATTAAGAACCGGGTCTCAAAATGTCCGCTTATAGGGGTTATCCCCTTGAGAAACGATTGAATTAAATAAAGCAAATTACTCAAATTGGTGATTTAATTTAAGAAATGGATATCTTAGGAAATAAAATGGAAAGTTCTCCATCCGGGAACTGTGAGGCCTTGTGAGGCTCAACCCAATTGTCTTTCCCCCCCTTCTGTGGACAAAAGCAGTGTCTCAAGAAGTACAATAATCTAGAAAACACCGTCTCGATCAAGCTCGAAGCACTCAACTGTCATCAAAGAACATCATAAAATAAAAATACGATGGAGTCATCACCACCAAATACAACAAAAATGAATCCATCATCACCAAAATCATCGTTCACCATGCCCCTCCCCAAGCTCCCCATGGACGAACTCTTCGACCGCGTCCGTGAAAGCCTCGAAAAGATGGATCGAAAAGAGGCGGAGGAAAAGCGTCAACGCGAGGCTTTGGTGGAGAAGCGATGGCTGGAGGGATGCAGGAAGAGGAATAATGCTGTTGGGAAGGGGCCTTTGTTTCCGACCTGGACGTCTGCATCTGCGGGTGCTTCGTCGTCTGAGTTATTAGATGAGGAAATCGAAGCAGATGCGGTTGGGAGCAGTAGCCTGGCTGAAGAGGAGAAGGAGGCCTTATCCGACAAGGAAGACTCATCCTCTGGATCGCCTCCTTACAAAAGCAAGTACTCTTACCCAGCACCAGCAAAGACGGCACCAAAACCTATCCCCGAAGAAGAACTGGTCCGAAGGCGGAAGGTTGAGCAGGAACTCATGGCATTATCAACAAAGATAACGGAGGAAAAGAAGAGACAAGAGCGGATTATACCGCTAGACTGGGATAAGCCTACGTTTGACCCCTTCCCTTCAAGTAATGCATCTGATGCTGAAGCTGCTGCTGCTGCTGACAGTGGTGACGGTACTTCATCTTCTAGATCCAATTCTTCAGGTGACAAGTCAGAAGCCAAGGAGCCTCAGAATCCCAACCCTCGAAAGAGAGACATCGATCAATTCACGGGCAAGAAAACGTGCCGTAATCTCAACGCTATAGGGGTACCACCTCAAGCAAGTGCATACTATGCTCGTAATGAATCCTTATATGGTCCTGAAGGATATAGGATTGGATTGGGTTGCTACAGGGAATACTCGCGGGAGGAGGTTGACGACTTTGTGGCGTTTGTTGATAAGTGGATCCCGGCGACAAATCCAAAGTGGAAAAAAATAAGGAAGTCATCCACGGGTTCATCAACAGACGATGATAAAGACAAAGACAGTAATGAGTAGAATAAGAGTAAGACTTAGCTAAGTTTCAAGAATAACTTCTGAAGGGCAGTTGATAGAACATTCAGATTCTTGTGTGCATATATACACCAACACAAGGCCGATTCTTTCTGTTCAAAGACCAATAATTAACTTTCCATTTAGTTAGTTTGGAACGCCTGTACAACGTGCCATGGTGGTATTCTGACCATTCGCCATGATGATAATCATTGGCGTAGTACCTATGGTCCGAAGTCCGTGCCTCATTCACCTCCTTGCTGCAAATCTTGTTGCATGTCAAGCTGAGATAAAATTCAATCTTACTTGTTCTTTATTCTCTAGTTACCGTTGGGGAAGTTGACCCACTTTTCTCCTCCAATTGTCTCCGGCTCTCTGTGTCAAATGACCTGGGCATTTGCGTGCGGCGTCACTCATGAGTTGCAGGCCAGCCCTCATCTAGGGGTGAGCCCGAGGTAGGTGTCCTCGGGGCACGGGAAAGACACGTAATCGCGATCTCACCGTGAACCTGCCATGCTTCAGCCTACCGCTACTAGCACCAGTAGAGATCTCGAATCAATATTTGTGAAGAAGAAAGCTTCGCATCATAACCCCCCAAAACAAGGGGGGCAACAACCGAAATAACCCAGGGTCGGGTGGGTGGGAAAATTTAATAAGCTGCTTGGAAAATGCGTTGTGGAGTCTTGATCGGGTCCTCCTTACTAACCAAATTCCAAGCGTCTATCTCCCATTCAAATGTTCAGTGTTGTCATCGCACCTGCGTGTTGATAAAGCAAAGAGTGACCTCGCAACTCCAGCTACTTTTCACTTTGGTTTGGTACGCCTTTCTCACTCCGTCATTTGAATACAAATCTTTCTGCATCTGGCGTCGTTCTTCTTTGAAAGCCGCTCGCTTCTTAGATGTTTTCTGCTTGTCCGTTCAATCCTTACTACTGGCGGACCCTCTTTACTAATGTGACGATCGGTCCGAAGTCCGTGCCTCATTCACCTCCTTGCTGCAAATCTTGTTGCATGTCAAGCTGAGATAAAATTCAATCTTACTTGTTCTTTATTCTCTAGTTACCGTTGGGGAAGTTGACCCACTTTTCTCCTCCAATTGTCTCCGGCTCTCTGTGTCAAATGACCTGGGCATTTGCGTGCGGCGTCACTCATGAGTTGCAGGCCAGCCCTCATCTAGGGGTGAGCCCGAGGTAGGTGTCCTCGGGGCACGGGAAAGACACGTAATCGCGATCTCACCGTGAACCTGCCATGCTTCAGCCTACCGCTACTAGCACCAGTAGAGATCTCGAATCAATATTTGTGAAGAAGAAAGCTTCGCATCATAACCCCCCTCGGCAACTAAGACTCCTCGAACACTCCAGCGTGGTTCCAGTGGCAGACCATGCTTGAGTAATTTGCTCCCATGAGCTTTCCCTGCTTGCATGATGAAGGAAACAGCCTCAAAAACTGCCTGAGGTAGAACATCCTGTGCCTGCGGCCAACCTTACCCTTAACCTTTCGTGAGGGGGGAGGTTGCAGTTCCATAATGCAGCGCGATACAATCGTACACAGGATGCTCACCCAAAAGAAGAGCAAGGCTGTAGTTTCTTCCGTAGCCCGATCCTCATCTGCAAGAAAAGAGAGAGAAATGATACAATGCATGGTTAGCGTTCGCTTGCACTCAGGTTGATCACTCCACTTGTACCTCAAATACCCAAGGGTGCATCTCATCTTCAAATTTTTAACCTTCTTCCTATTTCCTTCTTCTGTCGATAAAAGCTAGAAGGTCGCTGTGGGTACCTAGTTTTTGTGTGCCTGCATCGTAGTTCCTCCCCCCATAGACACCCTTAAGCTGTAATCTTCCATATCCATCTTGCAGGATAGGCCGGTCCCTTGCCTCGCCGACTCCAAAAACTCCCTGAATACTCCGTTGTAGTCCGTCATCCAAGCTGCCGCAAAGATTGTTTTGACTAGCATTGGACTTGAATCTCTGCCTCAACTCTTCCAGGCGTCCCATCAAGTCATCGAATCACGGCAGAACACAACATCCCATCCTGATTTGTTCACGCTGCCTTAATCTTCCTTCCTCCCGAAGTAGTGCCCGAACCCGCCGCCCCGCCCAAGGACGTTTATCTGGACAGCAATGTTTCTAACTGTCACGACGTGACGAACCGTACATCCCCGTGAAGGAGGAAGATGTGGGTAGTGTAGACTGGATCATTCCTCATTAACAACTGGAAGCATGGCATTCTCCTTTCGTCATAATCACACCCCCCCCCGGAAAACAAATTGTATCAGAGTGGCTACGTAGTTTGACAGACGCATGGCGCAGTGTCATGAAAGAAGCCACATGTGCCGCCCCGCTCGCTCCTTCGGTACTTGGCTCCTCAGCATTAGTAGTGGGTGAACACTACCGACTGCTGGGATATGCCCATCTCCTATCTTCCCATCTATCCTGCCTGCGTAGCCACACGCGCTGAAATATGTGAATATGATCAAACCCTCCTCCCGCCAAACCTAACTACAGACCTGCGTTCTTCTGTCACTCTTGAGGGCGCCGACGAAAGAATTACAGAACAGCGTATGTCATCCACACACATGGACGGAGGGAGTCACGAAGCGATCCAAACAGGCAAGCCCTGGGGATGTCCGATGTCATCCGATTTCATAGGGCACACCTTCAACTGAACTAGCATCCACCACCGACAATTGTTATGGGCGTCTCTCCACAATAGCATACCTCACAGTGCCGCCGCTGGGAGGTTGCAGATGAAGCAAGCGTGGATGGAGTTGTATCTCTTGTAGATGGCATTAGAAGAGGATGCATTTCCGTAGCAAGTCATGCCACACAATGTGGTAGCAGAGGAAAGGTTACAAATGAAAGGAGTGTGGTGGAGTGTATCGCAAATGAAAGGAGTGTGGTGGAGTGTATCGCCCGAGTGCACACCTTGAGTCTACCGCTGGCTTTTGAAGCAGACGAAACTCCGTAGCAAGTCATGACACACAACTCCAAGCTGTGTGTCAGCCTTCGCTTCCTCATCGCGTCGCAGCATGCACAACATATCGCTGTTCCAAACAGCATGCGATCACTGGAGATGTAGCGGAATACTTGACTGAGTACCTGCCCTGCCTCACCACTGACACCAAGAGACCATAGTAGCTTCGGCATTTAGTCAGTCGTCCACAAGCTTCTCCATTGTGCAAGAGCTTCCGTCCAGGTCTGCCGTCCCCATAAGAGTAATCGTCAGCATCCACTGTTTCCTAAGATGTCAACTCAAAACAGGACTGGTCCCAATATGTTCCGAATAACAGTAGTTTATGGACATCCCAGAATAAGACGTCTAATCAACTACTGACGAGGATCTTATTGCGTCACCCAAACACCGCAGGTGACTCCCCCCCGGTATCCCAACTAACACCTAACCTCGGCTGTCATACACTCATACATTGCTCCCGTTGATCGTTGAGATAGTGCTATCTCCGTTCTAGATAAACCATGCAGTTCCAAACCGCATGATGTCATCGGAGATTCATCGCAATAATCAGTTCCATACACAAGAAGAAGGCCCGCTACTAGCTTTAGGGCGGTAGTGTACTCCCTCTGTCCCACAAAAAATGAGCTTTTTGATTTAAAATAGTTAAAATTTGGTCAATTTCCGTCCAAAAAATTGCTATCGCACATCGTTGGACTTATTTCACGCCGGTTACGATTATATGGAGGTTGGAGGTTGTTAAGCAAGTATTTGTAATGATATTGTGACAGAAGGCGTTAAAATATCCTTATATCTAACCCTATTGTGAAAATGAAGAGGCCTCTCGGACACTTGTGTAGGACCTAACGTAGGAATAAGTACGTCAAATAGCTAGTTTTTTGTGGGACTACGATTAACTTCAAATAGCTCATTTTTTTTGGGACAGAGGGAGTAATTATTAAGTATGGTGGGTGGGTGGGGCTTTAGGTTATTTTGGCTTTATTTGGCTTCGGCTGGATGGAGGCAAAATGCTCAGACCGCCGTACCTGGCTTTCTAAGTACAAAATAAAATTAACGGAGGAACTTATACTTCTTTTTGAGCCAAAAAATCCATGTGTTCATTCTGGATGACCCGCGAATCGGGCATCCCCAGCGGGCCGCCCGTTTTTCATCATCAACACCCACCACCACAAGAGTTGCACAACACCATGATGTTGTGTTATGACTGCGTCCCTATCGAACTACTATTAAATACTCAGTGGTGTTGTTAGAACCCTGAACCCAATAAGTAATGCTCACGATAGATAGCTATTGGTTTTGTGTGCTCGACATGTAACAGTCAGAGATTAGATGTTTGCAGCTGCGCTTTTCAAGTAGTACTCCAAATTGGCAGTTGATAGATCCAGATCCATAAAATAAGACAGGCGCAAATAAAATGAGCTAGGGTAATTTAAAAATATCTAGCGCCAAGCATGCGAACAAAATTTACCCTAGCACATTTTATTTGCGCCTGTCTTAAATATCATAATTTGGCGCTTCTGGAGAAGAAAAATCGCTAGAAGTTGTTTTCTGGACTACTTGACTAAATTTTTTACGGACAGGAAAGTATCTGTCAGAGCAGATGCTTGTTTGCAGCTACACGTCTTTGGCTCCCGTTCTCTCTGCAGAACTTGCTTAATATCACAACCAAAAATGGACACAAAACCTTCGTGTAACTCTTTACTTTTGTATACCCTAAGTAATCAAAATGCTAGCTTATCTACGATATTTGTATCAAATTTCTATTTCGTTTCTTCAGTGTGAAAGAATCAGAGTGCCTGGGTTCGATACTCTTCGCGGCCTCTTCTCGGGAACAGGGCTAGGGCTAATGGATCGAGATAATATCTCCAAGGACTTACATGAAGCCTTTTGAAGCAACTTGACAGTATTCAACGCTGCATCACTCATAATTGCATATTCCAATGCATTCATCTCGTCCAAGTCTTCTATTGTTGCTGAGAGCAGTGACTCTGAGAGCAAGGCACGGACGGTGTCGTGGCATACCTCTCTTGGTATCGTTCTGTTGGTGGCATCATCTTCGAATAGTTCGCAAGAAGTGTCACATGCAAAATGCAATGGAGTCTTGCCATCCTCGTCTGTAACGGCGCATGATGAGGGGTAAGCATGAGCGATAAGCTTGATCAACCTCGGCTCAGCTGAGGATCCAGCGGCAACGTGAAGAGGAGTACGGCCGAGACAATCCTGGGCAGCCAATTGATAAGGGCATATATCCATCATCTTGGCAACTACGTCCAAGGGAGGGTTGCATCGAACGACAGCGTGTAGCAGCGTCATTCCATTGAACTCTGGAAAGTTACTGATAGAATTCGCGATAGCTTGAAAGGTTGAAGAACTCGAAAGGGCGACGGTTTGGAACAATTCCCAGTCTTGCCTATCGATGAGATCGAGTAGGATGGCAATTGAGTTCAATACTCTGGCGGAAGACATTGCAGCAATTTAATTATTGACAAGTATGACTTCTAAAAGGAGATGTTAGGTTGCAATTGCTTTTGGAAAATGAATGATTGGGAACCAAAAAAGGAAGAAGACCCGTTTCTTCACCTCGCCAGCGGAGGAAAAATAATAAAAAGGAGACAGAATTTGTGAGCTGTGAATCACTAATGACGGAGTAATTCCAGCTGACCGGCACCCAACCTCATCCAATACAGTCATCGTCAACAGTCTTTTCGATATCGACTTACTTCAATCGTATCTTTTCTTCCTTCATAGGTCGACCACAAGCAATGCGTACTACTATTCCTACAAGTAATGGAGGCAAGATACTGAAATACATTGTGCGTGCGGCGGCGGGAACAAGCTTCTTACTAACTCCTAACGCTGTGAGTCACGAATATACGGGACTAGAGCCGCTCCGAGGACGGGATAACTCTAGCCTTCTGAAGAAGCTTGGATACCGAAAAAGCAACCACAAAATGTAACCAATGACTGTTTATGATTTGACTTTAAAGTACTGTTACTTCGTCCAAGGGAATAAATATCTTTTACAAAGTAATCTTGAATCTTATGGTGATATTTCCATTTCGATTCTTATAGCTATTACTGTATGGCGACATTTCCTTTTCGTGTCTTAATGCTGTCTAGCATAAAGATCAAGCAACTTGGATAAACCCAGATCAATCTGCTCCAAAGCTGATTCATCACATTCCTCGTCTTCGAAATCTTCCAAGAGATCATCCATTAGGAGATCCGTATGACACTCGTATGACACTCTTGTTCGTCGCTTGACGGTAGTAGACCCTTTCAAGTTGGAATGAGACATATCGGGCTCCTCTAGGCGAAATGCTGCCCTCCGGACAACAGGGATAGAATAGTAGAGGAACGGGTCGTCTTGTTTCAGTGATTGCAGGTCTTCTGCAGACAGGGTATCGATATCGATTTCTATCGGCTCTGGGGCACAGGGTGCAGTAGTTGTGTGAACTGGTTCGGAGCTGGAAGAAGCCAAGGATTGGTCCTTCTTGGGAGTCGACGTGGTCTTGGTTGATCTGGCGTTGCACATTGTGTATCGTGATGTGTAATTCTGTGAAATCAAGAAGTAGGTTGGACAAGTGTAGCTTGTTGTGTTTGTTCGGGGTGTTGTGGTCTATTTTAAGATTGTTCTAATTCTGTTCTCACATCATGTCGTAGGTAGATTTTTCTTCTACCAAAATCAAATGGGCGATAACCTAAAATCAAATCGACACGCAGCACATTCTTTTATGTGCCCTGAGTACTTATACTTATATTGTAGCAGGCCGACATCTATAGGCCTCTTTAAAACCTACCTACTAAAAGTACCTACTCTTGTCCACATTTTGTCAGCTCTCGGTTTTTGGCCGCTGTGCTAGCTCCCTACCTATTGGAGGCATCCCACGTTACATTAATTATAATATTGCCCACCGCCCCTGCTAATCGCTGCCGAATCTGTCAAAAAACTCGCCAAACAGCAACTTAAGTATCAGTATCTTTGAAGTTTGAAGGCTGAATTCAGTCTTAAGCCTTTTTACCAACTCTCAACTAGAGCTTGCAGTTTGCCTGAACGAGCCAAAAGCAGGCTATGTACAGGCCTCTTTTGCCCGCCTCGCAATCTTTCAGCCATTTACCAGCTCTCAGATTAGCCTCCTACCTCCTCCATCTGAATTGTTCTTCATCAAACATATTATCATTCCGCACAAGCCAAACAAGCTAAACTATCGACTATCAACTTTATCCTCAATCCTCACATTATGTGCAACGCCAGATCAACCAAGACGACTCCCTTCATCATCCAGAAGGACCAATCCTCGGCTTCTTCCAGCTTTGAACCAGTGCACACAACTACTGCACCCTGCCATTCGGAGCCGATAGAAATCGATATCTGTACCCTGAGTACAAAAGACCTGCAATCACTGAAACAAGATGACCCGTTCCTCTACTATTCTATCCCCGTTGTCCGGAGGGCAGCGTTCAAACTTGAGGAGCCCGATATGTCTCAGTCCAGTTTCAAAGGATCCACCACCGTCAAGCGACGAACAAGAGTGTCATATGAGTGTCATACGGATCTCCTAATGGATGATCTCTTGGAAAATCTCGAAAAGGAATGTGATGAATCAGCTTTGGAGCAGATTGATCTGGGTTTATCCCAGTTGCTTGATCTGTATGCTAGATAGCAATAAGACACGAAATGAAAATGTTACCATGATGTAATGATATAGAAGAGAGTAGAACCATAATAGAACTTTCCGTAACAGTACTTTAAAGTCAAATCATACTCAGATCAACGTCAATATTAAGTTGTATGCAGCAATTAATATCTCTAGAGAGCCAATTTCAGTGATCTTGCCTTCAATTCCACTAGCTCTCTCTGTGAGAAGTCTGACCCAAGTTTGACTCAATTGATGCATTTTTACTTCTACTTTTTGACCGGTTAGAGCGTAGTTGCACGATTTACAGCAGGAGCTGATTGTACTTGACGAAGGCGATGATAATTACTTTATTACCTTCATTACTTGGTTGGTTCATACTTAGGCTCATTTAGTCGAGGGCTCTGTGCTCATTTTAATGAAAGAAAGCGACGGATCATATATGTATCAGAAATTTTTAAGAAGGAAAGCGCCGGATCTGAGCTGGTCAACGGAGCCAGGTTTCCGTCATAAAGATTGTAACAGCTCAGCTGAATATTATTCGACACATTTTGATTTAGCTATTTGGTAATGGTGCTGATTCATCAATGTTCTACTCTCTTCTATTATCATTACATCATGGTTACATTTTCATTTCGTGTCTTATCGTTATTGCTATCTAGCATACAGATCAAGCAACTCGGAGAAGTGAAGATCAATCTGCTCCAAAGCTAATTCATCACATTCCTCGTCTTCGAAATCTTCCAAGAGATCATCCATCAAAAGATCCGTATGACACTCATATGACACTCTTGTTCGTCGCTTGACGGTAGTAGATCCTTTGAAACTGGAATGAGACATATCGGGCTCCTCAAGACTGAACTCTGCCCTCCGGACAACGGGGATAGAATAGTAGAGGAACGGGTCGTCTTGTTTCAGTGATTGCAGGTCTTTTGTACTCAGGGTATCGATATCGATTTCTATCGGCTCCGGATGGCAGGGTGCAGTAGTTGTGTGAACTGGTTCGGAGCTTGAAGATGAAGAAGGAGTCATCTTGGTTGATCTGGCGTTGCACATATTGTGAGGATTGAGGATGTAGTTATTTGACTTCAAGAAGTAAGTTGACAAGTAGTGTAGCTTGTTGCGTTGGGGCTCAGCAGAGTGTTGTAAGTTGTTATTTTATGGACGTCTTTTGTTTTGGGAGAAAATTCAGCGTTCTGGTTCTGTGCCTAATTCGCTTCGTGCTGATGTGCCCTGAGCGAGAGCTGGTAAATCATGATATATTGTTGGTCAAAAAAGAAAGAGGCCTTGCTTGCTCTCTGAGAGAGGCTTGACGTGAGAGTTAGTAAAATGATGAGGCCAAATACATAAGCTGCATTCAATCAGATCAGAGCTCCGCAGAGCCAGCATGCAGCCAATTGGCTGCAACAACACACCAGGATTCCAAAAGATTCTTGGGTGCCGGTCATGAATGACCGGCACCCAGGCACGCATCTTTGGGTCATTTGCATCACCTGCCCGATGCCTGAGCGAACGCACAACGCAGCTGTTTATCTGGCGAGCTCTAGCTACCGCGCTGAGAAAATCGCAACAAAATTTTTTGTTGCGAATTAATTTTAGCTAGGCACACTAGTGTTCTGGAATTTCAAAGGGGTGAAATTTCAGCACTGCAACTTGCGTGAAAGTTGCAGGGTGAAAGTTGCAGATAAATTTGGCCAAAAGTGAAATTTCCTTATCGCTCAATATCGCTAACACTGAAAAACAAACAACGTGCCACACGCCACACCGCCCACCATCATCAAACAAGAGAAGATGATGATGTACTCCACCAATTCAGAGAGAACACATCGCCGCAGTAAGGCTGATGAATAACAATGCAACTATTTGTTCCTTCGTTGAAATTCAGTCTCTATGGATTGTGAACGTCGGGCCAAACCTTTGAAGCACACCCTTCTAAGGTCCGGAATAGGATGAAGGATGGAGGAATTTTGCCCTTCTTCGAGGAGATGAAAACCTCTATCATATCATGCATGCGAAGAAGGTGCATGGGAAGAGGATTTTTGAGTCGCTTTGAGAGTGTGGTGGATCGTTGGAGTGTGATTGTTCGTACGAGTGAAATTGTGTGGCTGGTCTTAGGTTAATACGTCAGCCGTATAGTCGTGAAATTTGTTATTGAAATTCCATTGAAATTCCTGCAATTTCACCTTGCAACTTTCACAAATCTCAGAAAGGGTGAAATTCCAGAACACTAAGGCACACCGCACAAAATACGAAACAACCATGTGAGTATGCCCTCCATAGAGCGCACCTATCAACATGTTGAACCCAAACAGATAACCAGATTCCCTTGAGGAAGTATATTCAAATACAATTATTAATTAGTTGACTAGTATATAACTATTAAATAAGCCGCAAGCATCGGTCCAAAACGGCCTATTTCAGCTAGTAATTGTAGTGATTCTATGCATGACGCCTGCGTATATGAGCACCTATGCAGCCATTGTAATGCGAGTATAGTGCATACGATGACTCCCAGCGGCTTAATCGAAAGGTAATAATATGTACTATCAACTTATGGCCGGTGCAGGTAGGTGGAGGGTCGATGTTGAGTGTAGTGAGGCGCTAGTTTCAGTCGATGTGTGTTTTGTGCGTAGTTTGTTAGCAAAAATATTTTTGTTGCGATTTTATTTTGTTGCGATTTTCTCAGCGCGGTACATAGCTAGAGAGAGAGATAGAGAGGGAGAAAATCTTTGTTTGGGCAGGCTCTTATGCTGTGATTGAATGCAGCTTTATTTGGAGGTCAAGCCTCTCTCAGAGAGCAAGCAAGGCCTCTTTTGTTTTTGACCCACAATCATGATTTACCAGCTCTCGCTCAGGGCACGAATTGGGAACAGAACCAGAACGCTGCATTTTTCATCGACAACATAAGACGTCCATAAAATAACACTTACAACACTCTGCCAAGCCCAAACGCAGCAAGCTACACTACTTGTTAACTTACTTCTTGAAGTCAAATAACTACATCATCCTCTCGACAATGTTTACCGCCAGATCAACCAAGATGACTCCTTCTTCAACTTCAAGCTCCGAATCAGTGCACACAACTACTGCACCCTGCCACCAGGAGCCGATAGAAATCGATATCGGTACCCTGACTGCAGAAGACCTGCAATCACTGAAACAAGATGACCCGTTCCTCTACTATTCTATCCCCGCTGTCCGAAGGGCAGCGTTCAGACTTGAGGAGCCCGATATGTCTCATTCCAATTTCAAAGGATCTACTACCGTCAAGCGACGAACAAGAGTGTCATATGAGTGTCATACGGATCTCCTGATGGATGATCTCTTGGAAGATTTCGAAGACGAGGAATGTGATGAATTAGCTTTGGAGCAGATTGATCTTCACTTCTCCGAGTTGCTTGATCTGTATGCTAGATAGCAATAACGATAAGACACGAAATGAAAATGTCGCCAAGTTCATAAGATAGTAAAACCATGGTAGAGCAGCTAAGAGGAATGTAAAACAGTAATAGCTATTAGTCAAATTATAATCAGATCATTGTTTTGTGAAGCAATCTCCTACGCAACTTTCAGTAATCCTGCTTGCATCAACATTCTTAGCTTTGGCCCGAACTTATCATGCCTCATGTAATATTGCAGTTTAATCGCACCAACGCTGACACTTGCACACTCTTCCATGACATGCTGCATGTCTGGATCTAATAGAATGGAGCGCAAGGCATCATTGGATAGAATCTTGGCTACTTCGTCATCCAGACTATTGACCGTTGTATGTTGCTTCTGGTCAGTCGCCGTTTTTGTCCTAGAACTCCTCATGGCCTTTTCCTCCAATGGGCCCATCTCTCTCAACAACTTTGGTTTTTCCTCAAGAGCCTTGTCATTTTTTTTATCTCCCTTAGTACCATTATCATCATTCTCTCCTAGCATCACAAAATGATCTCCCATAACACCTAGAAATTCCATCAGCCAATGTAGTATCTCTGGCTCGTCCGCCTTCAACTTCTCTATGGTATCTTTCGGATGTGTCTTCATGCTCTCCAATGCTGCCATGTACCTAGGATCATTCCATCCTTTTGACAGCGTTGGATGCTGGGAAAGAGAGGTGAGAAATGTAGGAGATGCCCATTTGGACTGATCAGATTGGAGATGTGACGATAGAGCATCTTGGACCTCGGGTAGATAAAGAGGGCTAGCACTGGGAGTAGACGAGCTTTCTGTGTTGGATGACGGCACAAAGTCGTCTTGCGACAAGAAGTTTGGAGAAGCAGCGTTACCTTTGGAATCCAATTCCACAATGAGATTTTTCCGCTGCTGCTGCTGCTGCTGCTGCAATATGGAGAGTTAGAGTAAGAATCGTATCGTATATTCTCGTCAAAGCGACCAAACATGCTTCTCACCTTTTGAAAGGCAATACTACGTTTATTCGAATGAACTTTTTTGGCATTAGTCTTCTGAAGGAAACCCTTCTTCATGCCAAACGTGGCATTTTTCGCTCTCTTTTGCTCTTCATTTCTTTGTTCTTCTTTCAGACTCTTTTGTATGGATGCTGCAGTTGCCATCATTTGCTCTGCAAGAGATGGAGCTGTCGTATGATGCGACTTCGTAGATGAGATTTCTTCGAGCTGTTTTCTCCGCAGAAGTGCGTCATTTTTCTTAGGTTCGGACGAGGACGAGGATGGATCTTCCAGCAGCAAACTCTTCAGCCGCACATTCAAGTCGGAATTCAGCATCTCTGAAATCCTCCTCTCTGCCGCGACGATCTCGGCTTGGTCAGTAGAGGAAATCTGCCATCCAATGACGCAATAAGAGTCGAGGTGCCAGATGAGATTTTGAAAATGAAAATGGAGGCGAGAGGGTATCGTATCGTACATATGAATATGAGTATTTACACCCGCACGACAAAAAACGAAAAAGAGCACATCAAATCTTGGATCTCATCGCTGCAAACGGGAGTCAAAAAGAGCACGTGCTCCAGGCTCCCACACTGCTCTCCATTTTGAGCTCATAAATTTCTTATCAACAACCAACTCACAACTATCAACATGAACTTCCGCATCGCATCCCTTCTCCTTGCCACCATGGCCACTGCTGCTGCTGCGGCTTCCACCAAATCGTCCAAGGCGTACCGCATCTTCAGCGTTGACCCACGTCCAAAGGCTGGTAAATCCTCCTCGGTCAGCGAGGGATCGGACGTCACCGCCAAGTCTTCGAAGACTCTCAACCTTCCTTCTTCCTCGACCCACTCTTCCAAGATGGCCAAGGATTCCAAGATGGTCAAATCATCTGCCAAGGCGGCGAAGTGCATCGATCAATCTGTGTCCATGTCTGTGAACACGACCGACACGACTGGCAACTCTTCCCTCAGCGCAAGCTTGAGCATGGAGAGCAAGACTGCCAAGTCGAAGGCGGCCAAATGTCACCCCATGAGCATGAGTGTCTCGAGTGTCTCGATGAGCATTGAGACAGCAATGCCCACATATTATCCGACGTATGAGACAGCAATGCCCACGTATTATCCGACTGATGCGACGCCCACTTATTATCCGACTGATGTTACGACTGATGAGCCAACGCACGCCCCGACGCCCGTTCCGACGCATGCTCCTTCAACTCGCCGTCCCACTCAAAGGATGGTGTGTCAATCTGGAAATTTCGTCGATCCCCTTGGACGTGACTGTTTCTGGTACGAAGAGCCAAACATCGAACTCGGATGTGAATCTCTCCGTGATGCAAGCTCGGACGTCAACTTGACTAATAGCGAAGGCAAAACCCCATGGGATGAGTGCTGCTTTTGCGGCGGAGGAACGATGGTTCCTGAGGATACCACCTTTGGACGCAACCTCGAAGTTGTCGATGAATCAAATGATGTCGTTCAGCAAATGGAAATGGAAGCTATCTCCGTAGAGGGCGACTTCAATGGAGCACCTGGTGATACCAACAGCATCGTCTGTATTTCTGGACATGACTTTGTCGATCCTCTTGGGCGTGACTGCTCCTTTTACGTCCCTGATAACATTGAGCAAGGATGCGACTCTCTTCTTGGCCATGGTGACATGGTCAATGAGTTCTCTTGGACTAACGAGGAGGGACTCACTCCCTGGACTGAGTGCTGCTTTTGCGGTGGTGGGACGCTTGGATATGAGGCTTCTTCTTAGAGACAAAGGATTTTGTGTGTTTTGTCGAGCATCTCCACTGCATTGTTTAGGATGGATACGTATTGAATGGGAGAGAGCTCGGTGAAAAGTAGATATTAGTTGATGATAAAGTAAATTGCAAAAGATTTCATTCCTTTTCTTCGCTACATGCCTCTTGTAGCTCTTCATTCCCGTCGAGTCGTCATGTTGTTTTTACATCAATCGTGCGCTATGAGAAAAAATGAACAATAGGACTGTTTGATGAATGCAGCACTAAAGATCGCAATACACTACTAAATTGCTGCTAGATGTTATCATCTACAATACAGTTGGATCATGGTCGGCTGCAAATCGGGTGGTGGAGGTGATGCTTCAACCTCCACCGATCTTCCGGCTGACTCTTCCTTGTGATTCTTGGAAGAGGTGCGTGTCCTAGATACCCATCTTCCAAGCTTCCAACACACCCTCTGAGCGTGCTGGGTTTCTGTTTTCTGTGCTCTCGCTCGGTAAGTACTGTTGGTGATATTTTGTCTATATGAAGGTACCACGGTCGAATGTCACGGTGGTGGGGAGCGGCGGTGCTTGGATGGGTAGGATGGGTAGTCGCCCATGTTCTCTTTTCCTGGATGCCACGTAATCTAAATTAATTTTCGTTTGACTTGGTCAGTGACACAAAAGAAGTTTTTTTCCATGGCATGCGTATTGCCAACAATAATTCACAATATCATCTCTGGAAGAAATCTAGCCGATGCAATATGCCTGCCGTACATAGTTGTGTGCGGTTTAATGCTGTATTACGGAAGCACTGATGGAAGAACTTGTGTTCCATCACTCCACATAAGTCGAATTAACACACTCTCTCTTCAACGCATGACGTCGACAGCAACCCCACACGTGGACACAGCTTATTGCATCGTAATGACACGATATTATGCCCAGTTTATTGTTGAATAGGCATTCCATTGCCATGACACATCATAACCGAAGCTTCCATACTAAAGAGGGTCTACAATCAGCGGCGATTACTGTAGCATCCCATCACAAACGTTATGAATGTTGTCTATGCATTCCATTTTCATTCATGATACTCATTTGATGCAGTAAAGACCGTCATAGGTGAGAGAGTCGATGTTGTGTCATGACAACACAACATATAAAAAGGCAGCATTGGCGGACACAATTGCAATATATACGCACTACCGCCTCACCAACCGATCATTCCAATCATAATGAACGTACGGAGTAATAATTATCGCTGGATTGCCTCTTCCCATCAATTGTTTTTGTGATAACACGTGCCGACTATTCCGGTCGATCAGGTAAATCTGCCGACTAGCAACATGAAAGAGGGCACTATTATTTGATCAATACGGACGCCTCGACCGCGCTTCCACTTTACACACGTTCTCATATGAACCAATGGCAGTCGAGGATGCGATACTACCGGGATGGATGCCGACGTGGCAGTGTAAAGGGTGATTGGATGGTCGCCATGGTTGCGATGTCATTGGAGGTCGAAGTTGAAGTTTTTGAATTCCTAGATTGAGATAGAGATCTCAGATACTCCCTCTGTCCCAAAAAAAATGAGCTATTTGAAGTTAATCGTAGTCCCACAAAAAACTAGCTATTTGACGTACTTATTCCTACGTAAGGTCCTACACAAGTGTCCGAGAGGCCTCTTCATTTTACAATAGGGTTAGATATAAGGATATTTTAACGCCTTTTGTCACAATATGATTACAAATACTTGCTTAACAACCTCCAACCTCCATATAATCGTAACCGGCGTGAAAAAAGCTTTCCAACGATGTGCGATAGCAATTTTTTGGACGAAAATTGACCAAATTTTAACTATTTTAAATCAAAAAGCTCATTTTTTGTGGGACAGAGGGAGTATCTATCTCTAGAGAGAGAGAGAGAGAGAGAGATGGAAGATATATACTCCTAGGCCGAAAGGCCGCACTGCTCCAGATGTTCTCACAGGAAGCGTGATGGTAAAGTGGAAGCGCTGGCCAGCGCTTCCACTTTACCAATGTAATTTACCAATACAAGAAGTTGCACCCTCAAGAAGTTGTCAACCAAACGTAACAGAAGTACGAACGATAACGAGGACAACAACAGAAACAATGAGATCAGGATCAATATCACCCTCGACGTCCATCCGCTCTTTCGACAGCGAGGAGGACTCCGACTCCGACTCCGACGACACAAGTCGATATGCCGGCATGAGCGCAGAAGAATTGAATACTATTTGGGAGCGAAGGAATTTGGCCTACTATCATCGCCGTCAACGTAAATTGGCGGAAGCGCGACAACAGCAGCAGCAGCAACAGGATTTGAGTGGGGGTGATGACAACTCTGTGGGTAGCTGCAGCTGCAGCTCCTATTCAAGTGGCTCTCTGGGCGAGGGGGTCGCATCCTCATCGCCGTCACCGTCGCCTCCACCACAGCCGCAGAGGGACAGAGGTCAGCAGCTTACCCGTCCAGCAGGCTTTGTCTGTGCAGCCGATGATCCCAAGTGGCAGGCATTTACATCCCGTAATATCATGGGTGACTACGACCCAGAAAGAGCTCGTACAGAACACGGATATCATCGTGCATGGGTATCTTGTGAGCGTCTCGTCAATATGCGTAGATCATGTGCCAGTGATGCCGGAAATTTCATACCAACCAATCCAAGACTTGCTGCCTTATTGGAACACAGAAGACTTGAGGTAGCACGTGAGAGGTATGAAGAGGCTCAGCAACAGTTTTCTCAGGTGGGGGCGCCACAAGAAGACAGCAACGACAACATGATTCTTGATAGTGCTCCTCAAGAACCCTCCCCTTTCGAATCATTCTCGACACAAGACGCAGCCGCACAGGCAGCTGAATATGAACGCTTGAATCAAGAACACAGGTTACAAAAAGCCTCGCATGCGCAGGGGAACAGCAGTAACCTGAAAACACCTTCACTTGAAAGCAGCGCCGGAGAAAAAAGCGTCCAAATGCCAGTCAAAAATAATGATTACTACATGGCACTATCCTTCCCAACGTCGCGATTTCCCAAGTCAGTGCGTTGTGAGAAATGCAACTGTGAATTGTTTACATCTCCTCTTGCCAAACGTTTCTTTTGTCAAACGTGTGGATGTGTTGCTCGTGTCCCTGTTTCGCCGAATGATGTTGATGCAAACTTTGATGAAAAGATGCAAGATGCTGAGGATCAAGATTATCAGAATATGTGTTATCGTTAATGGGATCAATAATTGCACAGATAGATGAGTGGATGGAGTTGGATTTACGATGAGAGGAATAGAAATTAGAACTGAAAAAAGAAAACAAAATTATCTACTAAAATGATTACTGTAGGAAACTTGTGTTTTTCTCCTACTTTATACTCATCTAATTACTTTACCACTTTAATTAACATAATATCCTAAGAAGAGTACTCATTATTGCAGTCGCTCTTCATTGCTCAGAGTACTAGTATTATAGCCACTCTTCATTGCTCAAATCACTAACATTCGACATTAAGAACACCCCTCCCTCTGGGGGACCCCGGAATAATAATAATGCGCCTTTTCTGTCCTAAAGTTTCGTCAAGAACAACTCTTCATTGATTGCTCAGAGTGCTTGGCACTGTAGACACTGCACTCTTCATTGCTCGAATCAGTAAACTTAACAACACCTCTCTCTTAATGAGCCGGGTAGTGATTTGACATTCTGTTCCAAAGTTTCTTCAAGAACATCCTCTTGGCACCTCTCTTTGTAATAGCTCCGTGTTCTGCAGCTAAATCCTGCAATTCTTCCAACGCTTCCTTGGTAATAAGTGGGACATGACGGCAAGTAGCTATGTGAGACTTCAAGCTAGTGAAGAAAGTAGAGTCATTAAGCGACTCCAAATCAAGTGGGAAGAACAGCCCACTATGCTCTTCCCCCGGATGAGCCTTGGCGCAGTGTTTGCAACAGAGACCTGAAAGAGTGTGCAAGTTATCAGGCTTGATCTTACGTCGTCTCATTGTTGTGGTGGATGGTCTACATGGAGCAAACTGATGGTATAGGACGAAGCGGAAGTCGCTAATAGTGGGAAAATCGGATGAATACACAAAGGCTGCCTTTTCCCGTCGACAATTGTTGATCACCTGAAGGGTCTTTGCCGAGGCAATATGAGAAAACTTTGAATTCTCTACTCCTTCATCCACCTTGGGAAACGAGAGCTCCTGTAGTTGTCGATCATTGAGTGGGGATGGATTTTGTGCAAGGCTCATGATTGCTCGAAGTTTCTCTGAGGGCTTTCCACTTGTATTGGGACGTGCGCCGAAGAAGAGACCATTGGCTTTCTCTACCATGCCAATCTCACAAGCTGCTTCGGCAAAGTAGGCCTTGACGTACTTTAGGTGGATTTTCCTGGCAGATTTGTCTGACACCAACTCCCTATGCATCATTTTGAGCCCCGTAGGAATGTATTCACAAGCCTCGAAGTGAATTCGTTGATAATTCCTCACAGACTCAAAGATATGTAATGTCTTCGAAGGGTACGATACAGCCTGATTGGCTCTTTTCCTTTTAGGAATGTCCTTACAATAGACACATCTTATGCCAATCTGACCCTCTTTACGAGTATTGGCTCCCCGCCCACGCCCTCCAGAACCCGAAGCCTTGCGCTCCATTCCGCGAACAAACACTTCCAAACACGTAGATCGAAGGAAGTTATGCACAGGGTCCAAAAACTGTTTATCAGAGGGAATTGAAAGCCCCGTAGGATGATCTTGATCTTGAAGTAAGTCTTGACCTATATTGCTTTCGGCATCACTGGTAATGGCATCAAGGTTGAACACATCTTTCAACAGAGAACCTGGTTCAACACTTTGCACCTGATCAGGCTGCTCATCGTAGAAGAACTCGAACTCAGGAGAGTCGCACGCAATATTACTCCTCGGAGGAGCAGGCGAAGCCACATCGACCGAGTAAAGCTCTACTGCTTCAGCATCTGGTACGCACGCTGAAGCTGAAAGTTGCTGCTGCTCGAAGACGCGATCCGCTGCGGCCTGAGGCATTTTTGAGTAGTATTCGGCGGACTCGTTATCTGGGGTGTTCAGAGTTGGATCAGTGATAGTACCTTTGCATGGGAGATGGGCGCTATCATTTCTCGTTGGTGTGCTGCATGTAGATTGTTGTACAGCAGAAAAAAACTCATGAGGAGCGCGAGCGTTGGATGCAACAGGCGGAGGCAGAGGCTGAGCCGAGTACGAAGGATAAGTTCGCTGCATTTTGAACGGCTGCTGTATCTCCCAATCACACGCAGAAGATGCTGCAGGAGAGCATGTATCATAGTAAGGGAGGAGAGGTTGAGTATCTGTTGAGCGGTTTGTTGATGCTGACTGATGCAGTGAGAAATGGGCTACTGAGGGTTGGGCTTCTTCTTCAGCTACACCTACATCCCAATCAAAAGGCACAGAGGAGAAGCACATCCCATCCACTGGGATTTCATGATCGTCATACTTCGCATGCATCGACTGGTTTTGTTTAGGTGACGAAAGTGGTGCAAAACTTGGACTCGGAGGAGACCCATAACCATAATTGATGAAGTGACTTTCATCAATCTCTTCATTGGAAGTAAAGGAGATATTCTGCTCCGTCATCTTCTAAGTACTTATAGTGTATGAGAGAGGTAGCAATATTGTTGTGACTTTTTATTGAACTTCTTGTTGTGTATTGTTGTAACTTACTTAGTGGAGAGAGAACTAAAGAGCTAATAAGTAGGTAATATGTAGTAAGAAGATAGAGCAGTACAATAACGATTGGATGAACCGCTGGCGTGAACTGAGCAATGTTACAATTTTGTTCTCTTGCGTCTTCGTTGAACTTCGTAGAACCTCTGTCACGGTATTCAGTCCAGTCATTTAAAGAGTCTTACCGCGTCTTAACATAACGAGGCTTTTACATACTCTATACCTTTTCACTTTTAACTCTTTGTCACTTTTTCACTGACAAATACTCTAATTGCAATTTAAGGATAATGGTCTTGAGTCCTACCACGTCTTCAAGTACCTACTTAAAGCCTACCTCTATCAGGACTTCGCTCTCTCCTCCGACAGACATGGTTTGGGATGTTTAAGTATATATAGTTTGTGAGCATTTTTTGACGAATCCTGGCACACTTAGAAAGTGACACAGTGCGATTTGCATAATCCCAATCAAGGGATATCCTTCCCACAGTTATTTTCCCTTCCCAATCTCTTTGACTTCAGTAAGTACTTCGTACTCCTATGTAGTGCTCGGCTATGCAATTGTACAGGTGCTCTGCATCAGCTTTGTCCGTGTATTTGATGCCAAAATCATCTACAACAAGGGTGAATGCGATGGGGCGTGTTTCATGCTTCCGTAGACTTGGCGTGTGCTCACACTCAAAGTAACCGTGTGGTGCGAGACGCTCCTTGAATAATTTGTTGGACAAGATTCCTGCTTGAGGAAGGCCCCAAATGCTGCGATGAATTTCTAAGTAGACATATCCTGTGCGCTTTGTTGGCGAGGTCGTATTGCTGTTTCACGTGCTCAGGAAAAATGTGGAGAGGCATTTTCATGTACTCATATGTGAGGTAGAATCTGCTGATATCAAAACAGCAGTATGTCTGTGAGCACGACCGACACGACTGGCAACTCTTCGCTCAGCGCAAGCTTGAGCATGGAGGGCAAGGCTACCAAGTTGAAGGCGGCCAAATGTCACCCCATGAGCATGAGTGTCTCGAGTGTCTCGATGAGCATTGAGACAGCAATGCCCACATATTATCCGACCACGGAAACCATCCGACGTATGAGACAGCAATGCCCACTTATTATCCGACTGATGTTCTGACTGAGCCAACGCACGCCCCGACGCCCGTTCCGACGCATGCTCCTTCAACTCGCCGTCCCACTCAAAGGATGGTGTGTCAATCTGGAAATTTCGTCGATCCCCTTGGACGTGACTGTTTCTGGTACGAAGATCCAAACATCGAACTCGGATGTGAATCTCTCCGTAATGCAAGCTCGGACGTCAACTTGACTAATAGCGAAGGCAAAACCCCATGGGATGAGTGCTGCTTTTGCGGCGGAGGAACGATGGTTCCTGAGGATACCACCTTTCTTGGACGCAACCTCGAAGTTGTCGATGAATCAAATGATGTCGTTCAGCAAATGGAAATGGAAGCTATCTCCGTAGAGGGCGACTTCAATGGAGCACCTGGTGATACCAACAGCATCGTCTGTATCTCTGGACGTGACTTTGTCGATCCTCTTGGGCGTGACTGCTCCTGATAACATTGAGCAAGGATGCGACTCTCTTCTTGGCCATGGTGACATGGTCAATGAGTTCTCTTGGACTAACGAGGAGGGACTCACTCCCTGGACTGAGTGCTGCTTTTGCGGTGGTGGGACGCTTGGATATGAGGCTTCTTCTTAGAGACAAAGGATTTTGTGTGTTTTGTCGAGCATCTCCACTGCATTGTTGGATGGATACGTATTGAATGGGAGAGAGCTCGGTGAAAAGTAGATATTAGTTGATGATAAAGTAAATTGCAAAAGATTTCATTCCTTTTCTTCGCTACATGCCTCTTGTAGCTCTTCATTCCCGTCGAGTCGTCATGTTGTTTTTACATCAATCGTGCGCTATGAGAAAAATGAACAATAGGACTGTTTGATGAATGCAGCACTAAAGATCGCAATACACTACTAAATTGCTGCTAGATGTTATCATCTACAATACAGTTGGATCATGGTCGGCTGCAAATCGGGTGGTGGAGGTGATGCTTCAACCTCCACCGATCTTTCGGCTGACTCTTCCTTGGGATTCTTGGAAGAGGTGCGTGTCCTAGATACCCATCTTCCAAGCTTCCAACACACCCTCTGAGCGTGCTGGGTTTCTGTTTTCTGTGCTCTCGCTCGGTAAGTACTGTTGGTGATATTTTGTCTATATGAAGGTACCACGGTCGAATGTCACGGTGGTGGGGAGCGGCGGTGCTTGGATGGGTAGGATGGGTAGTCGCCCATGTTCTCTTTTCCTGGATGCCACGTAATCTAAATTAATTTTCGTTTGACTTGGTCAGTGACACAAAAGAAGTTTTTTTCCATGGCATGCGTATTGCCAACAATAATTCACAATATCATCTCTGGAAGAAATCTAGCCGATGCAATATGCCTGCCGTACATAGTTGTGTGCGGTTTAATGCTGTATTACGGAAGCACTGATGGAAGAACTTGTGTTCCATCACTCCACATAAGTCGAATTAACACACTCTCTCTTCAACGCATGACGTCGACAGCAACCCCACACGTGGACACAGCTTATTGCATCGTAATGACACGATATTATGCCCAGTTTATTGTTGAATAGGCATTCCATTGCCATGACACATCATAACCGAAGCTTCCATACTAAAGAGGGTCTACAATCAGCGGCGATTACTGTAGCATCCCATCACAAACGTTATGAATGTTGTCTATGCATTCCATTTTCATTAATGATACTCATTTGATGCATGCAGTAAAGACCTTCATAAATAATGAGAGAGGCGGTGTTGTGTCATGACAACATTTGATATGAAAAGACAGCATTGGCGGAAATTGCAATATATGCGCAATACCGCCTCACCAACCGATCATTCCAATCATAATGAACGTACGGAGTAATGATTATCGCTGGATTGCCTCTTCCCATCAATTGTTTTTGTGATAACACGTGCAGACTATTCCGGTCGATCAGGTAAATCTGCCGACTAGCAACATGAAAGAGGGCACTATTTGATCAATACGGCCGCCTCGACCGCGCTTCCACTTTACACACGTTCTCATATGAACCAATAGCAGTCGAGGATGCGATACTACCGGGATGGATGCCGACATGGCGGTGTAAAGGGTGGCAAATTGGTCGCCATGGTTGCGATGTCATTGTGGAGGTCGAAGTTGAAGTTTTTTGAATTCCTAGATTGAGACAGAGATCTCAGATATCTATCTCTCTAGAGAGAGAGAGAGAGATGGAAGATACATACTTACATATAGGCCGAAAGGACTGCTCCAGGAGTGATGTCACAGTCAGCTTGAGACTCCGACCGCGTGTGTGTGTCACTCCAGAAATTTTTGGCGACGGCACCGGGACTGCAATTTATGGTAGAGAAGTCTCATACGGTACTAGATCTGCTATATAATCTGCTCGATCGGTTTTGACATTAGATCGATAGGCTGAGTGACACACAAGGCTCAAGCTGACTGTGATATCTCTCCCAGAAGCGCTTCCACTTTACCAATGCAATGTAATTTACCAACACAAGAAGTTGCCTCAAGAAGTTGTCAACCAAGCCGCGGCTAAACGTTTTGGTAACAGAAGTACGAACGATAACGAGGACAACAACAGAAACAATGAGATCAGGATCAATATCACCCTCGACGTCCATCCGCTCTTTCGACAGCGAGGAGGACTCCGACTCCGACTCCGACGACACAAGTCGATATGCCGGCATGAGCGCAGAAGAATTGAATACTATTTGGGAGCGAAGGAATTTGGCCTACTATCATCGCCGTCAACGTAAATTGGCGGAAGCGCGACAACAGCAGCAGCAGCAACAGGATTTGAGTGGGGGTGATGACAACTCTGTGGGTAGCTGCAGCTGCAGCTCCTATTCAAGTGGCTCTCTGGGCGAGGGGGTCGCATCCTCATCGCCGTCACCGTCGCCTCCACCACAGCCGCAGAGGGACAGAGGTCAGCAGCTTACCCGTCCAGCAGGCTTTGTCTGTGCAGCCGATGATCCCAAGTGGCAAGCATTTACATCCCGTAATATCATGGGTGACTACGACCCAGAAAGAGCTCGTACAGAACACGGATATCATCGTGCATGGGTATCTTGTGAGCGTCTCGTCAATATGCGTAGATCATGTGCCAGTGATGCCGGAAATTTCATACCAACCAATCCAAGACTTGCTGCCTTATTGGAACACAGAAGACTTGAGGTAGCACGTGAGAGGTATGAAGAGGCTCAGCAACAGTTTTCTCAGGTGGGGGCGCCACAAGAAGACAGCAACGACAACATGATTCTTGATAGTGCTCCTCAAGAACCCTCCCCTTTCGAATCATTCTCGACACAAGACGCAGCCGAACAGGCAGCTGAATATGAACGCTTGAATCAAGAACACAGGTTACAAAAAGCCTCGCATGCGCAGGGGAACAGCAGTAACCTGAAAACACCTTCACTTGAAAGCAGCGCCGGAGAAAAAAGCGTCCAAATGCCAGTCAAAAATAATGATTACTACATGGCACTATCCTTCCCAACGTCGCGATTTCCCAAGTCAGTGCGTTGTGAGAAATGCAACTGTGAATTGTTTACATCTCCTCTTGCCAAACGTTTCTTTTGTCAAACGTGTGGATGTGTTGCTCGTGTCCCTGTTTCGCCGAATGATGTTGATGCAAACTTTGATGAAAAGATGCAAGATGCTGAGGATCAAGATTATCAGAATATGTGTTATCGTTAATGGGATCAATAATTGTACAGATAGATGAGTGGATGGAGTTGGATTTACGATGAGAGGAATAGAAATTAGAACTGAAAAAAGAAAACAAAATTATCTACTAAAATGATTACTGTAGGAAGCTTGTGTTTTTCTCCTACTTTATACTCATCTAATTACTTTACCACTTTAATTAACATAATATCCTAAGAAGAGTACTCATTATTGCAGTCGCTCTTCATTGCTCAGAGTACTAGTATTATAGCCACTCTTCATTGCTCAAATCACTAACATTCGACATTAAGAACACCCCTCCCTCTGGGGGACCCCGGAATAGTAATAATGCGCCTTTTCTGTCCTAAAGTTTCGTCAAGAACAACTCTTCATTGATTGCTCAGAGTGCTTGGCACTGTAGACACTGCACTCTTCATTGCTCGAATCAGTAAACTTAACAACACCTCTCTCTTAATGAGCCGGGTAGTGATTTGACATTCTGTTCCAAAGTTTCTTCAAGAACATCCTCTTGGCACCTCTCTTTGTAATAGCTCCGTGTTCTGCAGCTAAATCCTGCAATTCTTCCAACGCTTCCTTGGTAATAAGTGGGACATGACGGCAAGTAGCTATGTGAGACGTCAAGCTAGTGAAGAAAGTAGAGTCATTAAGCGACTCCAAATCAAGTGGGAAGAACAGCCCACTATGCTCTTCCCCCGGATGAGCCTTGGCGCAGTGTTTGCAACAGAGACCTGAAAGAGTGTGCAAGTTATCAGGCTTGATCTTACGTCGTCTCATTGTTGTGGTGGATGGTCTACATGGAGCAAACTGATGGTATAGGACGAAGCGGAAGTCGCTAATAGTGGGAAAATCGGATGAATACACAAAGGCTGCCTTTTCCCGTCGACAATTGTTGATCACCTGAAGGGTCTTTGCCGAGGCAATATGAGAAAACTTTGAATTCTCTACTCCTTCATCCACCTTGGGAAACGAGAGCTCCTGTAGTTGTCGATCATTGAGAGGGGATGGATTTTGTGCAAGGCTCATGATTGCTCGAAGTTTCTCTGAGGGCTTTCCACTTGTATTGGGACGTGCGCCGAAGAAGAGACCATTGGCTTTCTCTACCATGCCAATCTCACAAGCTGCTTCGGCAAAGTAGGCCTTGACGTACTTTAGGTGGATTTTCCTGGCAGATTTGTCTGATACCAACTCCCTATGCATCATTTTGAGCCCCGTAGGAATGTATTCACAAGCCTCGAAGTGAATTCGTTGATAATTTCTCACAGACTCAAAGATATGTAATGTCTTCGAAGGGTACGATACAGCCTGATTGGCTCTTTTCCTTTTAGGAATGTCCTTACAATAGACACATCTTATGCCAATCTGACCCTCTTTACGAGTATTGGCTCCCCGCCCACGCCCTCCAGAACCCGAAGCCTTGCGCTCCATTCCGCGAACAAACACTTCCAAACACGTAGATCGAAGGAAGTTATGCACAGGGTCCAAAAACTGTTTATCAGAGGGAATTGAAAGCCCCGTAGGATGATCTTGATCTTGAAGTAAGTCTTGACCTATATTGCTTTCGGCATCACTGGTAATGGCATCAAGGTTGAACACATCTTTCAACAGAGAACCTGGTTCAACACTTTGCACCTGATCAGGCTGCTCATCGTAGAAGAACTCGAACTCAGGAGAGTCGCACGCAATATTACTCCTCGGAGGAGCAGGCGAAGCCACATCGACCGAGTAAAGCTCTACTGCTTCAGCATCTGGGACGCACGCTGAAGCTGAAAGTTGCTGCTGCTCGAAGACGCGATCCGCTGCGGCCTGAGGCATTTTTGAGTAGTATTCGGCGGACTCGTTATCTGGGGTGTTCAGAGTTGGATCAGTGATAGTACCTTTGCATGGGAGATGGGCGCTATCATTTCTCGTTGGTGTGCTGCATGTAGATTGTTGTACAGCAGAAAAAAACTCATGAGGAGCGCGAGCGTTGGATGCAACAGGCGGAGGCAGAGGCTGAGCCGAGTACGAAGGATAAGTTCGCTGCATTTTGAACGGCTGCTGTATCTCCCAATCACACGCAGAAGATGCTGCAGGAGAGCATGTATCATAGTAAGGGAGGAGAGGTTGAGTATCTGTTGAGCGGTTTGTTGATGCTGACTGATGCAGTGAGAAATGGGCTACTGAGGGTTGGGCTTCTTCTTCAGCTACACCTACATCCCAATCAAAAGGCACAGAGGAGAAGCACATCCCATCCACTGGGATTTCATGATCGTCATACTTCGCATGCATCGACTGGTTTTGTTTAGGTGACGAAAGTGGTGCAAAACTTGGACTCGGAGGAGACCCATAACCATAATTGATGAAGTGACTTTCATCAATCTCTTCATCGGAAGTAAAGGAGATATTCTGCTCCGTCATCTTCTAAGTACTTATAGTGTATGAGAGAGGTAGCAATATTGTTGTGACTTTTTATTGAACTTCTTGTTAGAATGCCACACCATTTCCCTGATTCTTTCGAAAGGCACTCAAAATAATCGCGAACGGGGAGGGACCCGTGAAGCGCCAAGAACAAAAACGAATACTCAAGAATCCAGGGTTGTTCACATTCGTTTTGAGAAATTGCGGGAAGCCCTTAAGTGTAGAAATCCTTAATTATTGCGGGAAGGAATTTTGTTAGGGTTAGTCATTGTTACATTTTGTTTACACCAACATAACAGTGTTCGAATATCGTCACACAAATGTTACAGCGATTCTTTTGGCACCCTATCGTTTCGAATCGTACAACTGACTCATTTGATCGAATAAGTAATGCTGCCCGCATAAGCTATGATATGGCTAGGCAATGCTCTAGAGAAAAGAATTTTATTAGCTGAAGTTAGTGAGTAGTGAGAAGAATCTGCCGCTGACCCCATCGCCTGCCTCACGCAGGCATGGGGTCGGCGTTCGAAAATCAAGATACCTGTGCCTTCCTGAGGTTGCTGCTCACTGTTCAGCCTCGGCTGCGTGCTGCGCCTATGTACAACTGCTTTATCTCTTCTCTTTTCCTCGCACACGGTGATAATAATCAATCATCATAGTATTGAGAAGGTGTCTGCAATGCACCATGGCAATTAAATAACCGAAATCTATTAAACATGAGTATGTCATGATGTTGCCCGGCATGTGCAGATTTTATGTCTCTGGCGGTTAGAGCCGTATACCATCACAACGACGCCGATTCGGCCGCCACCGCTTACAGAATCGGAATCTACATAAAAAATGGGGTTAGGCACTATATTGTTTATGCTGATTTTGGGAATGTTGGCCCAATAGTACCATGGTTTGCCGTCGGATTCGTCATGGAGGAGATGTTTTTTGTTAGTGTGTGATGCGTGATGGCCGAGCACCCCGGGCCGACGATGCCAGTGCTACTGAATTAGTACCCACAATATCTTGGAGAATGGTCGGAATACCACCATGCCACGTTGCAGAGGCGTTCTAAACTAACTAAATGGAAGGTTGTTGGTCTTTGAACCAAATGAATCGACCTATTATTGACATAGTTACGTGGTAAAGACGCCACCCGGGGTGGATCCGGGGTGTGGGCATCTTCTGGTTAAGTATATAGTTTGTGAGCATTTTTTGACGAATCCTGGCACACTTAGAAAGTGACACAGTGCGATTTGCATAATCCCAATCAAGGGTTATCCTTCCCACAGTTATTTTCCCTTCCCAATCTCTTTGACTTCAGTAAGTACTTCGTACTCCTATGTAGTGCTCGGCTATGCAATTGTACAGGTGCTCTGCATCAGCTTTGTCCGTGTATTTGATGCCAAAATCATCTACAACAAGGGTGAATGCGATGGGGCGTGTTTCATGCTTCTGTAGACCTGGCGTGTGCTCACACTCAAAGTAACCGTGTGGTGCGAGACGCTCCTTGAATAATTTGTTGGACAAGATTCCTGCTTGAGGAAGGCCCCAAATGCTGCGATGAATTTCCAAGTAGACATATCCTGTGCGCTTTGTTGGCGAGGTCGTATTGCTGTTTCACGTGCTCAGGAAAAATGTGGAGAGGCATTTTCATGTACTCATATGTAAGGTAGAATCTGCTGATATCAAAACAGCAGTATGTCTGTGAGCACGACCGACACGACTGGCAACTCTTCGCTCAGCGCAAGCTTGAGCATGGAGGGCAAGGCTACCAAGTTGAAGGCGGCCAAATGTCACCCCATGAGCATGAGTGTCTCGAGTGTCTCGATGAGCATTGAGACAGCAATGCCCACATATTATCCGACGTATGAGACAGCAATGCCCACGTATTATCCGACTGATGTTCTGACTGAATGAGCCAACGCACGCCCCGGCGCCCGTTCCGACGCATGCTCCTTCAACTCGCCGTCCCACTCAAAGGATGGTGTGTCAATCTGGAAATTTCGTCGATCCCCTTGGACGTGACTGTTTCTGGTACGAAGATCCAAACATCGAACTCGGATGTGAATCTCTCCGTGATGCAAGCTCGGACGTCAACTTGACTAATAGCGAAGGCAAAACCCCATGGGATGAGTGCTGCTTTTGCGGCGGAGGAACGATGGTTCCTGAGGATACCACCTTTCTTGGACGCAACCTCGAAGTTGTCGATGAATCAAATGATGTCGTTCAGCAAATGGAAATGGAAGCTATCTCCGTAGAGGGCGACTTCAATGGAGCACCTGGTGATACCAACAGCATCGTCTGTATCTCTGGACGTGACTTTGTCGATCCTCTTGGGCGTGACTGCTCCTTTTACGTCCCTGATAACATTGAGCAAGGATGCGACTCTCTTCTTGGCCATGGTGACATGGTCAATGAGTTCTCTTGGACTAACGAGGAGGGACTCACTCCCTGGACTGAGTGCTGCTTTTGCGGTGGTGGGACGCTTGGATATGAGGCTTCTTCTTAGAGACAAAAGATTTTGTGTGTTTTGTCAAGCATCTCCACTGCATTGTTTGGATGGATACGTATTGAATGGGAGAGAGCTCGGTGAAAAGTAGATATTAGTTGATGATAAAGTAAATTGCAAAAGATTTCATTCCTTTTCTTCGCTACATGCCTCTTGTAGCTCTTCATTCCCGTCGAGTCGTCATGTTGTTTTTCATCCATCGTGCGCGATAGAAAAGATTAAACGATAGGACTGTTTGATGAATGAATGCAGCACTAAAGATCGCAATACACTACTAAATTGCTGCTCTAGATTATGATACTACAATACAGTTGGTTCATGGTCGGCTGCAAATCGGGTGGTGGAGGTGATGCTTCAACCTCCACCGATCTTTCGGCTGCCAGAGTCAGATCCAGCAGCTTCCTTTGGACTCTTGGAAGAGGTGCGTGTCCTAGATACCCATCTTCCAAGCGTCCAACACTGTTCTTTCTATTCGTGTACTAAATAAAATTATCCATTCAATGTCTAATTCATTGGCTTGTCTGTCTAAACCCTTTTCTTATGTAATGCTAAGCCACTTAAAAGCTGCCCCTGAGAAAGTGTCACTATTCATCTCCAACAGGGAGAACGTCTAAGCATAATGATACTGCTGCTGATAATGGTACGCATGCTGAGCATAAGGATCACCGCCATGGACATTCGGATCATAATGCTGTTGTTGAGCAGCCTGCGCATATTGCTGCTGCGTCGGGTCCAAATAATGAGCATGCTCGGCATAATGATACTGCGCATGAGGATCCGCATACGCGGTAACATGCTGATTGTACGCACGTTGATCAATCACATTCTCCTCAGGCTCTGGTTGCTTGTTGGCAGAATACACCTCCATTTCTTTATTGAATCGTTGCTTATCTTCTTGAGCCAAGTCTTCATACTTTTGCTTTTCCTCACTGGACAGGGCACGCCAACGTTCTCCAAGAATGGTGCCCATTTCTACGAATTTGATTCCGGGAAATTCAGCCATGACGTTGGGACGTTCATCGAATGTGAAGAAGACGAAGGATCCACGTGCACGTTTGGGTTGTTCGGGGTCCTTTTGTTTTCTCATGTACTTCTTGTTGAGGCGACGGTCTTCGACGAGGTTTCCAGTGGCATCGTATCCAGGCTGAAAAGGAGCAGAAAACGAAAGAAAAGTGGAGTATTGTTAGATAGAACCATCTCAGAATGTTCGTTTCCACTGTTGCTGTTGTCACCAAGGATGAATATACTTACCGGAGGGACATAACTAGCCATCTCAGCCTCATACCTCGCCTTATCCTGAGCCGCATGTGCCTCCCACCTCTGCTTCTCCTCCGCACTCAAACTCTTGTACATATGAGAAGTAAACTTGGCAAGCTGTCCAAACGTCATGCCCGGATTAATATTCTTGAACGTTTCACGCATACAGTTCTGATACAGCAAATAAGCCGACATGTTACGTTTGGGAGCATTCGGATCACGTGGTGTCTTGATCGTTCCACGGCTCACACGAGGTTTGGGTGGAAGGGCATGAGTCACATGCGTCGCAATCGCATCACCCTTGACATCATAACCAGGCGGAGGGACATATGTCGACAATTCATGTAAATACCGTGCCTTATCTGCCTCGGCACGTTGATTCCACGCCTCCTTTTCCGCAGGGGGCATTTCGGCGTACATGGCCGAGGTGTATTTGGATAATTGGCCAAAGGTCATGCCCGGGTTTTGTTGTTTGAAGGTGTCACGCATGGCGTTTTGGTAGAGGAGGTAGGCGGACATGTTCCGTTTGGGGGCGGCGGGATCACGGGGGGGACGGCGTGCGGTGGATTGCGACATGCTTTTGTGGGGTGGTAATTGATGAATAATATTTCGTTGATTGACTGATAGATTGATTTGATGGCTGCAAGGAAGAAAAAAAGAGCGAGGGTGCACGTTAGCAGCGGTCAAACTAAGAATGTTATAGAGGCGGCTTAATCTTTGCAAAAAGTGGTGGAAGGCCCAACAGATGATGACCATAACAATTGTTGCCTGGGTCTGGGTGAGGTCTGCCCAAGTGGAAGCGGAGAAGAAAGATATTATGCACATGACATGTTGTTCATAATAAACGGCCACCGGAGATGGAGAGCGGCCCCTCCCCCATCATTCCCATCAATCTTTTGTCCCTCCCCTGAACATCTTGACCTCCACCGACTCCTCCTCCCTGCCTCCCCCTATGAGTAGTCTAATGCTGCAAAGAAAACACACCTTGATGTCAACGATAATAATTCAAACTCACCTTCGTATTGATAACTGCGTTAGTGTGTAGATTGTTACCGAATTCCTTTGCCTCGAGGAATTCGTTGCTTTTTACGCAGGTTTTTCCTCGCTCGCTTCGGATCTTTCTTTTTTCAGAATGCGTTGAGCGTTGAGACGTAGGTAGGTCAGTAAGTGGTATACGTAGATAATCCGGAAATGCCACACAATACTGTTATGTAAACAAAGATTTTCCACCAAAGATGGCGGGCCAAAGCAAGATGATGCGCCGGAACAAATGCCGAAACAGCCTGAAAAGCAGCTGCCAATGACACATCTCATGCTTCTCCAAACTGATGTTCTTGCCATCAAAAAGCTGCCATCACTTGTACCTCTAACATAAAAAATACATGATACTGAAATCTATCTATTGCATCCATGACGTCCAATAAACTCACTACCATAGTAGCTCTCCTCTTCAGCTACCATCTCAACGTAGCTCAAGCCTTCCTTCCGTCTTGGCTTCCAGGAGTAGTCCCAACCTCCCCCGATCTAAACCGGTACACCGCCGAAGTCACCTCTTCCACCTTCGATTGTCGTCTCAACATTGGCCTCCCAGGACACGGGGCAGTCTTTCCAATCAACGACTTTCAATTCCGTCTATGCAAGGGAGCTGGCACCGATGAGGAACGGGTAGCGTTGCCTGGATCGGATGGACCGAGGCCTCATTTGTCCAGTGGGCCTCATCGGATTAGTACTGTGACGGAAGGCTCGTATATTAGTATGGAAGGGGCGAAAGGTGTCCCTTTGATGAAGGGTGCGTGGGAACTTATTTGGAGGGCTGATTCGCAGTGTGGATTTCTGATTTGTGGGTTTAACTTGGAGAGGGATGTGCGTCGTAATGAATATGGTGCTATGTTGCCGAGAGGTGAGTAGGTAGTGTTGATATAGGAATCTTTTGAAGTGCGCGAAGGTCCTTAGCCTCTAGAATGAATATATGCTTGTCGTTCATCCATGCATCTAACCAAAATACATCATTTGCAATCATTTCGTCCAAAGGAAACATCTACGTCACATTCCCAGTATGGTCCAAGAACGGCCTCCAAGATGAACAACTCATCAAAAAGAAAGTGGAAGCAATGTACAAACAGTACGAAAACGAAGCAGAAGATCAATTAAAAAAGTACAACGAAGAAAACAATTTATTGAAAAAGGCAATGCACTTCCGTAATGCAGTTCAGGCAGATGTAGATAAGGATAATTTGAGTGCTCATTTGAGAGAAGATGTGCCGAACAACGATGATGTGATGGACATTGGACCGTGTTTGACATTGGTCAAGACTGGAACGATTTGGGCCAAGATGGGCAGTTTTAATAGTAATACGCATACGTTGCTTGGGAGTGCTGTTGTTCGAATGAGTGATGGTGTGCGTGCGTAATAGAGTGGTTTGTGATTTGGTTGGTTCATATTCTTATTGTATGTAGGTGGTGTAGTGTGTTCTATTCTTTGTATATCGAAGAAGTTAGTGACATGAAATAGCAAGTGTAAAGATTAGGTTGATGAATTGTTCTTAGAAGGATACATTCTCATTGCTTGTTTCACATCATCCACTTCTGATGAATCACACCTTCAGTGTTTAGAGCACACGATGGAGTAGACACGTCCATAGGTGTAGCTGTAAACACTCCCGAATGAAGCACACCAGTAGTAGTCACATCATCTGCACCCTTTCCAAACAGACTAGGCGAGTTCAAAGGCCCAACGAATACGTCTGCAACGTAATGATCAACTTTTGGAGCAAAACTTTTCACACGTTCAATGTGATTACATACCGCATGCCAATCTGTAGAATACTCATTCTTCTTGGAGATAGAAACCAGGGATCTACAAAGCCAGTGTGCCCATTGTTGTCGTTCTGTGGTTGGAACATTTCCATGAACGTGTAACCAGCCACCTCTTTCCCTGTTGAGACACTCTATTGCTATGGGCCATCCGCCTTCACTGCTTGGAAGTAGCCCTAGTGAGATTCTATCGAAGTAATGATGTATATTGTCATCTTTTTGGTTTGCCATCAATGCCTGCAAGGTCAATCGACAGTCACCTTCCAAAACAGTGGCCCTTTCATCCACCTTATTCGCTTTCAAGTTGTGTCGTAGGGCAAATATAGCATTTGGATTCCACTCACAGGCAGTTACATGCCTCGCACGACCATGAACCAATGCAGGCAGAGTGTAGTACCCTATCCCAGCATACATATCCAACACGTACTCATCCGGTTGAACCAACAATCCGAATCGTTTCTTTTCAGTAACATTCCCTCTACTAAACATCACTCTTGTAAGGTCAAATGATTGCTGTATTTTGTGTTCCGTGACGGTGATCCATCCTGAAGAATCAGGACCAGTAGATTGGGGTGTATACCCATGATTTGTACATTTTGCTGCATCATCATTTGATGATGATATTGATTCTGGTAGTGGCCAGAGGATTCGGTGTCCACTTTCTCGCACGCCACTCTCCGGATCAATATCTCCCCTGCGGACTACTCGTGGGCTTTTATATAAACTGGTAAGATTTTTCCAAAGATTCTCTTGAATTTTGCATGTTGATGGATGATCGGATCTATCAGGGCAATCATTGTGTATTTGACTTATGATATTGATAAACAACTGGTGAAAATCGTTTGTTGTTTCTTGTTCTTGTAAAAGAAAAGCAGTACTTGGCACAACAAGAGTGCGATCGTCACCCATGACTTCAAGCTTTTTCGGACATATTTTGATACTGAGTGATGAGACTTTCGTTTTCATCATTGTCTCAAACGATGCCAACTGTTTTTGATCTAAACTGTCGCTTTTCTTGATATTTTCTGAATAGTAATCAACCAGTGTTTCGACCAAAACGCACTGAATTTTGGTAAGCTTTATTACTTTCGCGGCTGCATGATTGTTTTCTTTGCTCTTTTCTATTATTCCGTCACAGTTCTGCTGTACTACAAGTCTGGATGTCATGGCGTGATTTTGATTACCCATCGCAGACGAACTAAATGGACACCGCTGTCGTCCATGAGCGATTGCGTAGGTCTCCCAAGAATCATTGCCAGATGTGTCATCCGTATTGATGTTTTCTTTGCAGTGCGCCTCGAATTTATCTACACATTCATCTGTAACAGGAACAGCTATGCATTTCCCAGAGACAATTGCATCTTCATCTACAGCACTATCGTCTGAAAGATGACTATTTTCCAACACTACAGTGGCATCCGATGCCGACGGAATCATACGAAATCTCTTATCCAATAAGCTCTCTGTCTCCAGCCGAGACTTTAGCTTCTTTGCATCACGACGGTGCACGTATAAGACTGATGTTGTTGCCATGCTGTAAGACTGTGCACTGGTATTGTATGGCCGAAAGTACTGAGTGGCTGGGCTGTGGCTGTGGTGTGGCAGCATGCTCTGCTCATGCATGCCATTCATGGCTCATGCTCGCTCAGCGCTCAGCTCACAGCTGGGACACTGAAGCTGAAAAAGAGGAAAAAGACGGACAAAACCGGACAGCCAGGTACATTTAGCGAGATACCTCTCATTTCTTGCAATTTCTGTCTCCTTTTTCAACAGCTTTTGCCCTGACATGACTGACTTCAGCTCACACTGAAAACAAGCACAAACAAGGCTCATAAATTTAGCATCCAGCTACTTTCAACAACTACATCGTCTACTATCTCCGTTATCATCTTCGTTTTCGTTACACAACAACAACTACCATGGTATTCTCCCTGAAAAAGCTACAACAACGCTCCCGTCGTCATGCAGCAGCGCGCCGCTCTTCCACGGCACCGGCCCACCCTTCGATCCTTCGAAAGGCCGATCACCGTCGTAACAACAACCGAAAAGTAGTCTTCAGTGCCACCTGCAATGCAAAACTCTTTGTCAAGACGGAGCCTTCGGTCGACGTATCTACTAATCAAGTAGAGAGAGAGGAGAGGATGCTACCTCACGTGGAGGAGGAGGCGCCGAAGCCTGTAGAAGAGAAGGTTGGCGTACGATTTGGTGATGACGCTGGACATGAAGAGCCAGCTGAACCAATTGCGAGGCGCACGAGGAAGAAGATGGCATCAAGGCGGCGTGAGGTAGCATCTCTTAGCAGTGAGCTTGGAGCTTATTGGAGTGTGACAGCTCCGAGAGTCAGGAGAGAGCCCGAGCGTTTCGTGCCTTCCTTCGATTCATGATACATGTTCGGTGTTTCATTCTTCAATTTGTTTATAACTGTGCTTTTCTTTGTTTTATCGTTCGCCCCCTCCAGTGGAGTCTGATCAGCTCTATTGGGGGAAATGTTGGTGATGGGAAGACGTCATTCAGAAAGTTTCACTAACCCTCCTTTGCTTGTTGTATATATTTTCTCTCTACTTTTTCAACTCCCGACCTGCCTTCCGTCTTTACCTTCGCACCTTCGACCTACCACCCATCTCCGTCTTCGCAACAAACACTATAACCAACAACCCTCGTCCGGAATGACTTCATAAACTTCGTAACTCTCGGAAGAGCATAACTTCCCGTCCGGAAAGACGCTAAATCTTCGTAACTCGGGAGAGGATAAAATCCACAATCTGTGGAGGAATGATGATCTCAGCAGTAACCAGGCTGTATGGCATGTTCTTTCGCCCGACTCTCAATCCAGCGTCGGGCTGGTACTCCTAGAGACGACGGCGTCTGGAGGTGGCAGGCATCGGTTCGGAACCGACCTTGGGCAAGGACCGGGCAAAGTTCCCAGGCACGTACCTTGGGGGTACCGCTGAAGTCTAACCTTTTCCCTTCGGGGATCAATGGCCCACCCCCGACATGTCAGAGGCCTTTTCGCGGCGTTGGGGATAAGTACTCGATTCTCTCTTGCTCTTGAGAGATTGAGGAAACCAGCAACTGACACATTTCATCAACTACCTCTCTTGCGGCCGTGCGCAGCAAGTTCAGCTGGAGGTTAATACTGTAGTCGTGCATCATTGTATGTTCAGGATTCACTACGAGGATGACTATTACTGTTCCACCGCTGTGCTTCGAATAAGGGAATCTTCTGTGCTACATCTTCGCCTCGTCTGGATCCCATTGTCATCAGATAGTCAACTACTTACTTCGATCAACCAAACTACCTATGTATTCCACTTACGAACTCTGAATTTGCAATACAGTACATAAATCATGCACAACTAATGTCAAAGTTTCCAGGCAATTCTGCAATTCATCATCTAATTGTCAGCTGTCTCGCAGCGAGGACGAGGTTGCCGATACATCATGTCCTCGGCTGAATTTGAATGCAATGAGCGAGAGTCTTTCAGCTTCGAAAGTTTTCTACTGTATGAATAATTCGCTCATCTGCAGAATCTACTTGAACAGTCGAAATCTCCAAGCAAGATATAGCGAGCAAACCTCACGTGGTACAAACATGTATATTAATTTACGTATGAATGACTAACACTACATACAAAATCAACTAGATATATAGTTTGACAATGGCATATAAGCTTGACAATGCAGGAGATGATAGGTAGCCTTGTGTACATACATCCCTCCTTGATATGGATAAGATCAACAACCATTTCAGTTGGATCTGACTCCTTCCATGGAAGTATCGCCATTATCTTGCGTCGCACGCAGGCCACAACAAAGAGCTTCGGAGGTCGAAGGCTCAAGCAGCAGCTGGTCTCAAGTCAAGCCAAGTCTCAAGTCAAGTCACTTCCTACATACTAGTGCTGGCTCATGCTCATTATCATGCTCTAGGCATGGTGAATGGTGAAGGCTACTTAGACTGTGATGTGGGCTGTGATGTGAGCTGTGGGCTGTGGGCAGAAGTACGCTCTGAATGAAATAATGGTGGGTGCTGGGTGGGAGTGGTGAGTGGTGATGGTGAGTGGTGATTGGTGATAGATGAATGATGGCCTTTAATTAGAGGTCCCACTTATCCAAAGTCTCGATTATCATCACAAAAGTACCATTTGACACCGCCCCGCCAAAAATGGCAGGATTTTGGTACTTTCGACTTCCGTCATCAAAGAACTTTTGTGTGATGAGTCCTACATCCAACGATACCATTGAAGCCGCTACTACGAACTTCCTTTTCAACATAATCAAGTGCTCCACACCTCTCTGATCTATTGGCATCCACAGCTGTTGCCTTCATTTTGTTTCACAGCGCCGCTGCTTCTCTCTGAGCGGTAAAATTATTTCTTCACTACGACAGGTAAAAGTAAGTGTTCTGTCAAAAGAAGGTTCGTTTCAAAGAGAACACTTCTCTTCCACCTTCTGCCATCAAACTCACATCCATCAACACAGAGAGGAGAGTTCTATCTTGGACACTCATAGAACTTCACTAGCCAACACGAAAGAAAAGATTGCTCTCTACTTCGAGTGTGAAGAAATTCACACCAACACAATCAAATGATGGGAGGTTCGTGCTCTACACAACGGAGACATCATCATCACGATGATGGCCGTCAAACATCAAGAAGAGAAGCTCATGATGGTTGTACTAGCAGTATTCTTCGACGGGGTAGATTTAGATCGAGTAGGTTGGGCAGTCGCTTTTGTGGTGGATCACAGGTGAGGAAGAAGAAGATTTGTGCTCGTGATGTGATGTTGTGATCACATTCACGCATGTGCATGCAGCTCATCTCTTTGTGTTTGTTCGTGGACACTAATTTATATCCTCTATCATTGTCTTCTTCTATGTCCTGATTGAACAGGATGGTTCATCAGATGAGGAAGGGAATCACTCCATGAAGCGTTCTGCTCGCCATTCAGTTGATGCCGAGATTCCCGATCAATTAATAACACATTTCTATCCAGTTGATGACAACTATGATCCACACCCGACAGATCCGACTCTACGTTGTCCGAAATCTCTTACAGACTTGTGCGGTGAGTTCCATTGCTCTCATGCATTCATCTGCATTCTTCTTCATGCATTCTTCTTTCTTTTGCTCATGTGCAACTTCAAAATTTATACCATTCCAGTGCAAACCATCTGTCGCTCCCTTCCCAACCTTGAGGGAGAACTTCCACCCGGACTACCCCAAGATATAGTCGATCGTATCGTTCAAAGTCTCACGTCACATTCAGCATTGAATAGCACCACGTTACGTGCATTGAGCAAATGTGAATTAGGAACTTTGAATCTACACCGAGCAAGAGGTGTGAGTGATGAGTGGATGACTTGCATCAGTAGCTATAGTAGTCGAAGTGGTAGTGCTAGTTATCCTAATAGCAATATCCCCACGGGAAGGCAAGTCCAAGCATCTGTGCCACCACCACCATCTTCTCCTCCATTGAGGGTAGTCTCAAGTTTTGCGCACAATAATGCAGGAAGTAGGACTTCACCCATGATGATGGACCTCGGTGAATACGATGATTATTTTGACTCGGCCATGAGTAATAATCAGTCCCCTCTTCTTCCATCACCAAGCCTTAATGAGTTGCGTGAAGATGATAATGCCAACGAGATGGAGGATTGCTGCGTAGGGTCATTTGGATCGCGTTCTACGTCTAGCTTTCTGTCGGCCAAAGAGGAAATAATGAACCCGCCCCCCTCTTCGGCACCCCTTCTTCCAAGTGTGTTGCCTCCACCAGAATTCTATTCAATGAATTCTACGACGCCAACTCCAACATCATCATTATGGCTATATCAAACAAGGAATAATCCCCTTACCGATCCGAGTAATGTATTGGGGGCTGTACCATTGTTGCCTCTCAGTTCATCACAATCTTCTCCCTCCAATGAAGATGTTGGTGCAGAGAGTCATTCATTATCTGGTAGAGATGAAAAAATGAGCTGCGAAGACGCGTGCCTCCACGATGTCCAACCAACCAACAGTGCAACGTCCACAATTACACTACTTGACCTACGTGGATCGCAGAGACTTTCTGACAGAGGACTGCTTCAATTATCTCATACACCTCTGCACTCACTTGAGGTGGCCCGACTCGATAATTGTCATGGTATTTCTGGAAGAGGTCTCCTTGCATTCTCCCGTTCCTATAAAATGCACACACTATCGTTATCGAATTGCCGTCGTTTGACAGATGAAGCAGTAGTGAATATAAGCCATTTGGGGGGATCGTTGATGACGTTGAATTTAGGTGGAAGCCGATGTTTGACAGATCGAAGTTTAGAGGCCATAAGTGGATTGCTTGAGCTGAGACAGTTAGATTTATCTCAGGTAAGTCTTGAGAAGAAAAGGTTACTTGCATTGCATATTGGATTCATCTAAAAATGCATCTCTCATCATCATTTATTGCTTCCAATTGATACAGTGTGATCTCATCACTAATGAAGGTCTCAACAATCTTGCCAACCTGGACCAGATTGAGGAACTTTCTCTTGGATGGTGCCGGCTCATCTCAGACGATGGCCTTGAAGTATTATCTGGGCATCGAAATCGAGAACAAAGTTTGCGAGTACTTCATTTGGCACGCTGTCCGATCACCGATGATGGCCTCATCCATCTATCAAAGCTGAAGAAGCTACAGGAGTTGGATTTAAATGGATGTTCGAAGCTAAGTAGCCAGGCTCTCTCTGTCACCTTGGGGAAGCTCGTGTGCTTATCGTCGTTGGATGTGTCATACTGCCCCGGAATTTTACGATCTCCTTGGCAAGGAAATATAAATGCCCTCAAGTCTTTGGAGTTGAACTACTCTGCTGTTCGAGACTCTCACCTCTCCCGTCTCAAGCACTTGCCAATGCTCGAAGAGCTTAACCTTGATAGCTGCCTCATAGGTGACTGGGGCATCGCGCATCTGGCTGACAATGATGTCGTTCCAAACCTTACGTCTCTTGATTTAGCGGACACTGATATTTCTGATTTTGCCATGCGAAAGATTGCCCAATTTGAACATTTGAAGAGTCTATCCTTATTTTACTGCAACATATCCAACGCTGGATTGAGATATCTATCATCAATGAAAAAGCTGGAGGTGTTGAATTTGGATAGTCGCGAAATTGGCGATGATGGGTTGAGATATTTGCGTCATTTGCCATCCTTGAAGGCATTGGATTTGTTTTCTGGTCGTGTTACTGATTTAGGGTAAGTTGAGAGCATGCTTGTGGTTTCATTTTCATTTCCTTGCATCATCTTTTCTAATTAGCCTCTTATTTTGCTCTTGTTTGCAAAAAGTTGCGCTTATCTATCCAAAATCAAGACTCTCACATCTCTTGAGCTGTGTGGTGGCGGAATTGCAGACTTGGGCTGTGCGCACTTGGCGACCATCTACAATCTAACAAGTCTCAACCTTTCTCAGAACGAACGTATCACTAATCGTGGCGCTGCATCCCTCGCGGCACTGAGCAATCTCAAGGCCTTGAATCTAAGCAATACAAATGTAAACTCGGATGCATTGAAGTACTTCAGTGGTCTATCTCAACTTCAGAGTTTGGCATTGTATGGCTGCAAGGATATTGAAGACAATACAAAGCTGGATTCTTTGCAGAGTGAACTGCCTTTGTTGAGATGTGTGAGGTTGAACAATGCCTATAATGAGGATGGAGTGATTGATCGTGGTAGTGAATCTGAAGAGGACGAGGAGGGAGATTTAGGGAACGATTATCACGAGCTTGACGACGAATCCTCCCAGAGGAGGGGGTTATTAGAACACGACCATTATTATCATCAGCTAGGAAGTGAAGGTGAAGGTGAAGGTGATAGCGTGGGTAGTGAAGAGGAAATGTCTGTCTTTGAGGATGCCCAAATTGAGGAGATTGGAAGTGTGAGCTCTGAATAGGTAGGGAGGAAGAGAAGAAGAGTTAGATCGACAGCTACATTCACAGTAGATAGTGTCAAATTTACATATTAGATATGAATATGAGTAGAGTAGCCCGGTCCAACATGGTCATGAAGATAGATAGATTACTACTCCCTATGCACTAATTTAAGTAGTGATATATATATAGAAGTATGAAGTCATTATTTCTTTGAAAATGGAAATCTATACGCGTTACGACAGCAAAGGGTTATCAAAAATCGAGCTCGGGCTCGGGCCATCCAAGCCAAAACAACCGAACCATGGCACCAGCGCAGCCGCCAGCATCCAGGGTGTGCAATCAGTAACACGATGAAGCTACGCGTCCTCTCCATGTACTACGCCTACACCATTGCGCTGTGCACCCAAGCTGCGGTCGTCAATGCATTCAGCCGCTGTGCACATACAACGCTGAGCCACATCAAATTGATGAATGACGTCACAACACAGTTTTACGCCGTACAAGCGACATCAGCATCGATGCCATCGGAGAGTATTGAGGGGGAGTTGGAAGATGATATCAGTCTCACAACGGCATCTAAAGAGAGTGGACTTCAACTGCTTGACAAAGTAGACAATTTGTTATCATCTAGTGATCAATCAATAAGTCAGAACATGTTGACGAAAATCAGTCTCGACGTCGAAAACGATGTGAGGTGGGCAAAAGAATCTCCATTACCATTTGAAAGTGATCACAGCAATCATGTCGTAGGGGGCGGTCCGTCGGAGACCACAGGTCGAAATATTGAGTATGAACCAATATCTGTAACAACATCAACTGAAGCATCATCATCTGTCACCACTACAATCGCCCAACGTACAAAGCCATCATCGCCTTTATTAACTCAAAATGAAATCACGATACTAAGAGAGGCGGTAGACGCATATTGGGAGTACTTGGCCTCAACCAAAGATGAAGATTCTTCGACGAAAAGCCGGTTTACATATCAGAGAAAGGGAAACAGTGAAGCTCATTTATCTGACGTTTTGCGTTATTATGAACAAAATCATGACGGAGAGGAGAGGCAACAGCAACTGTCTGCCCTTGTAGACAAACTGTTATTGGACCGTGTATATCCCTGGGTGCGAGATGCATTCCTATCCAAAGAGGTTGAGTCCAATAGCGATCTGTATGTCTATGATGCAATCTTCATTCGTTATAATGCCACTGAGGCAGAGAATATTGGTGCGGGACAACCGCTACATCGTGATTTGGGATACGTGTCGGTCAATATAATGCTTAATTCTCAAGATGAATTTAGCGGTGGTGGAACTTTCTTTGAGAATCAACTCCTTCCTGTTATACTGAATGAGGGAGATGGAACATCAAATGATGATATTCATCCACTGAAACCATTGGGGCCTGGCCATGCCCTTGCACATTTTAGTTCGGATCGTCATGCCGGATCGGCGACGTTTGATGGAGTGCGGGATATATTAGTATTGTTCGTCGCAGCAGCAGCTAGTAGGGCACCAAAGTGGGAAGTTGCCGCGAGATTGAAATCGACGGCTCGGGCTTATTGTAGCGATGCTAATGATGGCTCCTCAACTAGTAGTAGCATCGATGAGCAATTATTGTGTCGTGTTCGTCATCACAGATTATCAATCGAACAAGTTCCCAGCGACGGAGAGGCTTGGCACTATTTAGGAATGGCATTGCTCGACTACCACACTTATGAGGTCGCCTTGCAACAGCAGAAGGGCTGTACAAATTCTGATATTGACTCGATTTTGAGATTAGCTATATCTTGTCTTGAAGAAGCTACCACCTACACACCCTGCGATGGACGACTCCAGAACAATCTTGGTCTTGCTTGGGAACATCTTTTCGAGCTTCATCAATCAACAGATGGAAAGGATGGGATGTCATTAGCGGCTTTTAGTAGTTTAGATAGTCTACGTGGAAAAGTAGCGGAGGCATATAGTCGATCAATACAAATACACGCTCTATGCAAGCAGGCAGGATGTGACGTCAATACTGATTATGAATGTGCGTGTCTAAATTATGGTTTGTTCCTGTCTAAACTGGATGATTTTGAGGGTGCAATCGACATTCTTTCACTGGTAGCAGCGAATTATGAAGATGAGGATATTGATTCTGATGCAGTTGGCGCTTCAAGAGTTCTGCGGGATGCGAGCAATTTATTAGGATTCTGTAAAAGGCAGATTCAAAAGTCATGAACTGTACGACTGTGTTATTATTGTTCCTAATGTCGGTGTCCTGTCATGATGAGTGATAGTAAGTGCAATAAAATTTAAGATGAGGAGGCTTGAGCATGTTCAAATTCATCATGGAGGACTCGTTCTGTAGAGGGATGAGATTGATTTTCACGTCAAGCCGTGAGACAGCAATACCCTTACCCTTTCTATCGACTGTTGGCAATTGAATCACAGCATAACGATAACGTTAGGCAAACTCTTCACTATCCCCTACGAACCCCAACTCAGCCTATCTACCCCTCAAAATCTCAGCCTATTAGCCAAAAATTTATTTACCCTTGTTCATTACCTAGAAAGAAGTTACTAGGTGACAAAGGTGGGGATAAGTCCTCAAATCTCAGACTACTTATATAAGTACATAGCCAAAATTCTTTACCGCCGTGGGGCATAGTTGAGAGCGTATTGGAGTACCTCTCTCTAGAGAGGTAAGTCTCTAATCTAAGTACATACTTAGCTACATCTAAATCTAAATAATGAGAGGAGCTAAGGCGTTCGGTCGGTCGGTCGGTCGGTCGGTCGGTCGGTCGTTCTGTCCGGGCCCTTTGGCGTGTCCTTTGGCCTTCACGGGCATTTTCGATCGACTCTTTCTTTGATTGGCTTGATTTGACCCCTTGCCCCCCCCGTTTTTAGAATTTTCGATTGACTCTTTCTTTGATTGGCTTAGATTTGATTGTTCAGGGGGGGAGCGTTTCTTACACAGGTATCTACTCTCAAGGGGAGGTGCAATGTGATACCACCCTATCCTCTGCCGAGATCAACCTTCATCTCCAAACACACCTCATCCATGTCTCCAACATCCTCAACAACGTACAGGAGGATTTGGATGATGCAAAGACCACGATCGAACAGGTCAATTGCTCCTTGACTAACTGGAAAACAAAATTTGATATTGTGTGTAACTTAGCACAGAGTTCTGGGGTCGATCTTGAAACCCTCAACAATACCTGCAGTGGACTGCGGTTCAGTTGATACGCCGATCTCGTGCTGGTCGCCGTATGATGGGCCTCTCATGCCCACTGGAGTAGTGTTCGGAGCCTGTCTCGGCACTGATGATAAAGTGACTATTGCTTTGACTGTGGATCTGATTGTCAGTACAGCAAGATATGATGTAGCGATGTACATCAATCTCGATGGAGGGAGTGCAAGGACAGGGACAGAGTGTGCGATCGTGCCTATGGTAGATGGCACATACGGTGACGTGACCGTCGCAACAACTGGAGATGGAACTGATCAAGATCATTGCCCCGATTTCACAACCACCGGAACCCTAAAAAATTTTGCATTCGAAGCAATAACTCTCCAGTGTGCTGACGTATTTTCGTCTTCATCATCCACGGATGAATCAGATGGCTTGCTGGATTTCGATATTGCCATTTCCTGGCAGCAAAACGCCAAAAACAATTGCAATTTTGATGGGAATTTTGCTAATCTTCCCAAACCTGGATCAAAACCGAAGTGCTGGGTTCCAGATCCAAATTTTGGTGTCCAACGTATTAACGTTCCGATCTACATTCCTCCCTATGTAACTCCCACTTCAGTGCCAAGTTCGGCTCCCTCAGAATCGACCATTCCGACATCTCAGCCATCGTTGAACCCATCTGTGTCTACAGCTCCGAGTGGGGAGCCCAGCAGTACTCCGTCACACGTGCCTAGTTTGGCTCCCTCTTCAGAACCATCATCACTGCCATCATTGAATCCATCCATTTCAACAGCTCCAAGTGGGGAGCCCAGCACTGTTCCGTCGAACGTGCCTAGTTTAGCTCCCTCTTCACAACCATCATCACAGCCATCTTTGAATCCATCCATTTCAACAGCTCCGAGTGGGAAGCCCAGCAGTACTCCGTCACACGTGCCTAGCTTGGCTCCCTCTTCAGAACCGTCATCACTGCCATCATTGAATCCATCCATTTCAACAGCTCCGAGTGGGGAGCCCAGCAGTACTCCGTCATCCATGCCTAGTTTGGCTCCATCTTCACAACCATCATCACAGCCGTCATTGGAACCTTCTGTATCAATTGCTCCTTCTCTCTCATCTAGACCTTCTTACTCAACAGAAGAACCTTCCTCTGTACCAAGTACTTCCTCACAGCCATCAGAAAGTGCTGCTCCGTCGGATGTGCCCAGTTTGTCTCCCTCTCAATCTGTTCAGCCATCATCACATCCAAGTGAGGCTCCCTCTGAATCTGCTCAACCATCATCACAGCCGTCGATAGGACCATCTGTATCAGTTGCTCCTTCTCTCTCATCTAGACCTTCTTACTCAACAGAAGAACCTTCCTCTGTACCAAGTACTTCCTCACAGCCATCAGAAAGTGCTGCTCCGTCGGATGTGCCCAGTTTGTCTCCCTCTCAATCTGTTCAGCCATCATCACATCCAAGTGAGGCTCCCTCTGAATCTGCTCAACCATCATCACAGCCGTCGATAGGACCATCTGTATCAGTTGCTCCTTCTCTCTCAGCTAGACCTTCTTCCTCAACAGAAGAACCTTCCTCTGTACCAAGTACTTCCTCGCAGCCATCACAGAGTCCTTCATTGAATCCTACTATATCCTCCAGGCCTTCCTCGGATCCAACAGCAAAACCAACTGATCAGGTAAGTTTTATCCTTGAGTTTATTTTCCCGTGCATCATACTCTCTACCACAAATTATTGAGACAGTTGCATCAGACACATCTCACTTTTCTATCATTTGTTTCTTTGTACGCAACCTTCCTTTCCTCCAACTGGCTCTCCGTATTATCCGGATTGGACCAATACTGAGCAAGTGTGTATCAACGACGGTGCCACTCCAGAGTATATGAAAATTCTCCAGAGAGCGAATTACCTCTACATGGATAAACAAGAATGCTGCGGTAAGACAATGTGTTCAAGAGCTTGAAGTTTTGTTTCGATTCGTTATGCTGTAATGTCTTGTATTATTTTTGTTCCCTTCGCCTCCACCTCTAATTTATATTCACCCTCTCGTCCTATCTAACAGAGGAACATTTCTCCTGGAGAGTGAGGCAGTGCATGGGGAATGATGAACCTGTATACTATCGAGACGGATGGACCTCAACTTGCAAAAAAGGCGATACCCGAGATGACTACGATATTGCATTCGATACATTGGCGGAATGCTGTAAAGAGCAAGTGTGAGTACAGTTGTTTCTGACAGTGCATGTAGCATCGATACATGGTTTATTGTGTCACCTAATAATCACATTCCTCATCCTCGTTTGTTGTTGTTGTTGTATCTTAATATGAACAGATGGTGGGATGAGTATGGATGTTTGCAGTCAAGTCCCAAAGTAATAGAATTCGAATGCACTATCGATTTGGTAGAGCTTGCCGAACCTACGAACTGCCAAGATGCAGATGCCATTGCAAAACGAATGCAGGATGCAATGGCTTCCGCAATGCCAGGCGGAACAACCATCCTTGTGGTGGGCCTTGGAGGCATCACCATTGAGAATGATGTTGCTTCAGGAACTACTCAATGCGGAGGTACCATTTCAGGGGGCTACCAGGGTGATTACTCCACAGCTTCAGATTACTCGGATCCCCCAGGCACTACTACTTCGGTCACGTTTCGTGTATCCACAGATTGTCCCAGCTCTGGCTGTACCGATGCTCAATCTGTCCAGTCATTGTATGACACGACACTTCAGAGTCTGTTGACCTACGCACAAGGAAATATGACGCAAGATATTGTCAGTTCAGCTGATAGAAACCCAGCCGTACCACAACTTCAATATATTGTGGTAGATAGTGCTACGATGACATCTGATGGCACATACACGAATCCCTTGAACGATGAAGATTCTTTGATTGAAGCCACTTCATTCACAGTTGAAGCAGAGCTGTCAGTCACTGGCTTTGACACCTCTTCTTTTGACGCTGCGGAAAAAGCTGAGGCCATCTCTTTCTTTCAAGCTGCACTTGAGACAACACTCGCATCAGAAGGTCTCTCGTATCCTGTGAAGGTCACCGATATTGTGGATGGAAAGATAATGTACGAAACATTCATAACCGCTGACTCAGCGTCAGAAGCATCGGCGGCGGCGTCAAGTATTGAGACTGAGCTTGCAGAAGATGCTAGAAGGGCTACTATTGCATCCAATGCCGTTTCCGAAGCGAGCGGTTCTTCTATTGCATCCACATTCAGTAGTGGCTTCACAATTGATGCAAGTACGCAGACGGCCATAACTGAAATTCCTGTTGCCAAGCTTATTGTAGAAGGGCAGTTTCTCACGAGCCAGACAAGCTTTGGCTCTAGCGATGAAAGTTACTTAGAGAAGGCAATATATGAAGTACTCCTTGATCAGGGAGTACTATCGGAAGGGGGCAGAGTCGAAGTGACTGGATACGATGGTGGTTTGATTACATACGAGGTCATCTCATATGTTGATGCTACTTCAAATGTGAAAAGTGAATGCTGACAGCATCGCTTCACAGATTGTTGATTCTTCCACAACTGATCAAATCGCAAGCGCGGCAAACTCGTCACCCGACTGCTGTACCCCCGTCGCCTTCGCAGTATTTGAGAGTACCTATCTGAGTACATCAGGGGTACCGTCCCGTGGCTGGTGGCCAGATTGGGATTTCGGTGAGAGAACTTGTAGGAGTAGCGGAAAGGCCCCAGCTTACATGAATCGTAATGTCGACGAATACTTTTCTGCATCTAAGCGAGAGTGCTGTCAGCACTGGTTTCCTTATAATCTGAAGGGCTGCGTTGGAAAATCCATTGAAAGTTCTACGAAAGAGTACTTCGTGCCGAATTGGAAGGATTTCAACTGTAACAAAAAGCAGGAGGGAGAGATGGACGATTGGGAGCTGGCCGATAAATTTGAATCTTTGGAGGAGTGCTGCAAAAAGAGATTCTTTTACTCATTTGTTGGTTGCTGCGCTGCTTCCGGCTCGGATGAGTGTGGTCTTTCGTCGCAGACACTGTATTTTCCTCGAGATGGAAAGTGTGTAGGAGGCACTGCAAGTTCAATGGAACAATACGAGATAAATGTTTCAAAGTCTTCGGTTCGAGAATGTTGTGCTTCAAACTTCGGGTGGATGACTTCAAGAGTTTGCTGTGTGAACTCTGGGGGGTGCTAAACTTAGGCTGACGGTCAGTCTGAGGGGGTTTGATGACATTGATGATGTGGAAGGGGGTTAGATGTTAGATGTAGAACATTGGTTCACTGGGGGTGAACGAGAACAAGATCATATATAGCTCGAAGTAGAGTACTGTAAAAATCGTTTCGAGAACACTTTATGTGAGTGTGAGCTTATGATGACCCCAGATCTTCCTCCTTTACCCCACATCTCTTCACCTGTATGTATATCTGCAGGTTCAGCTCTTATTCTTATGGGTACTTATGGTGATAGGAATAGGAATAGGAAGGACACTGATGCTAGCGAGGTGGCTAGCTAAAAGAGGCTGAAGACACCTGTCTCGGCAATCGAGTCAGCATGCAGACGGGGGAGGTCCGCCTCCGCCTTCCACGAGGGTTCATAATATCTTGTCTTTTGATTAACGTCTTTTGTTTCTTTTAATAGTTCTCATATTATTATGTATCAAATAACTGATGAACAAATCGAGACGTTAAAGTCACCTTAAACCATCGTGGTCCAAACCATCGTGGTCCATCAAGCCAAGATCGCAAGACGAAGATAAGTTATGGCAGCAAGCTACGCAAGGTCGGCAGTAGCTAGCACACTCTGAAAACAATGAATACAAAGCATCCACAATGATCAGCGGCGTCACCAAACCATCAATAATACTGTTTCTAACCTCCTTCTTTGTAGGGCAGCATCAGCAAGAGGTATCTGCATTCAGCCTCTCCTCACAACGAACCAAAAATCATCCAGCTTCGTCGCTCCCTCAGACAATCAAATTATACACATCAAATAATGACGATGATTTCTTTGATCCATTCCTCCACTCACCACACGACTATCCCGATGGTGTCGATAACGGTCCAGAAGACGGCGGTAGTAGTATAACTTCTCCGAATGGCTTCTTGGGTGCCATTGATGAGATTTTTCAGAGTGATGCTGCATCATCGTTTGGCGTTTCGTCCATTACTACTTCTTCATCTTCAGAGCCATCATCAGTATCATCTCCGCCAACTGATACTATTAGCGATGATCTATTCGATCCATTATTAAGTCCACACGCCTACCCCGACGGAACCAATGCTGGCCCTACTCTACCAGAAGCTACCTCACAATCCCAATCGTCAACCACTACTACCAAAAAGAAGCTTGCAATTTTACTAATCGATCACGGAAGTAAACGAGAGGCGAGTAATCAACACTTACAATTTATTGCCGAGACATATCAAGCTAGTATTATTCAAAGGGATGCTACCACAACTACTGTAGAGGAGGTATCCACCATTCGAAGAAGTGGGAGGGAAACAATCGTACGAGCAGCACACATGGAAATCGCCGAGCCGAGCATCCTAACATCTCTACGGAATATCATTACCATTGACAGAGCTACTGAAATTGTCTGTGTTCCATACTTTTTAAGCCCCGGGAAACATTCTACGGTGGATGTACCAAATTTGATTGCAGAAGCAAAGAAAGTTTTGGGGGATGAGGGATTGTTGTCGCATGGTGGGGCGGTAAATATTTTGAGTAGTCAAGCTCTGGGGACGCAACTTGAGTTTATGTTGGGTGGGGTGGATGAGCTGGTTGATTTGGCGCTGAAGGATGATAGTATTTAATGAGAAATGAATGAATCATTTTTGATTGACGATAGACTTTATTCTTTATTTGCTTCAATAATGATGGATACGTTCTAAACCCCTTACTTATTATGTACAATGGTTGATGGCTATGGTTCGTCTGTCTATTCCATTCACCACCCAATCACTCCAGCACCAACCTCATCCGCAAGCAAATCATCATTCTGATCTTCGGGATGTGGAGCCTCATAGTCATCCTGACTAATACACGTTCCATATCCTCTTCGTGCGGTAAACAATTCCTCCAACAGTGCCCCATCGTCACATGCGATTATATGCGCTCGTTCTACACCCTTGTCAAGAGCATCGGTAGCCCAACCCATCTTCAACAGCATAGACTGAACCTTGGGATTTTTAGCCGCCGCAGTGGGACTGTTCCAGTGGGGGAAGCCAGTCTTACCGTGAATCTTGAGTCCATGGTGGGATAGAATCTGAAGCGCATTAGATCGTTGAATCATTTGGATTCGCTGGTTGGCATTGGCATCTCTGCTGTTGTTGCTACCACGCATGACCAATGGCTTTGTCGAGAAGTAGACTACCTTGGAGGCCTTGAGGGCACCGGCAGTGAATCCAGCCAGTTGCTCTGATTTGATGTTGAGTGCTTGTCCATCTTCTGTGAAACCGAGAGGTGTTAGCAAGACAACGTCGCTTCTGGAAATGAAGCGATTGATTCTATCTGTTTGCAGTGTTTTGGGGTAGCCTGTGTGTTGATAATCGACACCATCTACAACGCCATATTTCTTAGCGGTGATGAAACATCCACTGACAACATTACAATTGGCACCTTTATTCCTCAAACATCTGTTCAATTGACGCTCAACTTCGAATCGGCAAAAACCTGCCTCTTCTTCGAGGACTCTCAGTGCTGTGTCAGTAGTAACTCTCACGCCTGACTTCAAGTGCGTTGACCTCCCTTCCAACTTATCCAATCTTTTCGATACCTGTGTCCTGCAACCAACGCATAACACTATCTTCATTCCAAATAGCCACGTCAATGCGATATCATCCATCACGCTATTGAACTTTTCTACGTCACTGATCAAGTCTCCTGGAATATGGTAGACAATAGTAGAGTGACGATGGTTCACAATATAAGGTGAAGAATCTCGTAGAAGAGAGACGAAAGGGTAATCGGTTGGCAGAAGACACGACTCTTCACTCGAAGATACATCTGTGGAATATGATGCATCGAAGTCAGCTTGGCACATGGAAATCAACTCCAATGCCTCTATGTCTGCGGTCAATACGTCAGAAGTGGTACTTGAGAGCTTTGGTAGATCTTTTGAGAGGTCTAGTGCTTCATCGGGGAGTGCTAATTCTTCTTCCGGAGGAGATGCAGTTGCTGGAGTAGAACTATCATCTTCTTGCTCATTCTCAGCCACCACTTCTTCCTTTACCGCTTCTTCCTTCACTAATTCTTCCTTAACACTCTTCCCAGATTCTAGAAGTTCCAGCTCTCTCCGAATCTTTTCCTCCACTGCTGCTATTTCGGCATCAAGCTTCGATTTTTCTTCAGCTAGACGTTGCTCAAGCTGCACTTCCACTTGCCGCTTCTGCTCTTCGGCCAATCTAGCTTCTTCCCTCGCTTTTGCTTCTGCCAAAGCAACATCTATTTTCGACTTCTCTTCAGCGATACGTTTCTCCAGCGCCTCCTCGGTCAGGCGTCTTTGCTCTTCCATCCATTTCTCCTGCTTCAATTTCTGTTCCGACAGCAGCACCTCGAGCGCCTGTGCATCTTTCTCTGCCTTGATGCGAGCCGCGTCGGCCTCTGCTGCCTTCCTCTGAGCTTCAGATCTTTCGGCAGCTGCCGTTTCCTTCTCTTTGTTCATGGTGAGTCTCTCCTCCTCGAACTTCTCAAGCTGAAATAATAGCTTTTTCTCAGCTTCGGATATCAGCGCTGCTACTTTGGTCTTTTCCTCTACTAGTCGTTTTCCATCGTCAGTACGTGCTCGCTCAGCATCAGACAGTTTAGCTGAAAGTGCAGACTTCTCCTCGGCAAAACGTTGCTCCAGACGCTCAGCTTCTTTCTCCGCACGGATGCGAGATGCTTCGATCTCTAGTATCCTCATCTCAGCCAAGCGTTTCTCCAGCTGTGCATCAACCAATTGTTTCTGCGCTTCGGCCAATCTAGCTTCTTCCTTCGCTTTCGTATCTACCAAAGCAACATCTATTTTCGACTTTTCTTCAGCGATGCGCTTCTCCAGCGCCTCATCAGTCAAACGTCTTTGCTCTTCCATCCACTTCTCCTGCTTCAATTTCTGTTCCGACAGCAGCACCTCGAGTGCCTTTGCATCTTTCTCTGCCTTGATGCGAGCCGCATCTGCATCTGCCACCTTCCTCTGAGCTTCAGATCTCTCAGCAGCTGCCGTTTCCTTCTCTTTGCTCATCGTGAGTCTCTCCTCCTCGAACTTCTCAAGCTGCAATGCCAGCTTTTTCTCAGCTTCGGATATTAGCGCTGCTACTTTGGTCTTTTCTTCGACAAGTCGTTTTTCATCATCAGTACGTGCTCGCTCAGCATCAGATAATTTAGCTGAAAGTGCGGACTTCTCCTCGGCAAAACGTTGCTCCAGACGCTCAGCTTCCTTCTCCGCACGGATGCGAGCTGCTTCGATCTCTTGAATCCTTTTCTCTGCCTCTAATCTCTCAGCTTCTGCTCTAGCTCTATCATCTTTCAATATTTGCGTTTCCTCCTCGAACTTTTCAAGCTGGATTGATAGCCTTTTCTCTGTATCGTATAAAAGGGCGGCAATCTTGGTCTTCTCTTCGATGAGCCGTTTTTCCTCGGCAATCGTGGATTCCTTCTTTTCATCCACGAGGCGCTTTTCAATAGAATCCCTCGACTCGGTCATTTCATCCACAAGCCTGGCAGCGTTGGCTGCATCATCGCTAGCCCATTTTTCTGAATTGATTGTATTAGCAACTGAATCACCGCTTGGTTTGGCTCTGTTTCCTTCATTACCCTTGAAACCAACTGGTTTGGATGGTTGAATAGAACCTAGGCCATACACTCTAGAAGAAGAAGTGCCGAGAAATGACTCTCCACCCCAAAGCTTCACTGGTTCTTTCGGTTGAGACGGTCTTCTAGACTCTTTAATTTGAGCGTCGTCAATGCTATCACTCTCGTCTCTTGAAGATGATGGATCCGCATCTGCAGATTCTGCAGACTCCAACCAAGAAAAATCATTGGGATCCTTCGGTTCACCTCTCTTAGGGGGTGGAGAAAACTTAGGAAGGAAAGCAGCACCTTTACCAAGTTCTTTATCAGGTGTAGAAGTCCACGAGGAAACAGAATCCTCAGAGGCCGAAAAGTCCTCAGTAAAGTCTTCCTCAGCAAGTACATTAGAAACATCATTTGAACCACCACTGTCAGAAGGAGTAGTCGGAGAAGGATTTACTTCTTTCCTCACCAACGTAGGTGGTGGTGAAGAAGATTTAAGAGAAGAAGAGCCAACATCCTTCTGTGATGGGAGAGATGCCTTCTTCATGAATGGCATACCCTTTCCAGGAAGACCAGCTTGCTTCTCGCCCATTGACATGCCTCCCTTGATTGGAAGTCCTTTCGGTACACTCGACTCATCAGCAGTTGCTTCATCATCAGCAGGTGCTTTCGACATCGGTCCCTTCATCTTCAATGGGGCAGATGGAAAGGCCTTCTTCATCGTAGGAGGAGTAACACCATCACCAAAGCTCTTCTTCGCCAACGGTGGCAGACCCATTCCTTTCTTCAGACCAGCATCATCTCCCTTTCCTTTCAAAGGCAGCGGAGGAAGGCCAAGACTCTTCTTCTCCATTGAAAAGCTAGGAGCTTTCTTCATGAATGGCATACCCTTTCCAGGAAGGCCAGCTTGCTTCTCGCCCATTGACATGCCTCCCTTGATTGGAAGTCCCTTCGATACACTCGACTCATCAGCAGTTGCTTCATCATCAGCAGGTGTTTTGGACATCGGTCCCTTCATCTTCAATGGAGCAGATGGAAAGTCCTTCTTCATCGTAGGAGGAGTAACACCATCACCAAAGCTCTTCTTCGCCAACGGTGGCAGACCCATTCCTTTCTTCAGACCAGCATCATCTCCCTTTCCTTTCAAAGGCAGCGGAGGAAGGCCAAGACTCTTCTTCTCCATTGAAAAGCTAGGAGCTTTCTTCATGAATGGCATACCCTTTCCAGGAAGGCCAGCTTGCTTCTCGCCCATCGACATGCCTCCCTTGATTGGAAGTCCTTTCGGTACGCTCGACTCATCAGCAGTTGCTTCATCATCAGCAGGAGCTTTCGACATCGGTCCCTTCATCTTCAGTGGGACAGATGGAAAGGCCTTCTTCATTGTAGGGGGAGTAACACCATCACCAAAGCTCTTCTTCGCCAACGGTGGCAGACCCATTCCTTTCTTCAGACCAGCATCATCTCCCTTTCCTTTCAAAGGCAGCGGAGGAAGGCCAAGACTCTTCTTCTCCATCGAGAAGCTAGGAGCTTTCTTCATGAATGGCATACCCTTTCCAGGAAGGCCAGCTTGCTTCTCGCCCATTGACATGCCTCCCTTGATTGGAAGTCCTTTCGGTACGCTCGACTCACCAGCAGTTGCTTCATCATCAGCAGGAGCTTTCGACATCGGTCCCTTTATCTTCAGTGGGACAGATGGAAAGGCCTTCTTCATTGTAGGGGGAGTAACACCATCACCAAAGCTCTTCTTCGCCAACGGTGGCAGACCCATTCCTTTCTTCAGACCAGCATCATCTCCCTTTCCTTTCAAAGGCAGCGGAGGAAGGCCAAGACTCTTCTTCTTCATTGAGAAGCTAGGAGCTTTCTTCATGAATGGCATACCCTTTCCAGGAAGACCAGCTTGCTTCTCGCCCATCGAAATGCCTCCTTTGACTGGAAGTCCCTTCGATACACTCGACTCATCAGCAGTTGCTTCATCATCAGCAGGAGCTTTCGACATCGGTCCCTTCATCTTCAATGGAGCAGATGGAAAGGCCTTCTTCATCGTAGGAGGAGTAACACCATCTCCTAAGCTCTTCTTCGCCAACGGTGGCAGACCCATTCCTTTCTTCAGACCAGCATCATCTCCCTTTCCTTTCAAAGGCAGCGGAGGAAGGCCAAGACTCTTCTTCTCCATCGAGAAGCTAGGAGCTTTCTTCATGAATGGCATACCCTTTCCAGGAAGGCCAGCTTGCTTCTCGCCCATTGACATGCCTCCCTTGATTGGAAGTCCTTTCGGTACGCTCGACTCACCAGCAGTTGCTTCATCATCAGCAGGAGCTTTCGACATCGGTCCCTTCATCTTCAGTGGGACAGATGGAAAGGCCTTCTTCATTGTAGGGGGAGTAACACCATCACCAAAGCTCTTCTTCGCCAACGGTGGCAGACCCATTCCTTTCTTCAGACCAGCATCATCTCCCTTTCCTTTCAAAGGCAGCGGAGGAAGGCCAAGACTCTTCTTCTCCATTGAAAAGCTAGGAGCTTTCTTCATGAATGGCATACCCTTTCCAGGAAGACCAGCTTGCTTCTCGCCCATCGACATGCCTCCCTTGATTGGAAGTCCCTTTGATACACTCGACTCATCAGCAGTTGCTTCATCATCAGCAGGTGCTTTCGACATCGGTCTCTTCATCTTCAGTGGGGCAGATGGAAAGGCCTTCTTCATTGTAGGGGGAGTAACACCATCACCAAAGCTCTTCTTCGCCAACGGTGGCAGACCCATTCCTTTCTTCAGACCAGCATCATCTCCCTTTCCTTTCAAAGGCAGCGGAGGAAGGCCAAGACTCTTCTTCTCCATTGAAAAGCTAGGAGCTTTCTTCATGAATGGCATACCCTTTCCAGGAAGGCCAGCTTGCTTCTCGCCCATTGACATGCCTCCCTTGATTGGAAGTCCTTTCGGTACGCTCGACTCATCAGCAGTTGCTTCATCATCAGCAGGTGCTTTCGACATAGGTCCCTTCATCTTCAGTGGGGCAGATGGAAAGGCCTTCTTCATTGTAGGGGGGGTAACACCATCACCAAAGCTCTTCTTCGCCAACGGTGGCAGACCCATTCCTTTCTTCAGACCAGCATCATCTCCCTTTCCTTTCAAAGGCAGCGGAGGAAGGCCAAGACTCTTCTTCTCCATCGAGAAGCTAGGAGCTTTCTTCATGAATGGCATACCCTTTCCAGGAAGACCAGCTTGCTTCTCGCCCATTGACATGCCTCCCTTGATTGGAAGTCCTTTCGGTACGCTCGACTCATCAGCAGTTGCTTCATCATCAGCAGGAGCTTTCGACATCGGTCCCTTCATCTTCAGTGGGGCAGATGGAAAGGCCTTCTTCATTGTAGGGGGGGTAACACCATCACCAAAGCTCTTCTTCGCCAACGGTGGCAGACCCATTCCTTTCTTCAGACCAGCATCATCTCCCTTTCCTTTCAAAGGCAGCGGAGGAAGGCCAAGACTCTTCTTCTCCATTGAAAAGCTAGGAGCTTTCTTCATGAATGGCATACCCTTTCCAGGAAGACCAGCTTGCTTCTCGCCCATCGACATGCCTCCCTTGATTGGAAGTCCCTTTGATACACTCGACTCATCAGCAGTTGCTTCATCATCAGCAGGTGCTTTCGACATCGGTCTCTTCATCTTCAGTGGGGCAGATGGAAAGGCCTTCTTCATTGTAGGGGGAGTAACACCATCACCAAAGCTCTTCTTCGCCAACGGTGGCAGACCCATTCCTTTCTTCAGACCAGCATCATCTCCCTTTCCTTTCAAAGGCAGCGGAGGAAGGCCAAGACTCTTCTTCTCCATTGAAAAGCTAGGAGCTTTCTTCATGAATGGCATACCCTTTCCAGGAAGGCCAGCTTGCTTCTCGCCCATTGACATGCCTCCCTTGATTGGAAGTCCTTTCGGTACGCTCGACTCATCAGCAGTTGCTTCATCATCAGCAGGTGCTTTCGACATAGGTCCCTTCATCTTCAGTGGGGCAGATGGAAAGGCCTTCTTCATTGTAGGGGGGGTAACACCATCACCAAAGCTCTTCTTCGCCAACGGTGGCAGACCCATTCCTTTCTTCAGACCAGCATCATCTCCCTTTCCTTTCAAAGGCAGCGGAGGAAGGCCAAGACTCTTCTTCTCCATCGAGAAGCTAGGAGCTTTCTTCATGAATGGCATACCCTTTCCAGGAAGACCAGCTTGCTTCTCGCCCATTGACATGCCTCCCTTGATTGGAAGTCCTTTCGGTACGCTCGACTCATCAGCAGTTGCTTCATCATCAGCAGGAGCTTTCGACATCGGTCCCTTCATCTTCAGTGGGGCAGATGGAAAGGCCTTCTTCATTGTAGGGGGGGTAACACCATCACCAAAGCTCTTCTTCGCCAACGGTGGCAGACCCATTCCTTTCTTCAGACCAGCATCATCTCCCTTTCCTTTCAAAGGCAGCGGAGGAAGGCCAAGACTCTTCTTCTCCATTGAAAAGCTAGGAGCTTTCTTCATGAATGGCATACCCTTTCCAGGAAGACCAGCTTGCTTCTCGCCCATCGACATGCCTCCCTTGATTGGAAGTCCCTTTGATACACTCGACTCATCAGCAGTTGCTTCATCATCAGCAGGTGCTTTCGACATCGGTCCCTTCATCTTCAGTGGGGCAGATGGAAAGGCCTTCTTCATTGTAGGGGGGGTAACACCATCACCAAAGCTCTTCTTCGCCAACGGTGGCAGACCCATTCCTTTCTTCAGACCAGCATCATCTCCCTTTCCTTTCAAAGGCAGCGGAGGAAGGCCAAGACTCTTCTTCTCCATCGAGAAGCTAGGAGCTTTCTTCATGAATGGCATACCCTTTCCAGGAAGACCAGCTTGCTTCTCGCCCATTGACATGCCTCCCTTGATTGGAAGTCCTTTCGGTACGCTCGACTCATCAGCAGTTGCTTCATCATCAGCAGGAGCTTTCGGACATCGGTCCCTTCATCTTCAGTGGAGCAGATGGAAAGGCCTTCTTCATTGTAGGGGGGGTAACACCATCACCAAAGCTCTTCTTCGCCAACGGTGGCAGACCCATTCCTTTCTTCAGACCAGCATCATCTCCCTTTCCTTTCAAAGGCAGCGGAGGAAGGCCAAGACTCTTCTTCTCCATCGAGAAGCTAGGAGCTTTCTCCATGAATGGCATACCCTTTCGAGGAAGACCAGCTTGCTTCTCGCCCATCGACATGCCTCCCTTGATTGGAAGTCCTTTCGGTACGCTCGACTCACCAGCAGTTGCTTCATCATCAGCAGGAGCTTTCGACATAGGTCCCTTCATCTTCAATGGAGCAGATGGAAAGGCCTTCTTCATCTTAGGAGGTGGTGTAGTTTTATCTGTGCTCTTCGTGGCAAAATGTTGCAGTTCCACTCCTTTCTTCAGACCAGCATCATCTTCTTTTCTGTTTTGGTTTTCTTTCATTGAATTAGATACTTCTAACCTTGACATCCTTGAAAGTTCAGCTTCTTCTGCCGTCATTCCTTCTTTAATTCCGATCGGTATGTCCTCCGAAGTTGCTGCTGTTTTGGTAGTTGATTTTGATGAAGTTGTTCCCTCTTTTTGCAGTCTACTCATTCTGATTGTTTCGGCCTCTTCTGCAGTCATACCGTCGGCAATAAGTTTCGTTCCAGACGATTGAGTAGTATTTGGTTTGGCTTTTGAAACACTAACCACGTCAGTTGCTGCACCTGTAGCTTTTTTCGTATTGGCATCACTACTTTGGATACTCTTTGGAAGTGGAGATTTGAAGGGAAGTGGAGATTTGGCTTTACCCGTTGCACCAGGTAATGAAGACTTGGACGTATCATTTGAATCCAGACCATTAATTGATTGCGAAGGGAATCCCTTGCTTTTCAAACCCATACTCGGAGCACTTTTGTTCTCTGGGGAAACACCTCCATCTTTCTGAAAGGGAAGCTTTGATCCTTTGGATATCCCTCCCTTCTTTAGGAGTGAGAAATCAATTTTCTTCGAAGCTTCCTTCTTCAGAAATCCACCAATACTTGGAGAGCCAAATTTCTTTGCACCAATCGATCCCTTTAACAATCCACTCTTCGAGGCGAGTAGTTTCGCACTACCACTTGCCGGCGAGCCAAACTTTTTGGAACCGCCCTTGAGGGGCATCCCACCCTTCAATCCAAGTTTTGTAGAGGCGAACTTCACACCACCGCCAATTCCAGTCTTTTCCTCTGTAGCTCGGGGAGCTGGTATGAAGGCTCGGCCAGGATTGACCACATCCGTTCCACCCTGGTCTGTTATCGATATGGTGGTAGTTTTGCCCCCGGTTAAGTCTGATTCTTCGTCGACATCGGTATCCGTACCAGGTGCAGATTCAGATCCCTTCAGTGTAGGTTTAAATGATTCCTTGTTCCATCTTTCTATCTTACTAGCTTCAACTTTTTCCATAGCTGTCTCGTTTGGTGTGGCGGAGGATAATTCTGGAGCCGATCCTAACGTTGCATCTTCCAACTCTCTTTCGTCATCTTCCGATTCTTCTGTACCATTCTCCGACGACGCTTCCGTATCATCATCATTTGATTTTGCCTTGCCAGTCAGACCCATCTTAAACTTGTTAATCTTCTCGACAGTAATGGCCTTGTTCATCGGATTGTAATTCTTATCAGCCTTGTATTCCTTGGACAATTTGTCTGACTTTAGAAACGACAAACCACCACGGTTACCCTGCCAATCCTTCTTCGAAGCGGTATCCAACTTTTTTGGTGCAAACTTTCCTTGAATACCCAACTTTACACCTCCCTTGTCGAGTGACGGCGGTGGTGTTGAAGATAGCTTTTTGTTGCCACCGCTAATTGAAGTCTCCTTCCCTTTCATGATGCCCTTTATCTTCTCAACAGTCACAGCCTTATTCATCGGATTGTAATTCTTATCAGCCTTGTATTCCTTGGACAATTTATCTGACTTTAGGAACGACAGACCACCACGGTTACCCTGCCAATTCTTCTTCGAAGCGGTATCCAACGTTTTCGGTGCAAACTTTCCTTGAATGCCCAACTTAACACCTCCCTTGACGAGTGATGGCGGTGTCATGATTTGTTTCTTCCCCAATGATGTTGTTGGTGGTACAATGCCCTTCTTCACTAGTGGCAACGGCGAGGGCGTAATTTGCTTCGCCTTCTCCCCCAACGACTTGATTGCTGCTGGTGGTGGTGGTGCGACTCCCTTCTTTAATTCTGGCAGAGGTGGGAGAGTGATTTTTTGCTTCTTCTCACCTAATGATTTGCCCTTCTGGATGCTAGTCATAGATGTCTTCGATGAGTCACCATCATCATCATCATTACCTCCCATCTTTACTACTGGAGACTTGGATGGTGTCGACTTATTCGCCCCCGGAAACAATGATTTTTTCAATCCAGAAAAGAATGAAGCACCCTTCTTCTCAGTTGTAGTAGTAGTAGTTGTTTCATCGTCATTCTCTCCCTTAACCCCCTTCGATGGAACATCCAACTGTGCCACCCCCACCCCATTCACCTCATCATCATTCTCTTGACGTGATGATTTCAAAGAAGAAGCATCCCTCCAAGCATCCAAAGCCATGGACACATAATCCTCTTGAGAAATTTGACTTGAAAAGAATTTCGACCATGCTTCTTTTGCAACTGTTAGATACTTTGCTTCTTCTTCATTGGCATTGATGTCCTTGCTATCATCATCATTGTTGGTATTGGAACTGCTGCTGCTGCTACTGCTGTCACTACTGCTGCTTTTGATGACAGATACTTCCCCTTTCGACTTGGGCATAAATGGAGGTGCATTAGTCTTGGCAAACTCTTTCAAAAATTCCGATGGTGATTTCGCAACAGCAGCTTTCATTGGTGGTCGTGGCGGTGGCGGCGGTGGTGGTTGTATTGCTCCCTTTGAAGTTGTTGCACCCTTCATTATTGGTGGTGGAGAGATGATACCACCGCTACTAATACTGCTCTTATCAACACTGCTGCTCTTGTCAACAACACCAGTTGTTGCTGACGGAGGTACAACACCAGCACCACCCGAAGCAATACCATCACTAAAACTCTTCATACCACCACTACTTTTCTTACCAATAACAGTTTTGCCTTTACTAACACTTCCCCACTTGCCTCCATAACTTTTATTTGCCATCATCATCTTTTTTGGCATCCCATTTGGTATTCCTGTTGTAAATGGAGAGGATGGTGGTGGTATTCCTTTTGGTGGAAGTATTCCCTTGCTGCTGCTGCTGATGGATGATGATGATGTTCCTTTCAATGATGGCCCCTTGTTGCCTAGAGTACCACCACCCTTGGCACCAGTGGATGGCACTGTAGTACTATCATCTTTTGACACTCCCTTGTAAGAATTAAGGAGTGATTCACGAGCACCCGTCTTGTTCAGTTTGTTCAGGGTAATTTTGGGTGGCGGAATCGATGTTGATGATGATGTTGGTGGAGAGGAGGTCCATGCCTGTTGTGCCTTTTGTACAAACTCATCTACTTCTTCATTGACGACATCAGCTTGTTGCTTTGGTGCATCATCGTCATCGTCTTGCTTGCTTTCAGTGATTTGATTCTCTTCATTGTCATCGTTGACAACATCATTATTATTATTATCTTTTGATGCAAATAATTGCGTGGAATCATTATTTTCTCGTCTCCTCCTTCGAAATAATCTCAATCTATCCCATCGACTTGTCAGCCCCTCATTATAATCATCCTGACTCTCTTTTAATGTCGTCGATAGTCGATGATCCTTTCGAGCAATAATATCATCTATTGTGGATATCCTCTGATGCTGTTGTTGCTGCTGTCGAGTGACGCGTGAAGATATTATCGACGATGACACAACATCTCGATTGGTGATCCATGTCCACACGAATGGAGTTTGTAGTAATAGGACGAAACTTATTGTGAACAACGAAAGTCGCCGCCGCAGAGGGCATGCCATGGTAGTTGCGGTTGTCATGAGTATCGTCAGGTTGATTGGCAGCGCTCCGTCGGCATCATCATGGTGGAGGTGGAGGAATGGTGATGCGATGTTGATGTTGATGTGTTTTGTGTAGTGTACCTTAGCTGTGTCGTGCCGTGTGCGTGCTACATTTTACAGACACAGACGTCCGTCAGAGTGACATCTCAACCCAAACGCTTCGAAAGTCGAAAGGAAGAGTAAGATGTGCGTCTTATGGCCGAACAACCCGCCTTTGACCGTTTATTTTGCCGTTATGACCGTTAAGCGGGACGGAGGCGAGGGCGGGACGTATTTTTTCAATAGGAGGGGCCTAAGTCGTTCATACTCACCTTCTGCAATCAACAGATCCATGAGCAACATGATAGATAGATAGATTATTTGATACATAAGTACTTATACCTATCCCAACCATTGCGATGAGTCACTTTTGGAAAGTCGTTGCTACAACTACAACAGTAGGTAGCTTGGCAGCTCAATCGATTGATCATATTCAGCCTCATTGGAGCTATTTCGGTCAAAAACGGGGTTCAAAAGTGACGACCAGCAGCAGCTTGAAATCCACCATTTGAAATCCACCATTTCGATTTTCAAAGCCGAGGTAAAAACAATCAACTTTTTTGACAAATGACAACCATTCGGACGCTCTGTACAAGCCGAATCGATCAGTACCATTATCAACAAGAGTGGTAAAACACATCTCGACCAGGGGCCTCGTGAAAGAAAGACGCAGAATGCAGGTGATGAATGACATATGACGTGACAAAAACACACTTCTTGCAATGTGTAAGATCCACTACAAATCGTAAGATTGATTGCTGCACAATTTCAAGATCTTATCATGTTTAACTATAGTTACTGTTAACTTTACTTGTTTACTGGTCTACCACGGTTGTACCATATAAGTATCTTCTGCATCTTCATATATTATCATGCGACATTTCCATTTCGTGTCTTATTGCTACTTCTGTCTAGCATACAGATCAAGCAACTGGGATAAACCTAGATACATCTGCTCCAAAGCTGATTCATCACATTCCTCTTCAAAATCTCCCAAAAGATCATCCATCAGAAGATCCGTATGACACTCATATGACACTCTTGTTCGTCGCTTGACGGTAGTGGACCCTTTGAAACTGGCATGAGACATATCGGGCTCCTCTAGGCGAAATGCTGCCCTTCGGACAGCGGGGATAGAATAGTAGAGGAACGGGTCATCTTGTTTCAGTGATTGCAGATCTTCTGCACTCAAGGTATCGATATCGATTTCTATCGGCTCCGGATGGCAGGGTGCAGTAGTTGTGTGCACTGGTTTGGAGTTTGAAGTTGAAGAAGACGAGGATTGGTCCTTCTTGACGATGAAGGGAGTCATCTTGGTTGATCTGGCGTTGCACATTGTATCGTCAGGGTGTATTGTATGAGTTTCAGTGTAGCTTGTTGGGCTTTGTCTTAATGACTTCTTCGATGTAGAAAAATTATGCTTTCATCGATGGAACAAGTACTTTTACAACAACATAGTTCCTGCCTGGTCTGAAGTGAGAGCTGGTAAATCAGAAATTTTCGTCGAAGAGGCTTTTGGCTTAGGCTACACTGAGAGTTGGTAAAATGGCCTATTGAACTCTGCAGTTGAAAGGCCGATCAAGATGAGCCTGTGCTCATCAAGAGATAAGATTTTCTTCCTTCATACACAACTCTCAGAAAGAGAGATACCACCGCCCGGGGGCGGGCCGCACAGCTACAAGCTCAAGTGCGGGATAAAAGGGATAAGCGATAGAGATGATTTTTCCTGCTATAATTCCTACGTAGGCCCCCAAGTGGGAATTTTAGTGTTTCTCTCTAAAACAACCATGTGATAAAAATGACTTCTATAGAGGTTGGTACCGTCCCGTCCCGACGCCTTTTTCGGGATTCGGGATTGGTCCCGACGGCAGAGTCCCGGTATCGGGATAATCCCGGGATTTGCCAAGGAGAGGCTATTAGCTAAATTCCTGAGATTTTCGTCTAATTCTAGCCAAATATTGGCTAATATGGACTATTTTATCCCCATTTAGACGATTTTGACACCTGATCAGTACGATTCTCAAAATCCCGGGACTACCGGGATCGGGGGTCTCGGGACGGGACCTCAATACCGGCCCGAAAATCCGCTCCCGATCCCGTCGGGATCGGGACGGTACCAACCTCTAGACTTCTACATACTACGGAGGCCAAAATCACAAACATCGATATTCGTACCAAATCAATGGTACAACCTTTTTGTTTTTTTGGTGATGATCATACGAGCGAGTCATAGGAACCACGCAAATATTTACTTTTCTCGCAGAGAAGATTTTGCTAGTTAGAATGCCACACCATCCCCCGAATTCATCGCAAAGGCATCCCAATATTTGCGAAGTGGGGAGGGACCCACGAAGCGCTCAAATCGAAATCTATCTGTCGAATCGCATGTTGTGGGTGAAATGGCGGGAAATCCTTAAGTGTAGAAATCCTTAATTATTGAGGGAAGGAATTTTGTTAGGGTTAGTCTTTGTTACCCCAAAGTTCGAATCGTCACACAAATGTTACAGCGATTCTTTTGGCATCTTATCGTTTGGTTTGATCGAATAAGTAGTAATGCTGCCCGCATAAGCTATGATACGGCTAGGCAATGCTAGAAAAAAGGATTTTATTACATATCTCAATTTAGTGAGTAGTGAGAAGAATCTGCCGCTGACCCCATCGCCTGCCTCTCGCAGGCATGGGGTCAGCGTTCGAAAATCAAGATACCTGAGGTTGCCGCTCATTGTTCAGCCTCAGCTATACGTGCATGCGCCTAGAGTACTGCTTTATCTCTCCTCTTTTACTCGCACACGGTGCACCCTAGTTAGAATGCCATCCACACCATTTCCCTGATTCTTTTGAAAGGCATTCAAAATAATCGCGAACGGGGAGGGACCCGTGAAGCGCCAAGAACAAAAACGAATACTCAAGAATCCCTGGATTGTTCACATTCGTTTTGAGAAATTGCGGGAAGCCCTTAAGTGTAGAAATCCTTAATTATTGCGGGAAGGAATTTTGTTAGGGTTAGTCATTGTTACACTTTGTTACACCAACATAACAGTAAGTTCGAATACCGTCACACAAATGTTACAGCGATTCTTTTGGCACCCTATCGTTTCGAATCGTACAACTGACTCATTTGATCGAATAAGTAATGCTGCCCGCATAAGCTATGATACGGCTAGACAATGCTCTAGAGAAAAGAATTTTATTAGCTTAAGTTAGTGAGTAGTGAGAAGAATCTGCATCAAGATACCTGTGCCTTCCTGAGGTTGCCGCTCACTGTTCAGCCTCGGCTGCGTGTTGCGCCTATGTACAACTGCTTTATCTCTTCTCTTTTCCTCGCACACGGTGCACCCTAGTTCCGCCATAAAAGCACTTGTGGCAGATTTGAGATTTTGGCCAAAGCTATTATAGGCTCTGCGGCCGCCATGGTCAAAAAATGTGCTCGAAACACCAAATTTCACGTCTGTCCGGATCTCTATCGCTTCTAGTTCTTCTCTCTTGAGCAGGCCCAGGTGGTACTTACAAAAAGTAGGGAAGGAAGATCTTGACTTCTCCCATTGCTTGATTTGTATGTAGTATCGCACGCGGCTTCACTACCCGGGAGATCTGATTTGCTGTGAGAAACTTACATGCTGCAAGCACACGCGTGCCTCTTTTTCAATGATGCTCTCAGTGACTGCATAACACTAATGACGACGATCGACGGCTCTGACGGAAGCTCACAATATGCAATACCATTTCATGGCCAATGGCGATGGCTGAACGACGACCCAAGGGCAAAAGAAGCGGATGTCATGGTAGGCATGTCTTGTGTCTTTGTCTTAGTCATAGAGAAAAATCACATCTTGCAAATATTTTCGCGTGATTTGACATGTGTGACTACTATGTGACCATGTATGTGATTACACGGTTGCAAAAATAGTTGCAAATACTCCGAGTACAAGTAACCTATATACTCCCTCTGTCCCAAAAAAAATGAGCTATTTGAAGTTAATCGTAGTCCCACAAAAAACTAGCTATTTGACGTACTTATTCCTACGTGAGGTCCTACACAAGTGTCCGAGAGGCCTCTTCATTTTCACAATAGGGTTAGATATAAGGATATTTTAACGCCTTTTGTCACAATATCATTACAAATACTTGCTTAACAACCTCCAACCTCCATATAATCGTAACCGGCGTGAAATAAGCTTTCCAACGATGTGCGATAGCAATTTTTTGGACGGAAATTGACCAAATTTTAACTATTTTAAATCAAAAAGCTCATTTTTTGTGGGACAGAGGGAGTAATGGCCAGTTATCCTCCCGACCCCTGCAAAATATCCTAAAAAATATCCTCACTTTTCTACTACTAGTTCCCACGTATAATTTCTACGGTTGACGTCACCCATTTCGGACACACATCGGACGAAGTGCGCATGAAGAAGCTGAAATCGACAGAAAGATGCACGCACAACTACTTCACCACACACATACATAACACCAATGCAATGTAAGATGTAAGATGAATATAAGATGGTGGGTGATACTATAGGTATTGAGGAATGGTGATGCAAATGGACAAGAGGGAACTTACAATGAGGATATTTATGAGTATGGTGGAATGCAAATCAGACAGGTGTTGACGGGAGTGGACATCAAGAACTGTGAATGGTGAAGGATTGCTTGTACTCCTAATGAATAGTAGGGATGATGCACAAGACTTATAAATCTTTCAGGCTTCTCGTGCTGCGGCAGTGCGTGTTTTCTTACAGTCCGCATTCATTCATAGGGTAGTTCGCGAGACCTTCAGAGATAAGATATGTTGCAGCTTTGAGCATTATTTCGTTGCATTGATGGCCTGATGTGTCAATGCAGGTCTAAAGGAGTGAATAGATGCAATAATATGAGTAAACAATAGTGTTATTCACTTGGAAACACTCCAGCTATCAAGGTAGGCTTTTCGAACAAGAGGATATTTTTTAGCGAATATTGGCGAAAAAATATCCTAGAGGCTACCCAAAAATGCCGAAATATCCTGAGGATTCCTGGCCATAACGCTAAGTACAAGCGTAGTATGCTCTACATAGAGACAGCAAGAAGACACGTGGAGGAGATGTCACCGCGATGTCATGATAGGTATCTAGAGAGAAGAGAAAGTAGAACCCTAAATCAGCTAAGAAGAAAATTTCAGTAATTGTGTGCGGCAGCAGCAAGCTTCGGCTCTAAGGCCGATCCTTACGGTGAGTCAAAAATATTTTTGTACTCTAGCTTCTAGCCTCTAGCTACAAGTACAAAATTACTAGGTGCCAATTTTTGAGCCTTACGGTGTTGTGTAGATTTTTTTCTGGATTTGTTCCACGTCCCACGTCGCACGCGCCAAGACCTCCGACGCCTTCTTCTTCTATTTAATATTTACCTCGCCTCGCTCGGCTGCAGCCACTTCCATCTTGTGCAACTACAATAGTACACCCTCCGCCACCACCATGTCTTACGCAGCTGCAGCCGATCTGCTTGGTCAGATGAGGGACGATGCAATGTCCATTAATGACGCTTGAGTTTAGACTATTTTCGCTCAAAGTTAGTAGAGCACTTCAATATCAAATTCGACAGGAACGAAATCATCTGGCCTCGACGAAGAGGCCAGATGCCTAATTAGATCAATAAATTGTAACATTTTTCATATCAATAGGTGCAATTAAGTATTTAGTTTGGTGTATTATTATCGCTTGCATTAATCATTTCAACATCATCTTCATCCTCCTCCTCATTTGACTCATTCGATGTGCAACTAAGATCAACTTCGTCTGCAGCACGCTTCTTACCACTTAGGCGCTTTCCCATTCTAGTTGCCGCTGCTCCTAGCTCCAGGAATTGCTCAGTATGCGCTGATTCATTCTCACTTGTAATGTTATTCAACTTCAACAGCTCTTCTTCAAGTGTCGCAATTTCTTCCCGTTTTTCAGACAAAGACTGCATTAGTGCCTTTGCTTCTGATTTCATATCAAGAAGCATGTATCGATCAACATCCTTCTGTACACTTGCTATCCCGTCATGTTTTGACTTGAGAAGTGTACTGAGAAGCGCAATTCGTCCCGCAACTTTCTGCTGGTCCAATTTTCTCATGTTCTGTTCAACCACAGCAAGATCTTTGTAGCTCGCAGCACCATAAGCAAGACCTCTTCCTTCATTGGAATTTCCAACGTATTTTTAATGCTTCAGCAATCTCAAACCTGGCAAACTTGAACAACGACGCTCCCCCGATAGTGGAATTTGGATTTGTTTTGGCAGATCGTGCGAGGACATCCATTGTGAGGTTGTCACCATAAATAAGAGGAGAGTTGCCACGGCGGAAATTTTCATGTAGCACAGTTTCCCAACCTGATTCAGATGACAGGCCGGTGTTATGTACATCTGCCTTCTTCTGTAATACCTTGTAATGATTTTTTCCCTTGATGAAGTCTTCAATTTGTGATGACACGTTAGCATCACCATGGAAACGTTTCTTCAATTCTTTTTCTAGAGTACTTCTGTTGTAGGTTGTTCCTCGGCAGGAATGCAAAGCAAAGGCAGCACATAACCGCTGTATTTCCTTATGACTGCGACTGTCGATTTCAGCTGATGTGCTCTTCTTTGGTGGTGGCGGTGGTGCCGGTGCCGGTGGTGGTGCCGGTGCAGGCCCGGCTGATACTGCACTTGATGCCATACTCAATAGCAGCAATAAAAACTAGTTGAAGGAAATGTGGTGATGATGGCGAGGCAACTCAATTGATTGTGCAGCCGTAATTTAAATTGATGTCATTGGCAGTAAAGAAATGGAATGAGAAGACGTCGGTTCATCTCGATCAACTGTATTATCATCTGTACAATTTATGTACTTGGAATCCAACTAGACAGTTTTCTGGCCTCTTTTTCCCTTTTGTGTAGTTGGGTTGAGGACTAGACAAAAAAAAGGGGCCCGTAAGGGTCAAAATTTTCTGATTTTATTTTCTACTTCAAGTAAATTGTCATGTGTGACAGACCGTAAGGATCGGCCTAAACTCCAGAGAGACGGACTCCCAAATTCAAAAATTATCTGACGAAGGAGGAGGAGGAGGAGGCGCGAGGAGGAGGAGGAGGAGGGAGCTCGACCAAATACCAAATTCCAACTTCTCACAAAAACTTCCTTAGCTTCATCGGAAGAAGTGCTCTTACGGTTGCCCAGCCAAACCCGTCTGCACTCCTCTTATTACCTAAAATGGGCAAGTTCAGATCCAGCTTGCCCAGTAACAGCTCCTGAATACCATCCTAAACTAATCACTTATTTATCTAATGCAAAAATTCCAATCAGAGGATCTAAGCTGAGTCCAAAAACTAAGCTAAGCACATACTAATTCCTATGTATAATTCCGGCTGTAGCCGAATGCTGGAGAACGATTTTGCAGAAAACAATCATGATGGCCGCTGTTTCCCCTACGTTTCCGCTATTATTTCGATGTCAATAATACCACCTCCACATCGATACCATGGCGCAAAACTCTCACAAAAAGAAATCCGACGCAGCATGGCTAAAACAATGAAAGAATTCGCACTATTTAGGGTGAGGAGGAGCTCCTCGCAAAGGAGACACAACATGTACACAATAGGTACACAATCTACAAAAAGATTCTTGAATGCCCAATCAGAGTAGAGAAACAGCTCAGCGCTGGTGGATCTACACTCGTATTTGTCAAACTAATGCCATGTACTTGTGGCTATAATCACACTCTGCACGAACATCTGCCGCATTCAAGAGTGTGTCGTTTGATGAGTCGCTACAGCTCTAAAATGAATTGGCAGGCCGTGCTGGAATTGATACGAGTTCAAGAAGGTATATCTATGAGATACTGCTTCAAGAAGCAGCTGGTAAAGAGTACGAAGCTTGGCGTCTGGGGTTGATCCAGGATCCAGGATGAATATATTGCCGGAACGACTGTGCCTCCACTTCACCGTGTGGGTTTTGAAAGTGCAAAAGCATTGGCAAATAACATCATGAAAGCTGTATGGAACGCGCCTTTGAGATGTGGAACCATCGATGAAATGAGCCAACAATTTGCTACCCAAGTGCAATCTCTGTGTTAGATAGCACTACCCATAAAGAAAGAATGTCTTGACTTTCAACGCGGTGGAATGGGGGCCGCCATCGGTGCTACCTCTCTCTCTCTCTGTGTGTGTGTATGTTCCTGCTGCTGCGATGGGTAGACAAGTGGTTGAAGCTCCGACATTGGGACAAGTAACAAACGAAGTAAGAGACGAATTGGCAACAAAGCCGTCACCCAAGAAGAAAAGAAGAACTAATGTACCAAAAGTTATTGATCCGGTATTGGAAAGTAGAAGAGAGGCTGCTGCACCTAACAATGCGTCAGAAGGGAGTTACACAAGAACAAATCATTGAAAATAGGATATGATGCCAAGTCTGCTTCACGCTGCTGGAGTTTCAGTATCAAAACGTGGGAAGTGTATGAAAGGCTCAAATTTGAATGCTTATCGACCACGAATTATACCACAATTACGGTAAAAAACGAGATGAAAGTAAAAGTGATTATATAAAGCGAAGGTACGAAGAGTCAAAGGCAGGCAAATAGTGCATAATAAGCGAAGAAGGAGCAATTGCATCATCATCTTCTTCTCTTTTCGTAGGAGTATCGTAGATTCTGAGGCTCGCTTCGCTCGCCTTTCTTCCCCTCTTTTTCCCCCGCTTTTCCCTCTCTTTTCCCCCGACCCGAGCTCAGGAGGAGGAGGAGGAGGAGGAGGAGGAGGAGGAGGAGGAGGAGGAGGAGGAGGAGGAGGAGGAGGAGGAGGAGGAGGAGGAGGAGGAGGAGGAGGAGGAGAAACACCGCAGCAAAATTTGAGCCCACCTCCCTCTACCCTCTATCCATCACCACCATAATCAAAAGATTGTGTGCGGCAGCAGCAAGCTTCGGCTCTAAACTCCAGTAGAGACGGACTCCCAAATTCAAAAATTATCTGACGAAGGAGGAGGAGGAGGAGGAGGAGAAACACCGCAGCTATGGGTGGTGACGCTAGTAGCGCGCCTAAGTACTTGTATTTTTGATCGAAAATTTATTTATGTTAGATAGTGTAGTTGAATAATGACTTGATAACAAAAGTAAGACTATCATTAGAAAGCTCTACTCCTCTACTATTCGAATGATGTGTTGCTTTTGTTATTTGGTCGACTATGAGTCGAGTTATAATCGTCCAAAATCGAGCGTGTGCTTGACTTTGGTGTGTGCTCTCTTATTCGACACGCCTTCCCAGCTTGGGCAACCCCCACTACGAGATAAAGCAGTGAATGTAGATGTCGATGGTGGGGGTTGCCCAAGCTGGGAAGGCACGAGCGACCAAGAACCATCGATTTCGCTCGATGGTATGATTCGTGCGATTTGAATTTTTTTGGTCATTTTTAACTAGCGTTCATCTAGCAAATCACACAATTCGGCCTCCAACATGCCGATGACATTGGGAACGGTCGTTCTCAGCAACCAATCGGCCAAATCACTCCGTTCGACGTGCTATACCCTTCACAACAACCCTATAGATAGATATTATAAGGTGGCGACGCCAGAGCATTCGTAGCTTTGCTCGTAATAATGGTCTAAGTCGTCCCATCATTGCCGCACAAATATTAATCGCACATCGGCTTCGTATTTCCTCCATCGACGTTGCTGCAACGCTATTCCATGATAAAATCTACATTGTACGCCTCCTCTGATCCATAATTGTCATCGATTGCCATCGGCAGGGCATCCATAATGGTCAGCTTCAATGAAACATTGCGCGCGATCGCACAGATCAACTCGCAAGTGGAAGAGAATAATTCTTCTTCATTGTCGAAATGGCACATCCACCAGGAGAGAGTGTCAAAAATGCTCAATATTGCCGACACAGATGATACATCTGGAGCAGCATTCGTGTGGGAGTTTGTTAATTGTCTCAAGAATGGTGGAAACGGATCGAGGAAAGCCGATGCATTTGTACCGAATCCCTCACCTTACGACACGACGAAGATTGATCTCCTCGACTCGTCTCCAAACGCACTAAACTTCCATGCCACTAAATATAGGGGACATCAACATTCTCCTTGCATGGGTGGCACTCCGTCTCCAGATGTTGTTCATGAAGATGCCGTGTACTATTGCTTCGGGGAGAGGAAGACGAATATCAAGCTGAAGAGACAACTAGAGCTGATAAGATATGTCACTGGATTGGATGGCAATCTGCAACAGCACTATGGCCAAATCGCCGCTGAACGACAGAAGCTATGGCTCTTATGGGCAACCGATGACCCGGCAGGAGCGGTATTCCACAATGTAGAGCACCATTTGCCAGTTATTGCGATGTGGTTTCGTGACTTGTGGGATATCAACATTGACGAAGATGTAGAATTGAAGGACATCACGCAAACTCAACTCAGTTCTGTGAAGAGAGAGATTATCGACGCACTCATTGCATCTTTTGTATTGGATCCATCTGCCGTGGGTACCTGCCCTCCTACTCGCCGCAGTTCCAGAATTCGTGGCGATAGAGAGGTTGCAGAAGAAGCCGATGATGTGGAGATATCCGCCATTCCAGATAAGGAAAACAAGCGAAAGCGTCGCGAAGCAAACCAGTCCGATCCTCTGGCGGAAGCAGTATCTGATAGCGACGATGATCATCAAGGACGTGGCGAACATGATGGCATGTTTGATGTTGATGTAACATCAACAAGGTTGAGGGAGTTGTCATACGAACGAGTTGGCGTGTTGGAACTTGCCTACAACTGCGCTCACTCTAACGATGATTACCCCACGATCACAAGGAAACTACTAGATCTCAATCAGAATCCCATCTCTGAAGAGGAATACAAGTGCATCACTCGAATTCCCAAGAACAGACTCTCGCGACTTAAGATGAACTTTACAAAGTTCAAAGCAGAGATTAATGAACAACAGCTACTCAAAGTCAAAGATGGACAACTACTACTCGACTATTTGCACACTATTGCTCAGGTCAATAATGGAAGCAAACTGCCAATCAAGCTGTGCGACAGTCAAGGTCATCTCAAGCCGGAGAAAGCCTACATTCTTCGCCACATCCTATACACTCATCCACGGATCGGTCTGAAGAATATAATTGAGTTGTACGTTTTGAATCATGTTCTGATTACTGGTGAAGTACCAGACCAAGATGACTTTCCGAGCACATCAACTCTGCGATGTCATATCGCCTATCTCAACACAATTGATCGTTACGAGCAAGGCCAGCAAATAGCACAAAGTTTGACGAGTCTTTCACCATACGGAAGCCCACGGTATGGCGCATTAGTATCGGACGATACCAACCATGGTAACAAGCACAATCATCATGGATTAATTGCTACATCCGAAAGGAAAGTTGTCAAACAAGGACAAGAGAACAAAGGATTGACCATGTGGCTTGTCAACCCTATATTCACCGTCCTAGCCAATAGTGACACCACAGCTAAAACTTCAGATGGAAATAGCACCTTCAATCAACAGACCGTGACAAGCAACATTCCAATAGAAGGGGTGGCTCATTTGAATGGACACGCACCTGACAACGCTAATGATGCCAAAAAGGAAGCACGTCTGACATTTCAGAAGTTAGCAAACTTCCTTGTAGAGAATAGAATGGGAAGAGAATTGAAGTCATACGGTGTGACTCGCAAACCAGTACTCCTAGGCGACCCATTTCACATTGATGCCCTTGCCGTCAAACACGCAAGCATAGGAGCGTGTGGTAACACTGTGAAGGGCAAACACGACCAAAAGCATCATCGTCAAGCCATCCAAAACCTTTATGATATTCTTGTCCGTGACAAACACGTCATCAAAGAGGTCTTCCACATTATTTTGGGTGAAGAATTGACAAAGGAGCTTGGGTTGCCTCATCCAATACGAGAAAGAGATGCTCGCTGGCTGTCAAACTCAAGAGCTGCCAAGGAAATTCTCAAATACATGCATGTTGTCGATGAAGAAGGGACAAATTTTTGGACCCTCTTTTGCCGTGAAGTGCAACACCTTTACACTGACTTCCGTCTCGAACGTTTGGGGGATGAGGCGCAAATGTTGTTGGCACCTACAATCGTAGCTGGCCTACACTTCGAAGCAGAGTTGGGTGATTTCTTTGAAATGACTCATGATTTCCATGCAAAAAGTGGCCAACTTGCTGATAGGGCTGGATTCCGCTCAATGGAGATTGTCGCTCTGTATGTTGACAATGTCCTCCCTATACTGGCAAGAGGCAAAGAATAATCCTTCGTCAAAGTTTCAAAACACGTTTGCATATCTTGATACAATAGCTGATCCGAAATTGAAGCAAATGAAGCTTGATCAGATGGAGGCAGGTATACACGCCGGACATGCTGAGATTGCATCGCGCAAAATTTGAGCCCACCTCCCTCTATCCATCACCACCATAATCAAAAGATACTACAGCTCTAATCTTCTACCGAAGCTTGGATACTACAGCTCTAATCATTCTACCGAAGCTTGGACAGTCTTAAAAGTCACATCATATTCAGATCATCAATCTATAGCCGATTTCAGTACAATAAAGTTATCTTGCCTTCAACCATCTTGGTACAAACAAAAACTGTCCCAGTATTTTACGATAGCGAAATACCTCACGCACTTCATAATAAAACGTACAAAGAGTACCATCTCACGACAGAGCGCTCTCATCAGCTTGCACCTCGTCAAAAAATTGACAAGTACACCAGAGTGCGTTCTCAACTCTCAACCAGGCAGCCGAATAGAAGTCCCCATGCATCAAGCGTCAAAGAGCGTCTTGGCAATTTTCTTTAAAGAAGAAAGCCTCCAGAAGCTCAAGCACAGTCTATTTTACAAGGATCTGGATCTAAGTATTGCCAATCTGAAGTACTACTTGAAAGTTAGCTATGGTACTTTATTCTACTAATTATGCAGATGCATTTGTCTTCATTATCATCTTTTGAGACTCCGTGGATGACTTCCTTATTTTCCACTTTGGATTTGTCGGGATCATAATAATAACTTAAAATTTACTAAATCCACTTATCTACAAACGCCACAAAAGCGTCAATTTCCTCCTGCGACCATTGGCTAAAGCACCCAAAGCCCATACTGTGTCCTCCACGACCATATAAGGATTCATCACGAGCATAGTACGCACTTGCTTGAGGTGGTACCCCTATAGCATTGAGATTGCGGTACGGTTTCTTGCCCGCGACTTGATCGATGTCTCTCTTTCGAGGGTTGGGATTCTGAGGCTCCTTGGCTTCTGACTTGTCACCTGTAGAATTGAATCTAGAAGATGAAGCACCGTCACCACTGTCAGCAGTAGCAGCAGCAGCAGCATCGGCATCAGATGCATTACTTGAAGGGAAGGGGTCAAACGTAGGCTTATCCCAGACTAGCGGTATCATCCGCTCTTTCCTCTTCTTTTCCTCCGTTATCTTTTTTGATAATGCAATGAGTTCTTGCTCAACCTTACTGTCTTCGGATCAGTTCTTCTTCAGGGATAGGTTTTGGTGCCGACTTTGCTGGCACTGGATAAGAGTACTTGCTTTTATAAGGAGGTGATCCAGGGGCTGAGTCTTCCTCCTTGTCGGACAAGTCCTCCTCATCAGCCAGGCTACTGCTCCCAACCGCATCTGCTTCGAGCTCCTCATCTAATAACTCAGACGACGAAGCACCCGCAGATGCCCAGGTCGGAAACAAAGGCCCCTTCTCAACAGCATCCTTCATCTTCCTGCATCTCTGCTTCCATCGCTTCTCTTCCAAAGCCTCTCGACGACGCTTTTTCGCCGCCTCTCTTCGATCCATCTTTTCGAGGCTTTCACGGACGCGGTCGAAGAGTTCGTCCATGGGTAGCTTGGGGAGGGGCATGGTGAACGATGATTTTGGAGGCGATGAATCCATTTTTGTCGTATCTATTACTCCTATTTTTTTAATTTATGCAACAGCAACAGGCAACAGAACGTTTTTTTATGTAGTGGCCTGAGATGGTAGCAGGCAGGGTTGGTCGTGAAAGGCTTAACTCGTAGGCCTTACATTAAAAGTCCAAATACGGGTGGAATAATTTTTTACCCCTGAATTAGTAGTCAGCTGAACTTCAACTTAAAGAATACTTGTCAACTACAACGTACACACACTTCTTATCTATGTAACTCAAGTACGCTCCCCAAGATGTTTTATGGGCGCCAGCTAGCATGATAACAGAGAAAGGTGTAAAATGATGACACTTTGTGAGCGTGCCCTATCTACGAGTTCGCTGCTTCTTGCATCTGACAAAAAGATTGTGTTCGCACAGTAGTGGCATTGCAAACAAATGTCCTCTCTCTCTCTCTCTCTCTCTCTCTCTCTCTCTCTCTCTCTCTCTCTCTCTCTCTCTCTCTCTCTCTCTCTCAAAAGTCCATCACAAAGCCCTGGGATCAAACTCAACGAGTTTTACGTCGCCTATGACCACGTCGTCCTTGTCCTCGGAGCCCATGGAGTCATACTCATACTCCTCTTCCTCTCTTCATCCTCAAAACGACAACGACGACGACGACGTCCAAGGCCAACTTGATTACAGACATGCCTCTCACGACGCTCAAGGCTGCAAAGAAGCCTATCAATGTCATTTTGATTCGCAATTGGGCTGTGAGGAAATCAGGCGAGCCAGATATTCTCCCAACTCTGTCTCTCCACTTCCAGATGGAATTGGAGCTTTTTCCAGGCGTTGCTCGAACAGTGGACAAGGATAAGCGGCTGCCTCTGCATTTCGCAGCAGGCTCTTCTGCTGCCTCATACGAGGTAATAATGGACGTCTTCAAAGTGTACAAGCAAGCTGCATCAATTTGTGATTCTACGACTGGTCTCTTCATTTTTTCAACTCGCCGAACGCAACAACAACGTGGAGGCGGCAAATAGTCCACGTTTGGCCAACCCAATCTAGTGTCTAGTTGTATCAATATCCATGATATATATGTAACAGAAATTTTTAAGTACGTCTGGTGGGCCCTCAAGAGGCGACATTATCTACACTAAGTGATGACGAACATGTGCTGCAGTAGCTATTATTTCCCAGATCGCACCCCAATATCAATATCCATGATAGGATGAGGAAGCGAAGCTCGAGTGCTTGAGACGAACAATGCACTTGTGCTGCATTAGAGATATTTATTGATGGCTTGTCCAAACATATTCTACAACTGTACTGAGACTAAGATTCTCTGGGCATAATTTCATACCTTCAATCTCTTCTATTCTTCGCCCCAGAGCACACCCTCCTGTCTTCCGTTTCTGCAGAAATCTTTTGTGTCACAAACCCCTGGATTACCTCCTCTTGTGCGACTGAACAGTTCGGTTGGCCGGTGATTACCAGCCATGCAAGTGAGAGAGTCACTCTCCTTCACCTCCGCTTAACCTCAAGCTGCCAAGATGTACCTCGACTCCCTCCAAAGCTCAGCCCCACACGGCATTCTCCCTCTCGCAAACTCGTCGTGGTCCTATTCATCCAAACCAGCCCAACAGAAATTCTACGGCCACTCCTACACAGCACCCACCCCAAAATCTACTTCCTCCAACAATGCACCAAGGCGTTCGCTATCCACCTCTGCCAACCAAATCGTACCAAGCAGGCCCCACAGTTGTCTTTGGGGCCAACCCGAGCCCCTCCAGGTTGAAGTATAAAATTATCTATTTATCTATCTATAAATCGTACTTATTACGTTCAATCTCGCTCCTGCCTCGCTCGTCCGTATCTTCAATAGGCCATTTTTACCAACTCTCAGTGTAGCCTAAACAAAAGCCTCCTCTTCAATTCATAATTTCAGCTCTCACTTTAGCCTCCATACTTCAAATTGTGTATGTGCGACAGCAGACAGCAGCAAGCTTCGGCTCTAAACTCCAGTGGAGACGGACTCCCAAATTCGAAAATTATCTGAGAAGAGGTATGTAGGAGCGAGGAGGAGGAGGAGGAGGAGAACCACCGCAGCAAAATTTTCCAAGATAGATTATTTTAGTCACTACTCTTACTACTTGAAAGTTGTTAGATAAGGTACTTTTATTCTACTAATTACGCAGCTGCATTTGTCTTCATCATCATCTTCTTCAACTCCGTGGATGACTTCCTTATTTTCCACTTTGGATTTGTCGGGATCAACTTATCTATAAACGCCACAAAAGCGTCAATTTCCTCCTGCGACCATTGGCTAAAGCACCCAAAGCCCATACTGTGTCCTCCACCACGACCATATAAGGATTCATCACGAGCATAGTACGCACTTGCTTGAGGTGGTATCCCTATAGCGTTGAGTTTACGATGCGGTTTCGTGCCCTCGACTTGATCGATGTCTCTCTTTCGAGGGTTGGGATTCTGAGGCTCCTTGGCTTCTGACTTGTCACCTGTAGAATTGGATCTAGAAGTTGAAGCACCGTCACCACTGCAAGCAGCAGCAGCAGCAGCAGCAGCAGCATCAGATGCATTACTTGAAGGGAAGGGGTTAAACGTAGGCTTATCCCAGACTAGCGGTATCATCCGCTTTTTTCTCTTCTTTTCCTCCGTTATCTTTTTTGATAATGCCATGAGTTCTTGCTCAACCTTACGTCTTCGGATCAGTTCTTCTTCAGGGATAGGTTTTGGTGCCGTCTTTACTGGTGCTGGATAAGAGTACTTGCTTTTATAAGGAGGTGATCCAGAGGCTGAGTCTTCCTCCTTGTCGGACAGGGCCTCCTCATCAGCCAGGCTACTGCTCCAACCCGCATCTGCTTCGAGCTCCTCATCTAATAACTCAGACGACGAAGCACCCGCAGATGCCCAGGTCGGAAACAAAGGCCCCTTCTCAACAGCATCCTTCATCTTCCTGCATCTCTGCTTCCATCGCTTCTCTTCCAAAGCCTCGCGACGACGCTTTTTCGCCGCCTCTCTTCGATCCATCTTTTCGAGGCTTTCACGGACGCGGTCGAAGAGTTCGTCCATGGGTAGCTTGGGGAGGGGCATAGTGAACGTTGATTTTGGTGGTGATGAATCCATTTTTGTCGTGTTTATCATGATTTTATGAAACATCAACGGAGCCTTCCAGTATCTTTAGCGTGAAGTGTGTTTGTCGCCGCCAGGCAGGATTGGTAGTGTAGTGAAAGGCTGAACTCGTATGCTTAGTGGAAGGCTTAAATCTTCGGTGAATTTATTAACCTTACCTTGAATATCAGGCGTCAGCTGAACTTCAACGTGAACATTATAAATCATCTACAACATGCATAATGCACACACTTCTTACATCTCAAATACTTCAGGATGTACGCTCTCCCAAGATGTTAAAATGATGACCTTGAAGAGCTTGCCCGACGAGTTCCCTGCTTAAAGTATTGCATCTGACATAAAAAGACTGCGTTCGCAAAGTATCTCTCTAGTGGCATTGCAATTATCTCTCTTCTTCAGCAGATCCCCATTCAACATCATTGCGTCCCACAATACCATGATGCAAGTAACATATGAACTGATGAATTCAACTTGTTTTAGAGGGCTACTCATGTGGCCAGTGTATCTGCATCCTCCTCTGATCCTCTCTCTCTCTCTCAGAAGTCCATCACAAAGTCTTGGGATCCTAAACTCAGCGAGTTCTTCACGCCGCTTCTATGACCACGTCTTCCTTGTCCTCAGAGTCCATGGAGTCATACTCATCTCCTCTTCCTCTCCTCATCCTCATGACGACGATGACGACCAAGACCAACTTGGTGACAGACACTCCTCTCACGACTCGACATCTCACGACGCCCAAGGCTGCAAACAAGCCTATTCAATTCAAGACACAACTAAGACAAGCTCCTGTGGTTACCGGTGCACTGGTCAGTTGACCAGCTGTTTCTCCTCACGATACGTTGCCCCTGTTACGCGCAACACGGCGCTGTGAGCTACGAGGACAACGGGTTGGTGCCGGAGTACGGTGAGGAAGAAGGGTTGAGCTGAATTCGCCACGGCCGCGGGCGGCACCGACAAGAATGGAATTGTCACTCTCAACACCCTTGAACATAATGGCATTGTCCTACAGAGATATTTGTTTCTTTCTGAAGAGGATGGACTTACATTACAGCAGTGAGCTCTATTATAATCCATGATTTCCACATATAATGATGTTGATTTGTCGATTGCAGTGCAAGCATGCCTGGCCTTCTTCCATCGTGGTAATGCACTTCAATATCAAACTTAGCAATAAGGTACGTTTATTCTACTAATTATGCAGCTGCATTTGTCTTCATTATCATCTTCTTCAACTCCGTGGATGACTTCCTTATTTTCCACTTTGGATTTGTCGGGATCAACTTATCTATAAACGCCACAAAAGCGTCAATTTCCTCCTGCGAGCATTGGCTAAAGCACCCAAAGCCCATACTGTGTCCTCCACGACCATATAAGGATTCATCACGAGCATAGTACGCACTTGCTTGAGGTGGTATCCCTATAGCATTGAGTTTACGGTACGGTTTCGTGCCCTCGACTTGATCGAAGCCTCTCTTTCGAGAGTTGGGATTCTGAGGCTCCTTGGCTTCTGACTTGTCACCTGAAGAATTGGATCTAGAAGTTGAAGCACCGTCGCCACTGTCAGCAGCATCAGATGCATTACTTGAAGGGAAGGGGTTAAACGTAGGCTTATCCCAGACTAGCGGTATCATCCGCTCTTTCCTCTTCTTTTCCTCCGTTATCTTTTTTGATAATGCCATGAGTTCTTGCTCAACCTTACGTCTTCGGATCAGTTCTTCTTCAGGGATAGGTTTTGGTGCCGTCTTTACTGGTGCTGGATAAGAGTACTTGCTTTTATAAGGTGATCCAGGGGCTGAGTCTTCCTCCTTGTCGGACAGGGCCTCCTCATCAGCCAGGCTACTGCTCCCAACCGCAACTGCTTCGAGCTCCTCATCTAATAACTCAGACGATGAAGAATTCGCAGATGCCCAGGTCGGAAACAAAGGCCCCTTATCATCGCCATTACTCATCTTCCTGCATCTCTGCTTCCATCGCTTCTCTTCCAAAGCCTCGCGACGACGTTTTTTCGCCGCCTCTCTTCGATCCATCTTTTCAAGGCTTTCACGGACGCGGTCGAAGAGTTCGTCCATGGGTAGCTTGGGGAGGGGCATGGTGAACGTTGATTTTGGAGGCGATGAATCCATTTTTGTCGTATTTATTATGTTATTATGAAACATCAACAGAGCCTTCCACTATCTTTAGCGTCAAGTGTGTTATTTATTCGCCGCCAGGCAGGATTGGTAGTGTGTAGTGAAAGGCTTAACTCGTAGGCTTCAGGAAAGGCTTAACTCACGGGTTAATTTATTTACCCTTACCTTGAATATCAGGCGTCAGCTGAACTCGAACTTCTTATAAGCTCTATGCTACCGCCGCGCAAAAAAATTGCTCCCTGCAAAAAATTGTTCCAGCGCGCTCTCACGCACAAAAGTAGCTTACAACCATGTCAGCACACCCCTCCACCATGGCCAATAATACACATTCGACAAAAAAGGCGATTGGGAATGCCAAACTAAACTCTATCCGAATATAATTATTCTTTGGATGACCTAATTATATCTCGTCCTCATTGAGCTATCTTCAATTGTTCCTGGGTGATTTTCAACATTTTTACTAGTAAAAATCACTAGGTAAAATCGCCTAAACAACCCATCTGACCCATGCTAATTTACCACATCAGGATGAATACAGCAGTTACAATGTTGACCAGTGGCTCTATCGGCAGCCAATAATGTGTGCTATCACATAACACCTGGTTATTCTAGTGCACAAGTATACCAAGAAACTTACCAGGCTACGGAGTGGATATGTCGACATGGTTGCTAGGAATTTTGTGCAGACTCGTGACCAAAGCACTTGCTAATCACTTTTTTACTAGCGAACTCGGGACCTAAATGCTCCTGGAGCAATTTTTTTGCGCGGTAGTATGAACATTTCGATCTAGAGAGGGCTTTTTAGCCCAGTAGTAGTATATAAGTAAGTAGTAAGTATATATTGCTCACACACTTCTCAAATAATAAGTGTAGCCTCATTGGCTAGCGCTGCTACTCTAGCAAGTTCAATTTACTTACCCTTGAATATCAATAGTAGATAAGTAGTATTGCTCACACACTTCTCAAATAATAAGTAGTAGCCTCATTGGCTACTTGTTCTGTTTGCAAAGAATTCTCACGATCAAACAATGCTCAGCAATGTATGCAATGATGCGATGAGGAAAAACATTCGCTCACAAGTCACAAGTCAAACCGGCCAATTACCAAGGCATCTATCCCTATCCCAACCGTACACACCCCATCTAAGTACCCCTCTTCTCACGTCAAAAAGTGCTCAGCAACATTGATTAAGGAGTAGGCCTTGCGTTCGCTCACAATATGGAAGTCACAACTTACTTCAGCCTTAGCCATCCTTTCTAGTCGTGAAGCCGATCAAGCAGAAATAATAGACGAGCCGCTGTTGCTGATATTCCTTCCTCCATAATTAGAGGTCATCATGAAGTCGACACGAAGCTATCCATGTGCGGTCAGAGATTCATCCGAGCGGTCTTGCAAGAGTCGGTGCATCGTAAAGAAGAAGACGGTGATGTTTTCATCAAAAGTTACACTGCGCAGATTTGCCAAAAGTCATAATCTGCAGGCTCAGTCCTCTTGGATCACAGAGGAGGAATTCTGCGCAATGAAGAAGCGAGCCAAAAACCTATCCATACTCCATCATATCAAGACTCGTCCAGGAAAACCCACGCCTTCTAAGCGCAGCGGAATTGTCTACAACTGTCATCCCGCCCATTATGAGATCGTTGGAGAGTCGTTACGAGGCATGGAAAATTACACTGATATCTCCAAAGCTCGTAGGCTTGAGTGGTTTCGATCTAATGCCACCAGTTTAGTAGAAGAGCACCAGAATCATCTACACAAGACAAATAGAAGCAAGCTGGCATGTATGTACAGAGAAAAAACAGGGGAAGCGATGGTACACTCACGGAAAATCGCTGAGGAGGATTCCAAAGCAGCAGCGGCCATACTGGCAGAAGACTTGAAGGAAGACATCATCAATGTAGCTCCGCCGCCTCCATCACCAGCATCTCCGTCATCATCAGCTATAATATCCCATTCATCTTCTGCTGTTGTGCCGATCTTCCCTGAGCTGTCAAGGTTTGTTCCGTCTTGTTCTGCTTCTGCAGTGCATCCACAAGTGGGTATATTTCCTTTCTTGTGTGCTACCACAAACTACCTACGCAAATGAATGTGCCAGTATAATTTTCTAAGTTGTTATTATCAAGACCTGCAATTACTGAAATAAGATGACTCGTTCCTCTACTATTCTTTCCCTGTTGTCCGAAGGGCAGCATTTCGCATAGAGGAACGATCTACTACCGTGAAGCGACGAACAAGAGTGTCATATGAGTGTCATACGGATCTCCTGATGGATAATCTTTTGGGAGATTTCGAAGATGAATGTGACGAATTACCTAGCTTTGGAGCAGATTGATCTTGACTTCTCCCAGTTGCTTGATCTTTATGCTAGATAACAATAACGATAAGACACGAAATGGAAATGTCGCATGTTGTAATTAAATAGAAGAGAGTAGAACCATAAAACAGCTGAAAAGAAAATTTCAGTAAAAAACAGTATTAGGAAGTCACATCATTATCAGATCATCAATCTCTACTTAGCCAATTTCAGAAAATTTATCTTGCCTTCAACCATCTTGGTACAAACACCTCCTGTCCCAGTATTTTCCGATAACGAAATACCTCACGCACTTCATAATAAAAAGTACAAAGAGTACCATCTCACGACAGAATGCTCTCATCAGCTTGCACCTCGTTAAAAATTTGACAAGTGCACCTGAGAGAGTTTTCATCTCTTAACCAGCCAGATGATAAAAGTACCCATGCATCAAGCGTCGAAGAGATTCTTGCAATTTTCATTAAAGAAGAAAGCCTCCGGAAGCTCAAGCACAGTCTAGTTTACAAGGATCTGGATCTATTGCCAATCTGAAGTACTACTTGAAACTTGGCTATTAGGTACTTTTATTCTACTAATTATGCAGCTGCATTTGTCTTCATCATCATCTTCTTCAACTCCGTGGATGACTTCCTTATTTTCCACTTGGGATTTGTCGGGATCAACTTATCTACAACCGCCACAAAAGCGTCAATTTCCTCCTGCGAGCATTGGCTAAAGCACCCAAAGCCCATACTGTGTCCTCCACCACGACCATATAAGGATTCATCACGAGCATAGTACGCACTTGCTTGAGGTGGTATCCCTATAGCGTTGAGTTTACGGTACGGTTTCTTTCCCGCGACTTGATCGATGTCTCTCTTTCGAGGGTTGGGATTCTGAGGCTCCTTGGCTTCTGACTTGTCACCTGAAGAATTGAATCTAGAAGATGAAGCACCGTCATCACTGTCAGCAGCAGCAGCAGCAGCAGCAGCATCGGCATCAGATGCATTACTTGAAGGGAAGGGGTTAAACGTAGGCTTATCCCAGACTAGCGGTATTATCCGCTTTTTTCTCTTCTTTTCCTCCGTTATCTTTTTTGATAATGCCATGAGTTCTTGCTCAACCTTACGTCTTCGGATCAGTTCTTCTTCAGGGATAGGTTTTGGTGCCGTCTTTACTGGTGCTGGATAAGAGTACTTGCTTTTATAAGGAGGTGATCCAGAGGCGGAGTCTTCCTCCTTGTCGGATAAGGCCTCCTCATCAGCCAGGCTACTGCTCCAACCCGCATCTGCTTCGAGCTCCTCATCTAATAACTCAGACGACGAAGCACCCGCAGATGCCCAGGTCGGAAACAAAGGCCCCTTCTCAACAGCATTACTCATCTTCCTGCATCTCTGCTTCCATCGCATCTCTTCCAAAGCCTCGCGACGACGCTTTTTCGCCGCCTCTCTTCGATCCATCTTTTCGAGGCTTTCACGGACGCGGTCGAAGAGTTCGTCCATGGGTAGCTTGGGGAGGGGCATGGTGAACGTTGATTTTGGTGGTGATGAATCCATTTTTGTTGTATTTATTATGTTATTATGATATCTTTAGCGTCAAGTTTGTTATACTTATTCGCCGCCAGGCAGGATTGGTAGTGAAAGGCTTAACTCGTAGGCTTTGGAAAGGCTTAAATCTTAGATTAATTTATTTACCCTGAATGTCAGTGTCAGCTGAACTTCAACTTCAACAGAATGAGTCAACTATCGTACGATACTTACACACTTCTTATCTAACTCAAATAATACGCTCTCCAAGATGTTGCCTGTGAGCCAGCTCGGCTCCGCTCTCTCTCTCTAGAGAGCCATCATAATAGAGAAAGGCGTAAAATGATGGCACTTTGTGCTTGCCCGACGAGTTCCCTGCTTAAAGTATTGCATCTGACATAAAAAGACTGCGTTCGCAAAGTATCTCTCTAGTGGCATTGCAATTATCTCTCTTCTTCAGCAGATCCCCATTCAACATCATTGCGTCCCACAATACCATGACGCAAGTAACGTATGAACTGATGAATTCAACTTGTTTTAGAGGGCTACTTTATGTGGCCAGTGTATCAGCAGCGCAGTGACTCCTACTCTGATTCTCTCTCAGAAGTCCATCACAAAGTCTTGGGATCCTAAACTCAGCGAGTTCTTCACGCCGCTTCTATGACCACGTCTTCCTTGTCCTCAGAGTCCATGGAGTCATACTCATACTCCTCTTCCTCTTCCTCTCTTCATAACGACGATGACGACCAAGGACAACTTGATTACAGACACGCCTCTCACGACTCGACATTTCATGACGCCCAAGGCTGCAAACAAGCCTATTCAATTCAAGACACACCGAAGACAAGCTCCTGTGGTTACCGGTGCACTGGTCAGTTGACCAGCTGTTTCTCCTCACGATACGTTGCCCCTGTTACGTGCAACACGGCGCTGTGAGCTACGAGGACGACGGGTTGGTGCCCGGAGTACGGTGAGGAAGAAGGGTTGAGCTGAATTCGCCACGGCCGCGGGCGGCACCGTCAAGAATGGAATTGTCACTCTCAACACCCTTGAACATAATGGCGTTGTCCTACAGAGATATTTGTTTCTTTCTGAAGAGGATGGACTTTGCATTGGAGTCGAACAAACGAACCAACGGTGAAACAGGTCTGAACTATCTCGAGACTGTTATCAACGATTTATCTCGCAATGGCAATACGCTTCGTCCAAACATTACAGCAGTGAGCTCTATTATAATCCATGATTTCCACATATAATGATGTTGATTTGTCGATTGCAGTGCAAGCATGCCTGGCCTTCTTCCATCGTGGTAATGCACTTCAATATCAAACTTAGCAATAAGGTACGTTTATTCTACTAATTATGCAGCTGCATTTGTCTTCATCATCATCTTCTTCAACTCCGTGGATGACTTCCTTATTTTCCACTTGGGATTTGTCGGGATCAACTTATCTACAACCGCCACAAAAGCGTCAATTTCTTCCTGCGAGCATTGGCTAAAGCACCCAAAGCCCATACTGTGTCCTCCACCACGACCATATAAGGATTCATCACGAGCATAGTACGCACTTGCTTGAGGTGGTATCCCTATAGCGTTGAGATTTACGGTACGGTTTCTTTCCCGCGACTTGATCTATGTCTCTCTTTCGAGGGTTGGGATTCTGAGGCTCCTTGGCTTCTGACTTGTCACCTGAAGAATTGGATCTAGAAGTTGAAGCACCGTCACCACTGTCAGCAGCAGCAGCAGCAGCAGCAGCAGCAGCATCAGATGCATTACTTGAAGGGAAGGGGTTAAACGTAGGCTTATCCCAGACTAGCGGTATCATCCGCTCTTTTCTCTTCTTTTCCTCCGTTATCTTTTTTGATAATGCCATGAGTTCTTGCTCAACCTTACGTCTTCGGATCAGTTCTTCTTCAGGGATAGGTTTTGGTGCCGTCTTTACTGGTGCTGGATAAGAGTACTTGCTTTTATGAGGAGGTGATCCAGGGGCTGAGTCTTCCTCCTTGTCGGACAAGGCCTCCTCATCAGCCAGGCTACTGCTCCCAACCGCATCTGCTTCGAGCTCCTCATCTAATAACTCAGACGACGAAGCACCCGCAGATTCAGACGTCCACTTCGGAAACAAAGGCCCCTTATCACGCCATTACTCATCTTCTTACATCCCTTCCTCCATCGCTTCTCCTCCAAAGCCTCGCGATTCGCCGCCTCTCTTCGATCCATCTTTTCAAGGCTTTCACGGACGCGGTCGAAGAGTTCGTCCATGGGTAGCTTGGGGAGGGGCATGGTGAACGTTGATTTTGGTGGTGATGGATCCATTTTTATTATTTGTAATAATGCAATATCAACAGAGCGTTCAGTACTTATCTTCGAGCGTTAAGCTACCAAAAGTAGATGGCGAAAGAGACAGTGTTTTAGTCCCCGCCAGGGTTGGTCGTGAAAGGCTTAACTCTTCGGCCATACGAGTTCGCCCGGGTCGCTGGAGAAATATTCAATTCAATTTACTTACCCTTGAATATCAATAGTAGATAAGTAGTACTGCTCACACACTTCTCAAATAATAAGTAGTAGTAGCCTCATTGGCTACTTGTTCTGGTTGCTACCGCGCTGAGAAAATCGCAACAAAATAAATTCGCAACAAAAATATTTTTGCTAACAAACTACGCACAAAACACACATCGACTGAAACTAGCGCCTCACTACACTCAACATCGACCCTCCACCTACCTGCACCGGCCATAAGTTGATAGTACATGTTATTACCTTTCGATTAAGCCCCTGGGAGTCATCATATGCACTATACTCGCATTACAATGGCTGCATAGGTGCTCATATAAGCATGCGTCATGCATAGAAATTACTAGCTGAAATAGGCCGTTTTGGACCGATGCTTGCGCCTTATTTAATAGTTATATACTGGTCAACTAATTAATAATTGTATTTGAATATACTTCCTCAAGGGAATTTGGCTATCTGTTTGGGCTCAACATATTGATAGGTGCGATCTATGGAGGGCATACTCACATGGTTGTTTCGTATTTTGTGCGGTGTGCCTAGCTAAACTAAATTCGCAACAAAAAATTTTGTTGCGATTTTCTCAGCGCGGTAGGTTGCGAAGAATTCTCACGATCAAACAATGCTCGGCAATTATGTATGCAATGATGCGATGAGGAAAAACATTCGCTCACAAGTCACAAGTCACAAGTCACAAGTCACAACAACCGCCACGGCACTCCCATCGTACATACCCCATCTAAGTACCCCTCTTCTCACGTCAAAAAGTGCTCAGCAACATTGATTAAGGAGTAGGCCTTGCGTTCGCTCACAATATGGAAGTCACAACTTACGTTACTTCAGCCTTAGCCATCCTTTCTAGTCGTGAAGCCGATCAAGCAGAAATAATAGACGAGCCACTAACTGTTAGCGTTTCGGCCAGGTAGCCCGCCCACCCCTGCAAAATATCCCAAAAAATATCCCTGATTATTTACTAGTTCCTACGTACAAAAGTCTACATGATGTGACAGGACACCATCTCAAAAAGTCCGCCAGAGCCTTCCTTCCACCAGGATGCGTTGAGCTCACCGCACCAGCATGGCCGACAGCCGACACTACTATGTACTTGCCGACAGCTCCCTCGCCCTGCCAACACTACAGACAGATTCAGTAGTGGCTGTTTCTGTGTTGCATTATTTTTGTCGCCATCCGTGTATTAATTCGGTCTTTCGCCCGTATTCTGTCTTTCAACACAATGGAGAAATCCAAAGATCCACGCACAACAGCACCAGCCCCCGGCAGCACCGGTGATGATGGTCATTTGAAGCCGCAGGCTTTGCCGGAGGAGGAATTAGCAAAGAAGAGGCAGAAAGAGGCAAATAAAGCGGCAGATCTTGATAGGAAACGTTCTCTTTTTGCTCGAGCATCAACATCGGCAAAGAAGCTAAAGCCGATGGAGACAGAAAAGACGCATGACATCATCACACGCATGATACCTTTGACACCACTGTTTCGTGCTTGCAAACTTTTTGACATCTTGTTTCTGAAGGACCAGCAGCAGCTAACAATTGATATGCTTCGTCGCTGGATAGATGAGTTGAAACATTTCGAGTACAAGGAATTCACAGATGAATTCCTCAAATCAATGAGGGATGAAATACCCGAATACCTGAAACTTGTGGAAGAAATGCATTTCAATTTCGAGGGCGAGGACATCGAGGAGACGAATAGACGTTATCGGCAAAGAGTGAAAGAAAAGTTGCGAAGGGCTCGTCAGAGAGCCTTGTTGGTTAATATAGACAATACATTACGTCAGCAGCAGGGTGACGACACTGCTGAAGACGCTCACCCAGAAGATGAAGATGATATAATGGAAGATTCAGATGTGGCAGAAGATGGGATTGAGGGCAATGTTGGGGATCTATTGCAAGCTGCTGGAGAAGAGGGAGCAGATGGGGAGGATATAGATGAGTTTTGTAGAATGAATTGGAAAAATGACATTGGGGAGCGTGGACGTCGGATCTATGAATGGTGGAAGACTGCAATGGAAGCTAGAGCAGATGTGATACCATCCTTCTACAAGGCTGTTCGGCTTATTGTTCTTACTCAAGTTTCTAGTGCTGCGGTGGAGCGTGTATTCTCACAATTGACTTTCATCCGGAGGATTGTTGGTGACAGCATAGTGGGAGATGTGTTGCAGCTACGGACGTTCTTGCGCTGTAATAATGGCCAAGTGAGTGATTTTGGATATAAAAAGTGATTAAATGTGATTTGATGAGTGAACAATAGTATTATTGACATCAGAAACGCTCCAGCTATCAAGATAAGCTTGTCCAAATAAAAGGATATTTTTTAGCGATTTTTGGCGAAAAAATATCCCTCGGGATACTCAAAAGTGCCGAAATATCCCAGGGATTCCTGGCCGAAACGCTACTAACTGTTGCTGATATTCCTTCCTCCATAATCAGAGTTCATCATGAAGTCGACACGAAGCTATCCATGTGCGATCAGAGATTCATCCGAGCGGTCTTGCAAGAGTCGGCGCATCGTAAAGAAGAAGACGGTGATGTTTTCATCAAAAGTTACACTGCGCAGATTTGCCAAAAGTCATAATCTGCAGGCTCAGTCCTCTTGGATCACAGAGGAGGAATTCTGCGCAATGAAGAAGCGAGCCAAAAACCTATCCATACTCCATCATATCAAGACTCGTCCAGGAAAACCCACGCCTTCTAAGCGCAGCGGAATTGTCTACAACTGTCATCCCGCCCATTATGAGATCGTTGGAGAGTCGTTACGAGGCATGGAAAATTACACTGATATCTCCAAAGCTCGTAGGCTTGAGTGGTTTCGATCTAATGCCACCAGTTTAGTAGAAGAGCACCAGAATCATCTACACAAGACAAATAGAAGCAAGCTGGCATGTATGTACAGAGAAAAAACAGGGGAAGCGATGGTACACTCACGGAAAATCGCTGAGGAGGATTCCAAAGCAGCAGCGGCCATACTGGCAGAAGACTTGAAGGAAGACATCATCAATGTAGCTCCGCCGCCTCCATCACCAGCATCTCCGTCATCATCAGCTATAATATCCCATTCATCTTCTGCTGTTGTGCCGATCTTCCCTGAGCTGTCAAGGTTTGTTCCGTCTTGTTCTGCTTCTGCAGTGCATCCACAAGTGGGTATATTTCCTTTCTTGTGTGCTACCACAAACTACCTACGCAAATGAATGTGCCAGTATAATTTTCTAAGTTGTTATTATCAAGACCTGCAATTACTGAAATAAGATGACTCGTTCCTCTACTATTCTTTCCCTGTTGTCCGAAGGGCAGCATTTCGCATAGAGGAACGATCTACTACCGTGAAGCGACGAACAAGAGTGTCATATGAGTGTCATACGGATCTCCTGATGGATAATCTTTTGGGAGATTTCGAAGATGAATGTGACGAATTACCTAGCTTTGGAGCAGATTGATCTTGACTTCTCCCAGTTGCTTGATCTTTATGCTAGATAACAATAACGATAAGACACGAAATGGAAATGTCGCATGTTGTAATTAAATAGAAGAGAGTAGAACCATAAAACAGCTGAAAAGAAAATTTCAGTAAAAAACAGTATTAGGAAGTCACATCATTATCAGATCATCAATCTCTACTTAGCCAATTTCAGAAAATTTATCTTGCCTTCAACCATCTTGGTACAAACACCTCCTGTCCCAGTATTTTCCGATAACGAAATACCTCACGCACTTCATAATAAAAAGTACAAAGAGTACCATCTCACGACAGAATGCTCTCATCAGCTTGCACCTCGTTAAAAATTTGACAAGTGCACCTGAGAGAGTTTTCATCTCTTAACCAGCCAGATGATAAAAGTACCCATGCATCAAGCGTCGAAGAGATTCTTGCAATTTTCATTAAAGAAGAAAGCCTCCGGAAGCTCAAGCACAGTCTAGTTTACAAGGATCTGGATCTATTGCCAATCTGAAGTACTACTTGAAACTTGGCTATTAGGTACTTTTATTCTACTAATTATGCAGCTGCATTTGTCTTCATCATCATCTTCTTCAACTCCGTGGATGACTTCCTTATTTTCCACTTGGGATTTGTCGGGATCAACTTATCTACAACCGCCACAAAAGCGTCAATTTCCTCCTGCGAGCATTGGCTAAAGCACCCAAAGCCCATACTGTGTCCTCCACCACGACCATATAAGGATTCATCACGAGCATAGTACGCACTTGCTTGAGGTGGTATCCCTATAGCGTTGAGTTTACGGTACGGTTTCTTTCCCGCGACTTGATCGATGTCTCTCTTTCGAGGGTTGGGATTCTGAGGCTCCTTGGCTTCTGACTTGTCACCTGAAGAATTGAATCTAGAAGATGAAGCACCGTCATCACTGTCAGCAGCAGCAGCAGCAGCAGCAGCATCGGCATCAGATGCATTACTTGAAGGGAAGGGGTTAAACGTAGGCTTATCCCAGACTAGCGGTATTATCCGCTTTTTTCTCTTCTTTTCCTCCGTTATCTTTTTTGATAATGCCATGAGTTCTTGCTCAACCTTACGTCTTCGGATCAGTTCTTCTTCAGGGATAGGTTTTGGTGCCGTCTTTACTGGTGCTGGATAAGAGTACTTGCTTTTATAAGGAGGTGATCCAGAGGCGGAGTCTTCCTCCTTGTCGGATAAGGCCTCCTCATCAGCCAGGCTACTGCTCCAACCCGCATCTGCTTCGAGCTCCTCATCTAATAACTCAGACGACGAAGCACCCGCAGATGCCCAGGTCGGAAACAAAGGCCCCTTCTCAACAGCATTACTCATCTTCCTGCATCTCTGCTTCCATCGCATCTCTTCCAAAGCCTCGCGACGACGCTTTTTCGCCGCCTCTCTTCGATCCATCTTTTCGAGGCTTTCACGGACGCGGTCGAAGAGTTCGTCCATGGGTAGCTTGGGGAGGGGCATGGTGAACGTTGATTTTGGTGGTGATGAATCCATTTTTGTTGTATTTATTATGTTATTATGATATCTTTAGCGTCAAGTTTGTTATACTTATTCGCCGCCAGGCAGGATTGGTAGTGAAAGGCTTAACTCGTAGGCTTTGGAAAGGCTTAAATCTTAGATTAATTTATTTACCCTGAATGTCAGTGTCAGCTGAACTTCAACTTCAACAGAATGAGTCAACTATCGTACGATACTTACACACTTCTTATCTAACTCAAATAATACGCTCTCCAAGATGTTGCCTGTGAGCCAGCTCGGCTCCGCTCTCTCTCTCTAGAGAGCCATCATAATAGAGAAAGGCGTAAAATGATGACACTTTGTGCTTGCCCGACGAGTTCCCTGCTTAAAGTATTGCATCTGACATAAAAAGACTGCGTTCGCAAAGTATCTCTCTAGTGGCATTGCAATTATCTCTCTTCTTCAGCAGATCCCCATTCAACATCATTGCGTCCCACAATACCATGACGCAAGTAACGTATGAACTGATGAATTCAACTTGTTTTAGAGGGCTACTTTATGTGGCCAGTGTATCAGCAGCGCAGTGACTCCTACTCTGATTCTCTCTCAGAAGTCCATCACAAAGTCTTGGGATCCTAAACTCAGCGAGTTCTTCACGCCGCTTCTATGACCACGTCTTCCTTGTCCTCAGAGTCCATGGAGTCATACTCATACTCCTCTTCCTCTTCCTCTCTTCATAACGATCCAACAAATCACCCAGCAAATAGCCATGCTCACTGCGCAAGTGGCCCAAGGGCAACAACGCCATGTCCCCCCTCCAGCTCCCAGTCCATTCACCACTGGTGGAGCTCCCCCACCGTATGTAGCCCCTCAGTATGTTGCCCCATCCACCTACAACCAAGGAGGTGGCTACCAAGGTCGAGGAGGCTACAACCAAGGAGGTGGCTACCAAGGTCGAGGAGGCCGCCGTCGCTCCACCACTCGCTCAGGACAGCGCCAACAGCAAGCGCCATCCACTCCTCCAGCTGCAGGAGCAATCCAGCAGTACCGTCCCCCGACCGGCCACAGTCAACAACGTGGAAATCGGAGCTTCCAGCCAAATCCCGTCAAGCGATTCAACAACTGGTGGGCCTGTCATTCCTGCGGTTTTGACGTGGACCACCAGAGTCATCAATGCGAAAGTAGAAAGCCTTACCACCGCAACGATTTCTCCCGTGCCAACTACCTTGAGTTTGAAAGAATGGGATGGCCATTTTGCCGCAAAGGGATTCACAAGACGCAACTTCCTCCCATGTGAAGGTGTGGCGCAGTGAATAGATGTAACTTGATTAAAACTAAAATTGCCATCAAGCCTCTCTCATTGTACGCCACCCAAAAAATAGTTCAACCGTCCTCCAACATCCAGCAGTGTTTCCATGCTGAAGTGCAGCCTCCACGGGAAGACGACGATGACATTACCGTCGTAACTGACAACCGCACCGTGACAAGGCCATCCAACATCCATCAGGCGAACAGCCTACAAAGTAAAGAGAAACTTGTCCCATCCGATTATGCCATTGCCGACTCAGGTGCTTCGGATCACTTCTTCATCGTCGAAGCCGAGGTCAACAACATTCGGCCAACAACCAGCCCCATCTCAATCACCCAACCAGATGGTACCGTCAGCAAATCTACGCACATGTGTGACATTGATTTGCCCTCCCTTCCACCAGCAGCCTGCAAGAATGGACACATTGTGCCGGAATTCTCCAAAGCATCACTAATCTCCATCAGGCGAATAGTTGATGCCGGGTGTCAAGTCTTATTCACCATGCACGAAGTCCGCGTGTTGCACCACGGACGATGTGTCTTGACTGGAAAGCGACACCCAGCGACGGGGCTATGGCTCCTTCCTCTGTCAAAGAAGCCGATGCAACCATCATTTGATATCATCACACCTACAGCCCAGCCAATCACTGCTGCCGCACATAATGCCTACACCATGCCAACGAAACAGCAAGCCCTAAAATACATCCATCAGTGCCTTTTTAGCCCACCAATCCCCACCCTTCTCCGTGCAATTGAAAACAATCAACTGAAAAGCTTTCCACATATTCAACGTACCAAAGACGTTCGTCGTCATTTAGCCGCCTCCCCAGCTACAGCGAAGGGCCATATGAAGAAGCCACGAGCAGGCCTCCGAAGCACCCGTAAGAAGCCACCCAAGCCAAGCAAATACAACCTATCCTCGCCTTCAATAGGGATAGGCCAAGCTCCGAAGAGTTATACTACAACGGGCATGTCCCGTCGTCGTCTACAAGGCATCGTTGCACACCAGCTCGAACAGGACCGTGCATCCAACCCACCTGAACCGCAACAACCAACTACATCCCCTACCATCATACCTCCCGACCCAGCAGAGACGGAGCAGCAAGAACGAGAGGAGATGGAGCAGCCAGAACAAGATGACAAGAGCCTGAATGTGTTTTGCTATGCAGCTTTAGCGGATAAAATTGAGGGAACTATGTACACTGATGTCACTGGCGCACTTCCACACCGGTCATTAGAAGGCAACCTATACTACCTTATCGCATACATCCATGACATGAATGCTATTTTAGCCCGCCCGATCAAGAGTACCAAGAGTGAGGACATCATCGGTGCATTTGAGGAAATCTTTCAATACTTGAAAGATCGAGGATATTCACCAAAACTCAACGTTACCGACAACCAAGCAGCATCTCAAATCAAGCAATTCCTGTCAGAAAACGACTGCCAGTGGCAGTTCGTCGAGCCCCACAACCACCGTGTCAATGCAGCTGAAAGAGCCATCCAAACCTTCAAGAATCACTTTATCAGTGGTTTGTGTTGTACCGATAGTGAATTCCCCCTCCAACTATGGGATCAACTCACAGAACAAGCAGAAATCACCCTCAATCTCCTCCGAACGTCACGTCGAGACCCATCCAAGTCAGCATATGAAGATCTTCATGGTGAACCCTTCGATTTCAACCGTACCCCCCTTGCCCCACCAGGCACGAGAGCTGTAGTGTACGACCATCCATCATCAAGAGCCTCATGGGCCCCCAGAGGATCAGACGCATGGTATGTGGGCCCTGCAAAGGACCACTACCGCAACTACCGTTTCTTCGTCGTTGATACCAATGCATACCGCACTTCAGCCTCTTGCAAGTTCTTCCCACAACATTGCCAACATTATACACCTACACCCATCGAACATGCCACAGAGGTTGCTGACGAGTTGATTACCACTGCGGAAGCCTTACCAAAACGTCAACGCTTTGCCATCCTCTCCACAATAGCCAAAGCCTTGCAAAAAATCATCCGCCTCCGACAGCCAACTACAGAGGGTGCGAAGTCAAATTCAGAGGGTGGCCCAACCACGCCAGAGTTAGCCGAAATAGAGGGTGGCAATCAAGTGATCCGCCCAAACAATCCAGCTATAACAACATCGACCAATCCTACAGCACCGCGGATACATCGTTCCAAGCCACGCACCCACCAACGCCACACCCGTAACAACACCCCAGGCACCCTTCCAAAGCCAACAACTCAACTGCCGGAGCAAGTACCTCGGCGATCACAGCGTACTCGACAACCCACTCAAGTAGCATTTGAAGAAATCCAACCCATTCCATCCACCCCTCCTCACACGAGGGTGCAGCAACATCGAATCATCTCCCAAGATGCCCTCTTGGCATATTGCGGCGCCACCATGATGGAAACTCATACGAAGAACCTGTGGCGACCAACCCAGTTGGAGCACGCTCCAACCGAAGATATCATGTACTATTGTGCCCCAGTCACTCACCCCATCACTGGGAAGGCGATGAGGAAGTATGCAGAAGTCATCAAATGTGAAGAACTCCGTGAAACGTGGGAAACAGCCTTTGGTAAAGAATTTGGAGGACTAGCGCAAGGAGACGACAGAACAGGCCAGAAAGGGACAGACACAGTCATCATCCTCGACCACGACCAAATAAAGAACATTCCAGCGGACAGAGTAGTAACATATGCCAGCATAGCGACGGACTACCGCGAGCAGAAGGATGACCCGAACCGTGTCCGCATCACAGCAGGTGGTAACCTCATCAACTACCCTGGCGAGCTCACAACACGGACAGCCGATCTACAGACAACAAAGATCATGTGGAATAGCGTTGTGAGTACACCAGGAGCAAGATACTGTTGTTTTGACATTAGCAGCTTCTACCTCGGAACCCCTCTAGACAGGTATGAATACATGAAAATACCTCTCCGCACATTCCCCGAACATGTAAAACAGCAGTACAACTTGAACGAAATGGCCTATAAGGGCCAGGTATACTTGGAAATCAGACGCAGTATCTGGGGCTTGCCCCAAGCAGGAATCTTGTCGAATAGGTTGTTGAAGGAACGTCTTGCTCCGCATGGCTACTATGAATGCGAACACACGCCTGGCCTATGGAGGCATGAAACGCGTCCAATTGCGTTCACCCTTGTGGTGGATGATTTTGGCATCAAATATACCAACAAAGCCGATGCCGAGCATTTGTACAACTGCATCGCCGAGCACTACAAGGTGAAAGCCGACTGGGAAGGAAAATTGTACTGCGGAATAACCCTTGAGTGGGACTATGAGAAACGCACTGTGACTCTTTCAATGCCGGGATACGTGAAGAAAATGCTAATCAACTTCAACCATCCGGAACCCAAGAAGCCACAGGACAGCCCTCACCCAGCACCGCCGAGGAAATTCGGAACTGCCGCCCAGGATCCTATCGACGAGGACACCTCCGCTCCACTCAACCCTGCCCAAAAACGCCGCATCCAACAAATCGTAGGGGCCGGCCTATACTACGGCCGAGCTGTTGACAACACCATCCTTGTCGCACTGGGAACACTTGCTTCTGAGCAAGCCAACCCAACAGAAAGTACAGAACAACGTGCCAACCAACTGCTGGATTACCTGACCACCCACCCAGACGCCAAAATCCAATTCAGAGCTTCTGACATGATTCTCAACATCCATAGTGACGCATCCTACCTCTCTGAACCAAGGGCACGCAGCCGCATAGCAGGCGTCCACTTCTTGGGATCCATCCCTAAAGATCACAAACCCATCATTATCAATGGTTTCGTCCATGTCGTCAGTAACATTCTGAAATGCGTCGTAGCCTCCGCAGCAGAAGCCGAACTTGGGGGGCTATTCCACAACTGCAAAGAAGCCAAGGTCCTACGTCTCACCCTGGAAGAATTGGGGCATCCCCAGCCGCCCACCCCAGTCCATTGTGACAATGCCACGGCTACAGGCATCGCAAATGACACAGTCAAAAAGCATCGCTCCCGCTCCATGGAAAAGAACTATTTCTGGGTCACAGATCAGGTCAAACGGAAACAGTTCGATGTTCGGTGGCACCCCGGCAAGGAGAACCTCGCCGACTATCCATCCAAGAACCACGATGCCTCCCACCATAGAGAAGTCAGACCATGGATGCTCCACATCGAATCTATCTCACCAATAACGCTGCCACGAGCACAGAAGCCCAGCACGCTTAGAGGGTGTGTTGGAACCCTGGAAGATGGCTATCTCCGACACGCTCCTCTCCCGAGGATTCCTAAGAGAAAGCGCACTGACAGTCGCAACGACAGTCGCACCAGCCCGTGACAGCACATCGATCGAGGTGGTGGTTGAAGCAGGGATCTTGGAGATCTTTCACCACCACCTACGCCAGCTCCAACTGCGGTTCACCACTCATCTAATGTAGTCCATAATATCGTAGTTCACTTGTTAGTTCACTGCCTCTTTTGTGCTGTCTTCATCATCTTCCCTGAGCTGTCAAGGTTTGTTCCGTCTTGTTCTGCTTCTGCAGTGCATCCACAAGTAGCATATTTCCTTTCTTGTGTGCTACCACAAACTACCTACGCAATGAATGTGCAAGTATAATTTTCTAAGTTGGTGTTATTATTATTATGAGTAGACAACATAGTGTATCAAATATTATGCGTGCATAGCCTAGAGGGCTCTCTCTCGGGAGAGAGATGTAGCACAACATTTTGGATGTAGCGTCATTACATCACACCACTAATTATTTATCGAATCCTTCTACAAAAGTATCAAGAACTCTGGACAGGCATGCTACATACCAGAGCGCAAAAAATCGCAAAAGAGGGTCAAACACGGGTCTTCTGCCCATACAGCTCATTGGTTATCAAAAGCTGCTCTTCAGATTGAGGCAATGAATGAGCGACGACTTAAGGAGACCCTAGAAACTCGTCTCATGTGCAGTATCAATGATTACGACTCTTAAATCAACTTGTTGGGGTGTTTAGATATTGATGTTAGCTTGGTTATTGTTGTTATTGACCATAAAGCAAGTTGTAACATATATTACCAACTACCACTACGGCGGCTCATGCAAAAGCCCAGACCATCCACCTATTTCACAAACTCTTCGGCATAGAAATTTGCTTCGCAAAAACGGCTCAGCCGGACTAAAGGCCCGTTCCATCCTCTACAACCAACTTAATGGCCCACAGCCTTATCATCACCCAACAACGCCACGATTACTCAACTGTACGTACAGATGATGAAATCTTTCATCCACCTAACACTTTCCTCATAGGTAGCCCTACCAACATATCCACGCGTGCGGAGCAAACACGCGCAGCAAGCGCGCGAGCAACGAGCAACGAGCAACGGAGCAACAAAGAGCAAAGAGACATGCGGTTGAGTGAGGACTCTCACTCTCACCTGTCGAGAGGCAGTTGAGAGTAGGAGGGAGGAGGAACATACCATCACCTAGCACAGGTGACAAGAGGAGTGCGGACTTGCCACTGAACTAGAGATACCTAGACTGCACTCCTCTTATTACCTAAAATGGGCAAGTTCAGATCCAGCTTGCCCAGTAAACAGCTCCTGAATACCATCCTAAACTAATCACTTATTTATCTTAAAAAAAAAAAAAAAAAAAAAAGAGACATGCGACAAGAGACATGGAACACAAAACACAAACAATGACGGATGTCCTGTGGCCTGTGGTCTGTGGTACAAATAATTATCAATCTTTGTGTGCAGACTAACGATAGCATACTACTTAATATCAGTTGTTTATTACAGCAGTGGTGGTTCAACAAAATGAGCGATAAATTACTACAACGTGAGGATTTGTTATTTCAACAACCGGAAAGTAGCCATCTTGGCGACTGTCCCATCTGCATGATTCCTCTGTCGCTCGATCCAATGAGATATGCCATGAAGATGTGTTGCAGCAAATTCATCTGCGAGGGATGTAATTATGAACATTTTACTCGAGAGATTGCAGAGAAGGGTTGCCTCCCGAGTTGTCCGTACTGTCGCACACCTACACCTGCCAAGGATAGGAAAGACAATTTAAAAGAATACAAAAAACAATTGATGAAAAGGGTGAAGGCGAATGATCCGGGAGCTATGATTTATCTTGGAGCAGATCAGGCAAAGAAAGGAGATTATATTGGTGCATTTGAGTTGTACACAAAGGCTGCTGGACTGGGATATGCGGATGCGCATCCACATCTGGCTCAGCTATACGCTGATGGGCTTGGAGTTGAGAAGGACCGCGGAAAGGAAATCCACCATCTGGAAGAGGCTGCTATTGGTGGACACCCAGGAGCCAGGCACAATCTTGCAGTTAATGAGTTGCACAATGGAAATATTGAGAGAGCAGTGAAACATTGGATCATCGCCGCCACTCTGGGGCATGATAATTCAGTCGAATGTTTGATGCACATATTCAAGGTCAGGGGCGAGCGATCTGTCAGCAAGGAGGACCTTGCTGCTGCTCTACGTGGACATCAGTCCGCTAAAAACGCGACCAAAAGTCCTCAGAGGGAAGCAGCCTCGGCATATTATCGATGATGTGTAGGTGATTTGTCTGCTTTGATTAATTTCTTCACACATTGACTTACATCAGATGATGCTCAAGTGGGCAACAGACATACTTAAAATAGTAATTGATAGTAGATTGGCATTTCTGCAGCGTTCATTCCTACTTACTATCTTCTTTCATTCTTGGGTGACGGTATTGCTCACCTCACTACTCACTCCCCTTGTGTCAAATACTTATATATTTATTCACGAGAAGGTCATCTCTTCATTCCATCTCAGCGTCAGAATTCTCACTCACAGAGTTAGTAGCACGTCAAGGTAAAATCGCACAGAGCTAAAGCTTTGTAGTAGATACGCAACCATAGAATCAAATATTAAACCTAATCTGATCTTCGTAAGTGTCTGTGTAGTACTGCAAATATACCACCAGGAGCGAAGTATCTTTCTCAACCGTAATTGTGTAACAATTGGATCATTATAGCATTGAGTACTATCCATTTCATTGACCAATTTCACTGAAGGCATCTAGAAGAGCAACAGACCGTTTCAAGTCTTCAAGCTCTTCCCTAAGTTCTATATTCTCTCGACGCAATTGAAGATTCTCTTCATCCAATACTTCGATTTTGGACTCGAGATTGTCAATTTGACTCAAAACACTTTCAAGTTTTGTTTCCATTCTTGCCGTAGTTGCCTTCAACTGCTTTAGCTCTGCTTTCTCTCTAGATGTACTCTCTTGAGCCGTTCGTGTTGTTGCAGTTGGAGCAGGATCAAGTTGCCGGATTCTGGATTGAAGAGCCGCCATATCTATTGCGATTGTATCTCTAGCCAGTCTTGCACGCTCAGCTTCTTCTGCTGTCATGCCATCTGTGATTGCAGTGGGCGTATCTGCTGGTTGAATTGTTTCGTCAAGAGTTTTTGGTGCCTTTTCTTCTTCTGTGAGCAACCTATTCTTTCTGATTTTTTCAGCCTCATCAGCAGTCATGCCTTCGGATATTAAAAGAGTTGCGGGCTGTGAATTAGTAGCAATGGATTTGGCCTCTGATTTATCTGGCTTCTCAGGCGTTGCTGTTGTCGACTTCAAATCTGATTTCTCGTCATCCGATGATTTAGCCTCCAGAGGAAGACCGGCAGTGGGAATTTCATTTTCTGACTTCGAAATACCCTTTCCAGGAGGCCCACCTTGCTTCTCGACCATTGACATGCCTCCCTTGAGTGGAAGCCCTTTCGGTACGCTCGAGTCATCAGCAGTTGCAACACCATCAGCAGATGCTTTCGACATCGGTCCCTTCATCTTCAATGGAGCAGATGGAAAGGCCTTCTTCATCATAGGAGCAGGAGTAGTCTTATCAGTGCTCTTCTTGGCAAAATGTGGCAGATCCATTCCTTTCTTCAAACCACCACCATCTCCCTTTCCTTTCAAAGGCAGCGGAGGAAGACTCTTCTTCTCAATTGAGAAGCTAGGAGCTTTCTTCATGAATGGCATACCCTTTCCAGGAAGACCAGCTTGATTCTCGCCCATAGACATGCCTCCCTTCAGTGGAAGTCCCTTCGATAATACGCTCGAATCATCAGCATTTGCTTCATCATCAGTAGATGCTTTCGACATTGGTCCCTTCATCTTCAGTGGAGCAGATGGGAAGGCCTTCTTTATCGTAGGAGGAGTAACACCATCTCCAAAGCTCTTCTTCGCCAACGGTGGCAGACCCATTCCTTTCTTCAGACCAGCATCATCTCCCTTTCCTTTCAGCGGCATTGGACCGAGACTCTTCTTCTCCATTGAAAAACTGGGTGCTGTCTTCGCTATCGGTGGAGGAGGAGGAAATCCTTTCTTCGCAAAGGGCTGTTTCAGCGGTAGTGGCGATAGAGACTTTTTGACAGTAGAATCTATTCCAAAGCTTGGTGATTGTTTTGGTTGCGTCGCTCCAGCCGAGATGATGCCACCCTTGAGTGGCACACCTTTCGATACAACCTTGGGAGTGCCCGGTGTTTTCGATAGCGGTCCATTCACCGGTGCAGTTTTCAGTGGCATTGTCCCTACTCCTCCTTTCTTCTCAGTTCTGGGTTTGATCTTTTCCTTCATCGTGTCAGACATCTCCAATCTTGCCATTCTTGCACGTTCAGCTTCTTCTGCTGTCATGCCCTCAGTAATTGCCATTGGCTTATAATCGTTCCTGGTGGTGGTTTCGGTACTAGCCACCGGTGGCGCAATATCCAAAGCGACTTTTTCAAGAAGTGACGCTATTACGTCTTCAGTCGACAACCTATTATTTCTGACTATTTCAGCTTCTTCCGCAGTCATTCCTTCGGAAATGAGTGTGGTCGCTGGGTATAGTTTTTTACCATTCAATGTAGCCTTCGAAGTATCTGCTTGAAGTTGGACTTTTGATACTTCTTCCACTATCCCTTTGGACTTGGCAACAACTTGACCAATCTTTAACCCTTTCAACTTTTCAACGGTAACACCCTTATTCATTGGATTGTATTTCTTCGACAATTTGTCTGACTTTAGGAATGAAAGACCACCGCGACTACCTTGCGGTCCCGTCTTTTTTGTCACCATGTCGAGCTTTTTTGGAGTTAACTTCTTTCCTTGTATACCCAACTTTGAACCCCCCTTGTTCACGAACGACGGTGGTGGTGATGAAGATAGTTTGTTGCCGCCACCACCACCAAAAGAGGTCTTCTCCTTCCCCTTTGTTATGACACCCTTGTTCATCATCGGTGGTGGTGTCATGATGCCCTTGTTTATAGGTGACGGTGGTGGCACGAATTGCTTCTTATCGAACGACTTCAATGGCGGTGTAAAGCCTTTCTTGATTGGCGGTGTCACCTGCTTCTCCCCTAATGACTTGGCTTTCATACTACTGATATCATCATTACTCAATGCATTATTATCACCACCTCTCTCCCTCTGTGCTGAAGAAATGTCATCCATCGCTGGTGATGAAGGTGATGATGGTGGAAGAACTGATGCCGAAGAAGAAGACTTCATCATCCTGAGTCCATATGGCAAATCTTCTTCTTCTTCTTCTTCGTTGGTCTCCTCCGCCAATAAAGTAGTGTCGGCAAGAGCTTCACTCGACTGCTGCTTGGACTCTGAAAACAATCCAGATAAGAATGACATTCCTGCATTGATACCCCATTTCTTCTGCTCAGTAGTTGTTGCTGTTACATCATTTTCGTCTTCTTCTTCTACCCGAATAGCTTCGTCTTGTGCCTGTGCACTGCCATTTACTTTGTCTGATGATCCAACACCAACAACACTAACATCCTCATCTTGCTGCTGTTGTTGCTGTAATAACGTAGCAGCATTATCCCTCCAAGCATCTAACGCCATATTCAAAAATTCCTCTTGGGATAATTGCTCAGAGAAGAATTCGTTCCATGCCTCTTTTGCTAATGTAAGATATTTTTCTTCCTCGGTTTTGTAAGTGTTGGCATCAATCATGAGTTGGTTTGTATTGTTGTTGTTGTTGTTATTGTCCCCATTGAGTGACACACGATTCGATGTAGTATCATTTAGAGGGGAGGTCCATGCCTGTTGTGCCTTTTCTACGAATCCATTGACTTCGTTAGTGTCAGATTGTTGTTGTGGAATTGTTGTTGTGGTGGTGGTTAGTGCATTGGCAATTTCCATTATGGATGCTTCATCATCATCGTCATTGTATCCATTCGTGATGCCTACATTCTGTTGGTAGTTACCGTTCACCTCGTAAAGTGACGTCTGCTGCTGCTGTTGCTGTTGGAAGCGTGATGACAGAAGCGGTGCATTGGTCCATGCTTGACATGACGAAGGAGTGTGGGTTAACACGATGAGTATGACGAGCAGTGGAGAGAGCTGCAGACCACCTCCTCGTGAAGAAGGAGAAGATGTAGAGGAGGAGTATTGCATTGTTACAGTTCGTTTTTGATCTATTGTCTTGCAGTGCGTCTGGTAGCTACCGTAGGTGGCTCGACATGGAGGAATGCTCGAGCGAAGGAAGTACGTGTTGTGGAAGGTCGGCTGTTGTCGAGAATGACCCGGTCGACCGTCTTTATTCTTTCTTTGCCCGACAGACGCTGTCACAGCGACATCACAGTTTTCCTACCTACCGCCACCGCCACAAAATCCAAAATCTGTCATCAAGACATGTCGAAAATGGCAGCAAACTACACTAATTAAGTATCATCTGACGGCAAGTCTTTTCCTCTCTCTAAACAGCTAAGGTCACTAAACATCCAAGGTCACTTATTAGATAATCGTACATCATCAATCCATAACCAACCATGGCAGGCGAAAATAATAATTCAACAATCACCATCCAACTCCAAGACCAACACAGCCCACTCCAAAATCACTTTGAAATCGACACATTCGACAACATCTCCTCCATCTTTACACAATACGCTCACTTCAATGGTCTCTCCTTAGATAATCTCCAATTTACCTACAATGACACCATATTATCAACGAATGGAGATGATACGCCCAACTCACTCGGAATGACCGCTAACACTAACAACAACAATAATGATGCCGCCATTATCATTACTGTATCACTCATCGGTCAAGCACTAAAGGAATATACACTAGTCAATGCAATCATCACCAATTCCATCACCGAAACAATCTCAATTCTCAACAATGACAAATCATTACTCACCCAACCACTGAAATGGAGTGATTCGGATGGACAAGAATTATGTAGTCCTGCCATTTTTATTGCGATTGATTATCGATTGGAGGAGTTGGTGTCCATGATGCTACCTTTGTACGATGTCCCTACTACCAAATCATCCAACAACAATGACACTACTGAAAACGACGATAATAACAATAAATCATCAGCAACAACATTAATCAACACAGTGCTAAGTGAACAAGGGGGGTACACCCCCCTCCAATGGGCAAGTTGGACGGGATCACTCCAAATAGTTCAACTATTACTTCAAGTTGGCGGAGCGCAAGTGGACGAGGAGGCAGTCTCATTGGCACGTGAGAATGATCATTCGAATATTGCCACATTCCTACAAGAGCATGTGGATATTTACTCCAATATTGACACTAGTGATCTTGATGCGATAATGGACAAGGCATGTCGTAATGGAGACGCGACGAAAGTTCGTGAATTGTTGGACGATGAGAATTATGATTTGAATCAGTGGATGGATGGGGAGGGCAAGTATTTGGCATTGAGTCCTATGTATATGGCGGTGAAATTTGGTCATTATGATGTGGTTCAATTGTTTATGAATAGGGGTGGAGGGGGGATGATTGATGAGGTGGAGAGTGCACTTGCGGATGCTGCTGCAACTGAGGAGTAAAAAGTAGAAGTGTTGGGGTAAGTATGTAAGTGAAATGATGGGAGAGCAGCTGCAATTCATAGGAAAGGGACCAGTAGTAATAGAAAGAATAGATACAAACATTATTAAAATGCAAATGATTAGAGAAATAGAAGTCAATTCAAATAATAGAGTCAATGCAGCTCTAAGTAGTACAATAAGTATGGATGTACTATGCAACTGGGAGAAGTCAAGATCAACATCACATTCCTCTTCGAAATCTCCCAAAAGACCAGCCACCAGGAGATCCGTATGACACTCATAAGTATGACACTCTTGTTCGTCGCTTGCCGGTAGTAGATATTTTCAAGTTGGAATGAGACATACAATATCTTGTTCCTGTAGGCAAAATGCTGCCCTTCGGACAACGGGGATACGATCAAGAGTGTCCATATGATCCTCTTGATCGTCGATCGTCGGAAGTGTAGATATCCTGTTAAGCTCTCTTGTACTCATGTCGTCAAGTACATAGTTGATTCATATTGTTGAAGTTGAAGTTCAGCTGACACTGAATCAAGGGTAAGTAAAATGAGTAATTCCGGGTGTTAAGCCTTTCACGACCAATCCCTGGCGGGGCCAAAGCAAACATATTTTACCGTAGACGCTCAACATACTGGAAGTATTGATGTTGCATTATGACAAATAATAGGAATAGATAATAAATACGACCAAAATGCATCCATCACCACCAAAATCAACGTTCACCATGCCCCTCCCCAAGCTACCCATGGACGAACTCTTCGACCGCGTCCGTGAAAGCCTCGAAAAGATGGATCGAAGAGAGGCGGCGAAAAAGCGTCGTCGAGAGGCTTTGGAAGAGAAGCGATGGAGGCAGAGATGTAAGAAGATAAAGAATGCTGTCGAGAAGGGGTCTTTGTTTCCGACCTGGGCATCTGCGGGTGCTTCGCCGTCTGAGTTATTAGATGAGGAGCTCGAAGCAGATGCGGTTGGGAGCAGTAGCCTGGCTGATGAGGAGGCCTTATCCGACAAGGAGGAAGACTCAGCCCCTGGATCGCCTCCTTATAAAAGCAAGTACTCTTATCCAGCACCAGCAAAGTCGGCACCAAAACCTATCCCTGAAGAAGAACTGATCCGAAGACATAAGGTTGAGCAAGAACTCATGGCATTATCAAAAAAGATAACGGAGGAAAAGAAGAGAAAAGAGCGGATGATACCGCTAGTCTGGGCTAAGCCTACGTTTGATCCCTTCCCTTCAAGTAATGCATCTGATGCTGCTGCTGACAGTGGTGACGGTGCTTCATCTTCTAGATCCAATTCTACAGGTGACAAGTCAGAAGCCAAGGAGCCTCAGAATCCCAACCCTCGAAAGAGAGACATCGATCAAGTCGAGGGCAAGAAACCGCGCCGTAATCTCAACGCTATAGGAATACCACCTCAAGCAAGTGCGTACTATGCTCGTGATGAATCCTTATGTGGTCGTGGAGGAGGACACAGTATGGGCTTTGGGTGCTTTAGCCAATGCTCGCAGGAGGAAATTGACGATTTTGTGGCGTTTGTAGATAAGTTGATCCCGACAAATCCGAAATGGAAAATAAGGAAGTCATCCACGGAGTCATCAACAGATGATAATAAAGACAAAGACAGTAATGAGTAGAATAAGAGTAATACTTACCGAAGTTTCAAGTAGTACTTCAGATTGGCAATAGATCCAGTTCCTTGTTAACTAGACTGTGCTTGAGCTTCTGGAGGCTTTCTTCTTTAATGAAAATTGCAAGAAGCTCTTTGACGCTTGATGCATGGGTACTTCTATCATCGGGCTGGTTGAGAGATGAGAACGCACTCAGGTGTACTTGCCAAATTTTTAACGAGGTGCAAGCTGATGAGAGCACTCTGTCGTGAGATGGTACTCTTAGTACTTTTATTATGAAGTGCTTGAGGTATTTCGTTGCGGAAAATATGTGCTGGGACAGGAGATGTTTGTCCCAAGATGGTTGAAGGCAAGATAAATTTACTGAAATCGGCTAGAGATTGATGATCTGATAATGATGTGACTTATAAGACTGTTACTGAAACTGAAACATTCTTCTTAGGAGTATCTAGCTATTTTATGGTTCTCTCTCTTCTATATCCTCATTATCATGGTGACATTTCCATTACGTGTCTTTTTGCTGTCTAGCATAAAGATCAAGCAACTGGGAGAAGTCAAAATCACATCACATTCCTCTTCGAAATCTCCCAAAAGACCAGCCATCAGGAGATCCTTACCTATGACACTCTTATGACACTCTTGTTCGTCGCTTGACGGGAGTGTATCCTTTCAAGCTAGTATATATGTCGTCACGTAGTTGATTCATGTTGTTGAAGTTAAAGTTCAGCTGACGACTAATTCGAGGGTAAGTAAATTGAGTAATTCCGAGAGTTCAGTCTTTCACGACCAATCCCTGGCTAGAGGTGAAAAAAACGTCCAATGTTGGAAGTTGGGCCACGTGGAACTTGAGGAAGGCATTTTACTAGCACGCCGCGCACAAACATTTGGAAAATGTTTCTAAACAACCATGTCGACACACTCCGCAGCCTGATAATACGTCCAGTAGACATATCTACCCCTATAACCAGATATTATTTGATAGACCAAGTTATCAGCTTTCGATAGAGCCATTGGTCAACATCGCACCTGCAATATTTGTCTCGCAGATGTGGAGTAGCATAGACCAAAGGGGGGGCTGGAGGCGATTTTTGTTACTGATATTTACTAGCAGAAATGGTAGAATGCACTTCATCATAACTCCATGTAGATTAACTATAAATTGATCAACCAAAGACTAATTAGTTTTTAATAGTCTTTAGTTTAGCATTCCTATCGGCCATTTTTGTCGAATGTCCAATAGTAGTGCGTAGTAGTGGGGGTGCTGACATGGTTGTTTGCCACTTTTGTGAGTGATGATGGCGGGGCAAAAAGTTTGGACGTTTTTTTCTTTGGATGTTTTTTTCATCACTAGCTGGCGGGGGCTATCAAACATATTTTACCGTAGACGCTCAAATACTGGAAGTATTGAGTGGCCGACGCACGCCTCCATACTCAGGGCACATAAAAGAATGGGCTGCGTGTCGCAGACAGACCACTCATATGATCCCGATTGTTCTTCGTCTATGTACAAGAGGTACAGTAGATTCCAAATACTTACAGTTAGCTAGTAGCAAAATTCAAAATTCAAAATCGGTCGCATGTCGGAAGGCTTGCCGCACTCTCTATTGTACAAACATATTATTATGACAATGCCAACGGCTCTTACACATCGAGCCAGCATCAAACACTGCACACGTAATTCGCCGACGTCAATCCTGCCTGTGCGTCAATATGGCGGTCACACCCGAGCCGTCGATATGTCCGATGGGGGACAGAGGAAGATGTCATGGAACGTCATAACATCAATGATCAATGCAAGAGTGATGAGAGTTTACAGAAACGAATCACCCCCGGGAAATATGCACTTTGAAACTGGTGTGAAAGTAGGTGCTCCTAATCCCTACAACCAGCACCGGTTTGTCTACATATCACCAGAGGGCACCAAAGCACACTATGGTAACATAACGTTACTGATTTGGTCAAGAATGTGTCATTACTTTAGCAACAACACTATCCAAACTGATGCCGCCGCCGATGATAAAGACACCACCACCATCCATCAACACCTTGCCATGGAAGTCATCCGCAACGCATTTACACAGGAACGTATGAAACAAAACGTTCGTTCTTGTTTCAAGGATGGAAAACATCTTGTGATGCACAACTCATCCATCCACTCCAAATTTGTATCATTGTGTCAGTCCCCCTCGATGAATTTCCGGCAAGATGCGATAGAGGAAGTGTACCAAATTATTCTTCGGAAGATGATCCACTCTAGGTTTGCAGTTGTATTTCGTCGGTGGAAGGAACAACATTGTCAAAAGCATGACATGTCTCTGCGATCAAATTTGAAAGCATGCTCCAGCAGGCGTCGACAAGAACAAGAAGAGCAGAGAGACCAAGCGAGAGGCAACCCCAAATCCCGCAGGGTCGAAGACGAGCAACGATACGAAGAGACCAGCAGCACCACACCCCGATGCTCAAGTTGATGTTAAAAAATTGAAAACAAGTTAGTGATTACAATAACACAAGTGGCATTGCGTCATGTACACTCTTGAACTCACCCTCTCTCTAAGTAGTTCTTGTGTTCAAAATTAGTTTTACGGAATACCCACTGCAATTAACACCCCCTCCCCCTTCGAGGCACTAAACGCAGATTCACTACTCTCCAATACTAAGTAATGAAGAACCAGTCATTAGTTGTTGCTGGGATGCGTCAACATGGGCTGTACAAATAATAATGATCCCAACACCCACACATTATTTTTGCACCATTACTTGTCACTGTAAACGGTCGCCATTAATAAATAACAAGCATCGTCGAGCAGAATATTTCACCAATAGTGGATATTATTTTTGATGTCGGTTCGGCGGAGTTGTACTGTGTTCGTCGACGGCGATGGTGTTGTCGTTGACATGGTAGGAATATAATTGCATCATCCGACCAACTCGACGATGATGGTTATGTTCATAGTCATTTTCACAACAGACGATGCCCAATTAGGAAAATAAACGGCGGTTCGGAGATCCTATGCCATAATAGGGGAGGGGAATGTCGATTATTAGCCTAATAGAAGCATATTCATTGACCTCATTTTTACTAGTAGTCCACCATGGTGAAGGCATTTTGATGGATTTTGAGAGGTGGGGGGCCTCATGGGTGATGTGATTGAAGAACAATCAACATTATATTAGGGGATCACCCAAAACAGCCTTTCTTGCATTGCATATCTAGATTTTTCTTCTACCAAAATCAAATAGGGGATAACCTAATCAAATCGATACGCAGCCCATTCTTTTATGTGCCCTGTCCATACTGCCTTCCCTCGAGGTATGTATGTTGTACATACCCCCACGCCACGCAACTCAAATTCGGCCAACACGGGTTCTAGCCTCCCGGTCTAAGTTCAAAAGTAGGAGTATCAACGTAGGAATAGTACATAACAGGTGATATGACTATCGTTACGACATTTGTTAACCCTTACTAACCAAAACAGGCAAAAATCAATATATTTTCTTGACGGGCTAACTATCGCCAAACACTTTTTCATCTCCACTCAACATCACCAAGATGAGGAGCACCGGCACCATGGTGTGTTTGCGTCCTATGGTGATATAATGTCCCATCTTGATATACTGGTGAACTTTTTTGGCAACGAACTCTACACCCATATTGTAGTTCATTAATAAAAAAGTTCACCAGTATACAATAACGTCGAATTAATTCTCGTCGACATATTTTATCGCTAGAAATTTCCCCTCGACGACACAGTCTGCCGCTGCCATATTTATCCAAAAGAGAGGCAGTAGGGTGTGCCATCACTCCGCCCTGCCCCTTCCAATCGACAACCAAACATATATTATTCGTAGGTTATGCTTATCGCCACAGTAATCACCGTATTCACCAAGAATATAAGTGATCTAGCCACACCATCATCAAAAGCCACCTGTCGCCTTGTTGCGACCGACACTCTCACCAAAGGATGCATCACAGAGGGAACGAAGCCCTGAAACTTATGCCCCAGTTATAATATGATATAGAGCAATGATTGGGGGGCATAAACCTGATAAAAAGAGTCTTATTGTCTCCTTGAAGCGACGAGTCAATAATTACAAAAAACTCGTCTCAAATGGGCATAATAACCACCATCAATTGTTGTATACAGCCACCAATAATTCCAAAACACATCCAAAACAGAACTAACAAATCATTGAGGTAATAATATACATTGGTATTGTTTGGAGTAGTGTTTTCAATCGGATAATATTAAATATTATTTGGTACAATAAATTACAAAAAAATGTAGGCCTCTACACCATGATTAATATGACATCTACACCTATATTGCGGCTGCTGAAGCGTGTATACCCCCCCGACATCCTCTTTCATGTTGAGAGTTGAAGAATTGTGTTTGCATTGTTGTTATGGACTGTTTATATGGTTGATTGTTGCATATTAATTATGTGAAACATCACATATCCGATCACATGTGCGCCTGGGTAATAAAAAATAGAGGGAGCACTCTCATACGTGGGGCACGACCTCGGAAGTCAATATTATGTTGCAGATGAGATATGTAAAGTAGGGGACCTTGTAGTGCAGAGTATCATTGCCAAAAGGATCATATCACAGGTGGACGAAGATGACCAATTTTCATATCGTTGATGGCGAGTACAATAACTCAACGACGGCATCTACCTCGACAAAGGAACGCCTCCATAATATACCCAATAGTAATGGAGAGCGATATTGGTGCGTATATTGGTTATATTTGAAGCGTGTGCATTGCTGGGGCCGACGGTAGGAGCGGCAGCTTCATGGTTGATGTCAAAAAGTGCAGCATTAGGTACGACTTACAGGTAGTATGTACGTTCTACGAAGATTTGAATTCCTACGTAGGCCTTAGAACCCGTGCCAAATCAAGTCACGCAACTCATAAGCCTTTCACTAAGGCCTACGAGTTAAGCCTTTCACGAAACTTACTTGACGCTGAAGATACTGGAAGTCTCTGTTGATTTACAGGATGACAAACAACACCTACTGTGAGGCTCAACAGGCTCAATCAATCATCTTTCCCCCCTTCTGTGGACAAAGTAGTTTCTCAAATAATCTAGAAAACACCATCTCAATCGAGCTCGAAGAAGCACTCCCCTTGTCAAAGAACATCATAAAAATACAATGGATTCATCACCACCAAATACAACAAAATGGATCCATCGCCACCAAAATCAACGTTCACCATGCCCCTCCCCAAGCTACCCATGGACGAACTCTTCGACCGCGTCCGTGAAAGCCTCGAAAAGATAGATCGAAGAGAGGCGGCGAAAAAGCGTCGTCGAGAGGCTTTGGAAGAGAAGCGATGGAAGCAGAGATGCAGGAAGATGAAGGATGCTGTTGAGAAGGGGTCTTTGTTTCCGACCTGGGCATCTGCGGGTGCTTCATCGTCTGAATTATTAGATGAGGAGCTTGAAGCTGATGCGGTTGGGAGCAGTAGCCTGGCTGATGAGGAGGACTTGTCCGACAAGAAGGAAGACTCAGCCCCTGGATCACCTCCTCATAAAAGCAAGTACTCTTATCCAGCACCAGCAAAGTCGGCACCAAAACCTATCCCTGAAGAAGAGCTGATCCGAAGACATAAGGTTGAGCAAGAACTCATTGCATTATCAAAAAAGATAACGGAGGAAAAGAAGAGAAAAGAGCGGATGATACCGCTAGTCTGGGCTAAGCCTACGTTTGACCCCTTCCCTTCAAGTAATGCATCTGATGCTGCTGCTGCTGCTGCTGCTGCTGCTGATTCTCATGCTAATGCTGATGCTGCTGACAGTGGTGACAGTGGAGACGGTGCTTCATCTTCTAGATCCAATTCTACAGGTGACAAGTCAGAAGCCAAGGAGCCTCAGAATCCCAACCCTCGAAAGAGAGACATCGATCAAGTCGCGGGCAAGAAACCGTACCGTAATCTCAACGCTATGGGGATACCACCTCAAGCAAGTGCATACTATGCTCGTGATGAATCCTTACATGGTCGTGGTGGAGGACACAGTATGGGCTTTGGGTGCTTTAGCCAATGCTCGCAGGAGGAAATTGACGATTTTGTGGCGTTTGTAGATAAGTTGATCCCGACAAAGACAAATCCCAAGTGGAAAATAAGGAGGCCATCCACGGAGTCATCAACAGATGATGATAAAGGCAAATGCAGTGCGTAATTAGTAGAATATAGTACTGCAGTTGGCAATAGATCCAGATCCTTGTAAAATAGACTGTGCTTGAGCTTCTGGAGGCTTTCTTCTTCAATGAAAATTGCAAGAAGCTCTTTGACGCTTGATGCATGGGTAGTTCTATCATCTGGCTGGTCGAGAGATGAGAACGCACTCAGGTGCACTTGCCAAATTTTTAACGAGGTGCAAGCTGATGAGAGCACTCTGTCGTGAGATGGTACTCTTTGTACTTTTTATTGTGACGTGCGTGAGGTATTTCGTTGCGGAAAATACTGGGACAGGAGGTGATTGTCCCAAGACGGTTGAAGGCAAGATCAAGAGAACTTTACTGAAATCGGCTAGAGATTGATGATCTGATAATGATGTGACTTTTAAGACTGTTGCTGAAGTATTCTTTTTAGCTGTCTCATACACCATGTTATGAAGGCCGTGCATCCCGCCAAAATCTTCACTTTTTGCACCCAGAGCCTTTTTTCAATTTTTTTTGTTAGTGAAATGCTCTAGCTTTGGGCCACAATGGCCAAAATTATATTTCGGAGAGTTGCCCAATATGCTTTTCCAGTAGCACCATCCTTTTGTCGACCATAATGGGGGTTCTATACATGTGTTGACTGGCCGATAATTCCAATGCTCCGCTGAGAAATGCATGTGAGAGTCCACTGCATTTTTGCTAGACAAATTTGGCAGACCATCAGCCATCAAAGCTAGTACCAAGCTAGAGAGCACCTTCAAATGCATATCTCGACGAAAATATACGGCTTCACCACCTGCCCCTCAGTATATATACTTGCATAATAGTCACCTAAAGGATAGTATTTCGGGACAAGCATGTAAACCACTTCCCTGAAACTTAATTTTGGCCACCATGGCCCAAAGCTAGAGCATTTCACTAACAAAAAAATTGCGGGAAAGGCTCCGGGTGCAAAAAATCGACCTGCACAGCCTAAGTATGCTGATCATACTCTTGACCGGCACTGACTTTCGCATCTGAGTTTGACCACGAGACGGTAAATCCTCTTTATTTTTTTACGTGTTATCGTCGCGGTGGAGATTTCCCGCCAAAATTTGAGTCATACCCTATTTATTTACCCTTGCTTAGGAGTAAATGTAACAGAAATTTTAAAGTACGTCTGGTGGGCCCTCAAGAGGCGACATTATCTACACTAAGTGATAACGAACATGTGCTGCAGTAGCTACCTTCTAATGAATATCTATTCATTTCCATACATAAATTCCCTGGAAAGGTCAATCGAAAGATGAGTGATTACGAAAACTCTTGGTCTCCAGCGGTACCCTTTTTTGTCATACACGACAAGCCTTGTCGTGCGAACTGACCATTGTCGTCATTTTTTTCACAACAACTTCATTTAACCAGAAGATGCCCAGGGGATAATGAAAAAAATCACCAGCGATCACCATGGCGCACCTCGACCCCGTACGTGCCGACATCAACAACACTAGCTACACATAAAATTAGACAGCCCAACTGCAGCAACTCCCTCTCCAATAGCCTTTCTATGAAGTGGTGTCCTCAGGTGGACATCGATTCACGCCATCGCTACTTATTATGACACCAAAGTAGAGGTGCCGGAAAATTGCGCTTTGACATCGGTGTGATGATGCACTTCCAATATGGTCTTCAGATGAATAGTTGGAGCTGCTCTGCCACTGAACTGGTTTGCAGACGCCATCTATATTCTATTAAGCGGCGATCGATCCCCTCTAGAGTGTGTCGGGGCGTTCTATGGCGCATGTAGTGGCATGGTGAATACAGTAGTTGAAAATTGATAATTTCCACAAAATACATCAAAAAGGAGAATGCATATATCTGACAGAAAATGAAATGAGAGGGTGCCAAAAGTCTGTGAGGTGATGACTATAATATAACAATCAACGTGGTTGGTGTAGATATCTCTATTTCATTGCGGCTACGACATTATTGGACTGGTTGAAATGTAGCATATTTTGGTGGAAAATGAAGAGCCGAATGCAATCACATACACGAGTATTTGAAGTGATATTAAGTGTATTCATCCTGCAAGTTGGGGGCCTTTTCACCACACAACACCAATAGCCATCTGTTGCGAGCATTATACAGTGGTTTCAGGGTATCATATGACTCCTAACAGCACCATTCCTACCCGATGGGATCAAAGCAACAGCGGATGATTTGACCTACTACTCAATTATTACGTCTAATTTGTATGTAATCAATAAAACTGATAATAATAATCAATCATCATAGTATTCAGAAGGTGTCTGCAATGCACCATGGCTATTAAATAACCGAAATCTATTAAATATGAGTATGTCATGATGTTGCCCGGCATGTGCAGATTTTGTGTCTCTGGCGGTTAGAGCCGTATACCATCACAACGACGCCGATTCGGCCGCCAACGCTTACAGAATCGGAATCTACATAAAAAATGGGGTCAGTCACTATGTTGTTTATGTTGATTTTGGGAATGTTGGCCCAATAGTAGCATGGTTTGCCGTCGGATTCGTCATGGAGGAGATGTTTTTTGTTAGTGTTTGATGCGTGATGGCCGAGCACCCCGGGCCGACGATGCCAGTGCTACTGAATTAGTACCCCCAATATCTTGGAGAATGGTCGGAATACCACCATGTCACGTTGCAGAGGCGTTCTAAACTAACTAAATGGAAGGTTGTTGGTCTTTGAACCAAAAGAATCGACCTATTATTGACATAGTTACGTGGTAAAGACGCCACCCGGGGTGGATCCGGGGTGTGGGCATCTTCTGGTTAAGTAGCCAATTGAATTCATAAAGTATTATTGGTAGCAGGCAATGGGAAGGAAGCGAAATAAAGGAAAGGCGAGGAAGGCCAAAGCCGCCGTGGCTGAGGAACAGCGGCAGCAAAAACATGCTGAGGAATTCCATGTACGAGAGCGTGAGTTGGAAGATTGGTATCGTACGGAGCAGCAGTGGCATCAATCACTGGCACGTCAATTTCAGCAGTGTCTGATCAATAATGAACCTAAATGCATGCATGGCTTTGACAAGATCGACGGGGCCTGCTCTCAATTTGCGATCGCGTTTAGGAAATCATATTATGAAGCTGCTGATGGCGATGATAGTCTGCTGCCTTACCTCAAGGCAGCTCAAGATGCTACGATGGTTGAATATGCCGACTTGTGGAATGATCCTATCAAGATGGAAATGGCTATTTCGTACTTTTTGTATTTGGGGACGAACAATATTAAGGAAAGTGATTATTTTGATGCCCCGGTGAATGCTGCTATTGCCAGGTATTTGGAGCAACACATCGCAGTGAAGTTGAGACAAACGCAAGCTCTGTATAATGTGACAAAAATAGTAGAAGCTTACAATCCCGACATGCACACACTCGTAAAATTCTTCCGGAAGCGCATTCCGTGCACCTGCTTGGATGAGGAATACGAAGGAGTGAAAAATATCACAAAGACAGGTTGGTGCTTCAATCCAGAGTGTGTCATCCCTGTCGAAGAGTTGGAACGCAGCAAAACAATGTATTGTGGCCGATGCCGATGTGTAGCCTATTGCTCGCGTGAATGCCAACGAGCCGATTGGGAAACACACAAAAATTGTTGTGACACGAACTCTGCAATAAAGGCCGAGTTTGAAGCCAAGCATCAATGCATGTAAGCACAGACGTAGCATCAAGGGTAATCATGCTTCTTCATTCTTCAATCATTGCACTGTTGGATTGTTTGCTCGGACTAGATTCGACATTCATCCACCACTCAAAGCATCACAATAATTATAGGAATCTGGAATCTTCTGAATCTTTTCATGCAAAGCTTTTTTCCATCCATACTTACATACCACAGTCATAATATATTTGGTACTTCTTCAACCGCCACGCCCAAATTGGTTCAAATCACAGTGCTGGCTGGTGATAGATTCGTCAAAGGGCTGAAGTCCTCTATCTGCCCCCATTGGTTCTCTTCTTATTCTGCCTTGGACATCATCCCCAAATCAACCCCGCCGGCCAATTCGACTAGTTTATTGATTTGAATAGGTGTTAAGCAAAATTCGCACCCCGGATCAGCAGATAGTTGATTGTAATGTGTTTTGATGTTTATCGATTCGATGGAGAGCAACAGAAGACGAATATTATGTAACCATCAGCGGCAGCGCGATGTTGGGCCGCAGCACCGCAGCTGTTTGCGCTGCCAATTGTGGGCGAATCGAATGAAACGAAACGCCGACTGCACCCCGAAAGTATCACCGATTGTTATTGAAGGGGAAGAGGAGGTTATATAGCTCGTGAATGTCACTATTAACAGCGTCTGCGGCCGCGGCCTCACAAGAGGATACATAGATTGAGAGAGACCGCCATGGTTTGGGCGGAACACGTCACTACACCCCTGGATGGATGGTTGGCTGTTAGCTGGCTTGCTGGCTGGCTGGCTGAAAGAAGTTTTTAAGACACGTGTCTCCCTTTCCTAGAACAACATGATGCTCACGTCATCATTATGACGGAACTTTTCACGTAGTTGTTGCTTGCACGCACCAGTATCATTGAGATCTGAGATCACCGTTTAACTCGCGGCCGTAATGCCCAAGCTTATGGCGCTTCCTCTTCCTCTCGTTTGTTGACGCAGAAGCAGCTCTCATGCATTGAATGTCGACGTTCGCTTGTAAGTAGTAGTTCATTATTCACAACTTACTCGATTCGTAGAAGCACCTCCAATGAATATCATGTCCAATAATCGACATAGTAGCAGATCAGCACGGAAGCCAACACTTCCTCGGCTGCTACTACTCACTACCATCCTCGTGGCAACTACACCGCTGGCTGCAGGTTTTTCTCTGTCGAGAAGAGCAATAATAAAAAAGCGACCATCGTTGCCTCTGCGCCGTCTTGTGACCAAACGCACTAAACTACTATCCAACCAACGAGCAAAACAGCAAACACTCTCAACGATGATGAAGCAAGCACAAGTAATCCAACGCCAATCCAACACCACCACACATCCAAAACCTCGCTTCAACAGAAGCACCATATTATCCATCGGCATCCTCACCACAGCACTTGCCTCCTTTGCAAAACCATACCTCCTACTCCTTCTATCCGCCACCCTCTCCACAATAATCCCCTACGCCTATCGACAAAACGATGACGGAGAATCACGACGACGTCTCTGGGCAGAATTTGAAAAGAGGACCGATTTACCACCTGAATTAAAGTGTGAAGATGTCGATTTAGAAGAACGGTATTGGACGAATGAACGTGGCATGTGTCTATTAACTTCGGTTATGAAGCCTAAAAGTAATCAGCAGGTTAGAGGTGTCATCTGCGTTTGTCATGGGTACATGGACAATGTATCTTTCCTCAAGCGTGTGGAATACCAACGATTTGTGAAGAAGGGCTTTGCCGTTGTAATGATCGAGTATGAGGGGCATGGTCGTTCGGATGGTGTCAATACCTTTATCCCATGCTGGGATACCATGATTGGAGATGTAGAGCAATACTTCCGTGAGGTTACCGAGGAGAAGTTCCCGGACAAGAAGAAGTTCCTCATGGGTGAGTCTATGGGTGGTGCAGTTGCTTATGATGTCATGTCAAGGAATCGAGAGGAGTATGATGGAGTCATCTTTGCTTGTCCCATGGTCAAGATTTCTATTACCCCTCCAAAGATTGTTGTGAACACCCTGCGAGCTCTATTGGGCAAATCAGGTACGATGAATGCATTTAGTATGCTGCCAGTTGCACCGTCCAAGGGCAACATTCCTCAATTAAGTTTCAAAAATAAGGAAAAGATGGAATTAGCTCTGACTGTTCCCACGGCATATGGAAGAAAGCCTCGATTGGGAACGGCTAGGGAGATCCTCGAGGCGAGTGAACGGATCTCCAACTCAGTCAGCAAGTTTGATGCACCGTTCATTATTCTTCATGGCCTTTCGGATCAAGTGACCTGCCCGAAGATGTCACAAGACTTTTACGACGAATCATGCTCCAAGGATAAAGAGATCAAACTGTACAAGGGAATGTATCATGCCCTAACTTTTGGTAATAATGATGATGAGATTGAAACGGTGTTTGATGATGCTATTTCGTGGGCACTTGAGAGGAGTAAGACTCCTGTGGAGGGATTGGGGATTGCTCTTGAAGAAGTTTTCTCATTCCAATGATGATGATGCAGATGCAGGTATGTAGTTCTTGCGACAATGTAAATATTAGTAGTAGGACGAACAATTTTGATTGTTTACTAAGATATTGTGATTGAAGTTGAGGTGACAAAGATGATTATCTAAAGGTAAGGGGTTACGATTGACTCTACGATACAATGAGTAGCTTAGTAAGATATTTTGTTTGCATGCAGTTCTCTCCAACCGTGGTCCTCTTCCTCCTCTGAGCTAATTTTTGAGAGCATTGGGAAACAAATCAACGTAGGAATAGGTTGGGAATGAGAGACATCCGTCCCAAATGAAATGCCAAAAATATCTTTGCACGGCGGTACAGCCTCGTGAGTTTCTGACGTCAACGTCTCTCCTCATTTTTCCCCTTTTTGTCACATTATAGTAGTACCACACATATATAGACACGGTAATTAGCAGTTGCTTATATATCTTGAAAGATATTGTCACATTCTTTGACTTTTTTGGAGAGATGCTAACCGCCGCTGTGAACCGCCGTGTTCGGTGGGGTTCGTCCTTTTTCGAAAACCACCCTCATCTCAAAACGCTCATAAAACAGCAGCTATCAAATCAAAGCAAAGCAAAGCAAAGCAACCATGTCAATCTCCGCCCTCCGCACGGAATCATCCACCGCCGCCAAAGCCATCCTCTCCTCCGGAGTCGACACCCTCACCTCCCTCACCACCGCTCTCTCCACCGCTGCACCCTACGCGGATATTTCGTCTGCCGAATCTGCCTTCGTCGCTGCGATTGGAGCCGATGTGGAAAAGTCGAATGATGTTGTGGACGGACTTTATGTGGTTGTGAGGGATGCGCTGGTGAAGGCAATTGGGAATATTCGTGTGCTGGAGAAGTTTATTGGCTTGAGGGTGCCGCAGATGGGTGAGTTAAGCTTCATTATAGTGTGTTATGTCTTGTGTGTACGAAGATAAGTATGATTTTGCTAATCGTTTCTTCGCTCACAACATTCATCACCTCACGATCTCATAATCTACTACCCAACAGAGGACGGCAACAACTTCGGCGTAACAGTCCAAATGATGATGTCCAAACTCCTCAAAGAAAAACGCGAACAACTCTCGACTTCCCTCTCCGAAACATCCAAATACTACTCCTCACGTGCCGACGCCATTGACAAATTCAACCACCTCTCCAAAACATCCAAGGTACAAACCACGTCGGAATCCACTGGTAAGTCGACTGGTGGGAAAGATGGAGATTCCAATACCACCTCGTCCAATACTTCAGTTGAAACAAAGACATCGACGTCAAGTGACAAAATTGATGCTCATCGTGTCAAGGCTCTGGCAGCATTGGATGCACAAATGTATTGTGAGTTAAAGTTTGCTTTGGAGGGGATGGTGGATGATTATTTGATCATTTTGGATAATTTTGAAAAGAATATGGATAAGTTGGAGCATCCTAGGGGTAAGGCTTATGGGGGGTATGGGAGTGGAGGGAGCAGTATGGTGTATTAGATGATACGATGTATGAATTGAAAGAAAGAATGAATGAAAGAGAATATTGGATGATTTTATTGGTAGTTGACCCTGTGTTGTAGTTGTGGTGGTTTGTCGAAAGAGAGAGTAGAAATAATACAGCAAACGAATCATATAAGTATTACACAATAGTAGAAAGAATACATTCTGAATGATAGAGTAGCCTCTACCAAGGCTGAAGACCACTGACAATTTCTCTCTCGCTCAGTTGTCTGTGAAAACTGTGGACTATAAATTGGTGACTCATACACGATTTTGTCTGTAGTGCGGAACAAAATTATTCTTATAACCTGAGGTATTTAGAGAAAAATAACGCAGAGAAGGCGCGGCACGTGGGTGAGCAAAGTTGAAATACTCCTATGAGACTCTGATATACATGCGCATGCGGTATCTCTGATTCTATCTCGAAGAATTGCCTACAAGAGATAGGAGATCATGGACAAGAACAGCACAATATATTCTTGAAATTATCTAATTACAGACCACTATTTCGAGCTATGAAACAATCCTAACATATCCTAAAACAATGCAAACAAAACATGTATGCTCAACATCAGAGTCTAATTCACCCCAGTAAACCATTAATCTAATCCTCCCCCATCTTCTACATTTGATGCCAAAATCAGCCTTCAACTGAGCTGAGTCTCTAGCACCCCCCAGAGTTTGAACAGCACACTCTTAAAGTCATCCACCAAAAGTTTGAAGCACAGCATTCTCGAATCGAAGACTCTGAAAATGCTATCTCGTACGGCTCCATCGCGCTTTCAACTCCTTGGATGCACTTTCCTTCTCGAGGAAAATACAGTATCTCCGACGAAAGTGAACACTCATTCGAGCCAGAAGAACTGCAGCAATCGGAGAATGAGGAAGAAAATCTCTCTTTGCAGCACTCCTCCAAGGATCCAAATGAGTCAGCCAGCTCCCAATCGTCCATCTCTCCCTCCTGCTTTGACTCACAATGGTATTCCGCCCAATTCGGCACGAACAATTCTTTCGTAGAACCTTCAATGGATGGTCCAACACAACCCTTCAGATTATACGGAAACCACTGTTCACAGCACTCTCGCTTAGATGCAGAAAAATATGTGCCGTAACTACGATTCATGTAAGCTGGGGCCTTTCCGCTACTCGAACACGTCATCTCATTGAAATCCCAATCTGGCCACCAGCCACGGGACGGTACCCCTGATGTACTCAGATAGGTACTCGCAAACACTGAGAAGGCAGGGTTACAGCAGCCGGGTGAAGAATTTGCCACGGTTGCGATTTGAGTGGTTGTTGAAGATTGAACAATCTGTGAAGCGATCCTGTCAGCTTTACTTTTCACATTCGAAGTAGGATCAACATATGAGATGACCTCGTATGTAATCAAACCACCATCGTATCCAGTCACTTCGACTCTGCCCCCTTCCGATAGTACTCCCTGATCAAGGAGTACTTCATATATTGCATCCTCTAAGTAACTTTCATCGCTAGAGCCAAAGCTTGTCTGGCTCGTGAGAAACTGCCCTTCTACAATGAGCTTGGCAAGAGGAATTTCAGTAATGGCCGTCTGCGTACTTGCATCAATTGTGAAGCCACTACTGAATGTGGATGCAATAGAAGAACCGCTCGCTTCGGAAACGGCATTGGATGCAATAGTAGCCCTTGTAGCATCTTCTGCAAGCTCAGTCTCAATACTTGACGCCGCCGCCGATGCATCTGACGCTGAGTCAGCGGTAATGAATGTTTCGTACATTATCTTTCCATCCACAATATCGGTGACCTTCACAGGATACGAGAGACCTTCTGATGCGAATGTTGTCTCAAGTGCAGCTTGAAAGAAAGAGATGGCCTCAGCTTTTTCCGCAGCGTCGAAAGAAGAGGTGTCAAAGCCACTGACTGACAGCTCTGCTTCAACTGTGAATGAAGTGGCTTCAATCAAAGAATCTTCATCGTTCAAGGGATTCGTGTATGTGCCATCAGATGTCATCGTAGCACTATCTACCACAATATATTGAAGTTGTGGTACGGCTGGGTTTTTATCAGCTGAACTGACAATATCTTGCGTCATACTTCCTTGTGCGTAGGTCAACATACTCTGAAGTGTCGTGTCATACAATGACTGGACAGATTGAGCATCGGTACAGCCAGAGCTGGGACAATCTGTGGATACACGAAACGTGACCGAAGTAGTAGTGCCTGGGGGATCCGAGTAATCTGAAGCTGTGGTGTAATCACCCTGGTAGCCCCCTGAAATGGTACCTCCGCATTGAGTAGTTCCTAAAGCAACATCATTCTCAATGGTGATGCCCCCAAGGCCTACCACAAGAATGGTTGTTCCGCCTGGCATTGCGGAAGCCATTGCATCCTGCATTCGTTTTGCAATGGCATCTGCATCTTGGCAGTTCGTAGGTTCGGCAAGCTCTACCAAATCGATAGTGTATTCGAATTCTATTACTTTGGGACTTGACTGAAAACATCCATACTCATCCCACCATCTGTTCATTTTGATTTTGAGATACAACAGGAGGAAGAAGGAATTAGAAAGAGAGTACCACTTTGAACACTCTCTCCACCACCGTACAATTAATAAAGTAAATCAATTCAGAGAAGAACAAAAAAATCTCTTTGGATTCTGTGCCGACCCAGATAAATCATTGCGGTCCAACATTGACGACTACATCCAATCCATCACCGTCCATCAATACTTATCTCAACCAATAAACGCTGCCTGCCATATCTACTACGATGGTAATCGCCCACTCCCCCTTGGACTCAAAAAGTTCTTGGGCTTGGGATTAAAGTTCTGCATCCAACATAAGCAACCAACAAACAACCTAAAACATTCAATCAGTCGCTTTGAGAATGATATCCGAAACCGATACGCCTTCCTTGATAAGCCTGAAAGAGAAGGAGACTACATTCCTAAACTCTACATTCCTACCGGTCATGAGTTCAAGCCTGCAAGTGTTGAAGTTGAAACTGCTTTATCAAACTTCACCAAAGCCGTCACATCTCTTCAACGCCGCTACCGCCGTAAACGCTGTACAAATATGACTCCACTTCAATGGCGCACGATGGATGCTCTCCAAAAAGATCATCACTTCATCGTAATCGAAGGTGATAAGAATACCGGTGCGTGTCTTCTGCGAAGAGGCTTCTACAACAAGAGCGCCTGTACTGATCACCTCAGTAATACGAATGTGTACCAACGAACTCCCGCACCCCCATGGTGGCAAGCTGTTGAAGAAAAAGGCTGAAGAGGAATCTAAGGCAAAAGCAAAAGCCATTAAGGAGGACAATAGGCCACATGATGATATCCGGAATCACTTCACCCCACGCCATGACTCAGATGCTGTTGACACTGCTGCGGTTGACCCATCTGAAGAAACGCAAAACACTGAAGTTGAAACCGATTCAAATGACCAGTCCGCTCTAGCTGGCCATGACGATTCACGAGAGGAGATATCTGAAGCAGACGACTCATCATACAGTGACCACTCGGCCACTGATGATGCCTCAGATGCAGAAGAAGAGCACAATTTGAAGAGGGGACCTGATTTGACAAACTGTGGCACAATCGATAGTACCGAGGCAGCCGGTTTGATCGTGGACAATATTGCCCACGGTGTCCGTGGACCGCTACCACCGGAGCTTTTCTACGGCTCAGAGCAGGACCCCAGCCATGGATCTTGTTGCATCAACCAGTTTTCACTTCTCCAGAGGAGGGGGAAACCGGGTGAACTTGATTTCAGATTGAGGTTGAGAAATGGAGATCAGACGTGGCCGGAGACGGATGAGGAGGATGATAATGACGGAACAGCTGCCTCCCCTGAGGAGACAGCAGGAGTGGAAGAGGAGGATGAGGATGAGGATGAGAATGAGGAGACGACAGGGAAGGATTCAAGCTCAGAGGAAAGTGGAGAAGGCGGGAAGGATGATGGCACAGGAGGGATAGAGGGTATTATGTCGAGGAAAGAGCTTACGGAGGATGCGATCACGGCGATCGGCGGTCAAATTGCAAAGAAGGATGATAAACTTCAACCCCTTTCATGGTCAGACCGCAAACTTATTAGTGTGTATGGTGATACAATCCATCAGAATGATGGCACTCATCTACACGGCCAACTATCTGCAGTGGATGACAGATACTACCAGAAACTCTATTCCAGGGTGGTGAAAAGTATTGCTCCGTTTTATGAGGTCTACCGCAACAAAGTTGGCGCTCGGTTTCTCAATATTCTTACAACCGAATTCAAAAATGTCCGAGAGGGCAAAATGAATGCAGAAAGAGCTCTCATGTTCCCTGCTTGTATCCTCACACGCAAGAGGGGATGCTCCAAGAGCGCAGACATCAAAAAGTTGATCACAACTCGTCTTGACCTCTGGGAGAAAGGAGATATTCTGTCGCTGGTTATAGCAGTGGAAGTTGAAGGACAATCGGGACGATTGGGGGGTCGTCCCATGGGAGACAATGGGATAGGCGAGTCGCAGGCTCGTCGATTTGCATCTACACTTCAAAATGGTCACATTCGGAAGGCAGTTCGGGAGGTGACGGACCGAGGTCAAGGTGGTCTGTACAAGCCAACTGACCTTGACTCCAAGACGGGGGAGCCAGTCATTGATGTCCTGAGGTCAAAGTTCCCCTCCCCTGTGACTCCAGCTGAAGGGGACCCCCTCGTTTTCCAGAAACCCCTGGACTTCGAGGAAGAGGATGTAGTTGCTTTTGTTTATGTCGATTCGGATCACATTGAGAGTCGCTCTAGCAAACTTCATGGGGCTGCAGGCCCTTCTGGAGTGGATGGTATAATGCTAAAAGCGTGGCTCACCCGACACGGAGCAGCTTCTGATGCTCTACGAGTTGAAATGGCGGAGTGGGCTACATGGCTTGGATGCGCACAACCGGATTATGCCAAAATCCGAGCCCTAAACCACGTGCGTCTGCTTGCAGTGGATAAGGAGCCCGGAGTCCGCCCTTTGGGCTGTGGTGAAATCTGGATGCGGCTGATCTCTGGAACAATCCTTGATCTGTGCAAAGAGCGAGCGCGGGACGCCTGCAACAACGTCCAACTCTGTGCTGGACTTCAGGCGGGCATTGAAGGTGCAACTCATGCCATTCTGGAAGTATTTCCAGAATTGGGTGGGTGGCTGAACATGCGAAGAGCGGCGAATAAGCCGGAGACGGAGATCAGAGATGGAGACGACGGAGGTGATGGAGATGGGTCAGATGATAGTGAGATGGAGAGTTCAAGTCAGAATGAAGAGCCACCGGCGGATGCCTCAACTGAGGAGGCGAGCTCTGACCCAACACCCCCACCCTTCCCTGAATATCCCATCCAACCTGACACGGAAAACTCGCACTACATCCCAGAGAGTGGCTATGGCCTCCTCCTAGTGGATGCTCGCAATGCTTTCAATGAACTCAATCGATACAACATGTTGTGGGAGGTATACCATCGATGCCCCCCACTCGCAACGATGGCTTTCAACAGCTATCGACACCATAGCCTTTGCTTTATGCGGAATGAAATGGGAGAAGACCCTACTGTCATTGCGTGCAAGGAGGGCATCACGCAGGGGTGCTGCCTGTCTATGGTGTGCTATGGCATCGCCCTGATGCCACTAGCGGAATGGTTAAGGGAAAAAGTCCCTGGAGCTCTCCAACCTTGGTACGCTGATGATCTCGGCGGTGTCGGTACTGCACTCGATAACGCTACTATGCTTCAGCTTCTCAAAGAAAGGGGGCCCTATGTTGGATACTATCCCGAACCAGATAAATCCCACTACATTTGTATGCCGCAAGATGAGGATGCTGCACGAGCAGCCTTTGAAGCGGCTGGCATCTCGGAACTGAATTATGGACGCCACCACCGATACCTTGGTGGAGTGTATGGTGATGCAGCTGAGAAGGAGGAGTGGGTCAAGAAGAAAGTGGAACAGTGGGTATATTGCGTGGAAGTCCTTGGCAAATGTGCCTACACACAACCCCAGGCAGCCTATGCAGGTTTTGTACTGTCTCTTCAGAATGAATGGACATACTTATCGCGCATTGTGCCAAACGTGGGGCCCCTTCTTGCTCCGATTGAGGTTGCCATTAGAGAGAAATTTATCCCACCTCTCTTTGGCATCTCCCCTTCGGAATTATCTGGAGAGTTGCGACACCTGCTTTCCCTTAGTGTGAAACATGCAGGCTTAGCAATCCGGTTCCCTGTGGAACAATCTGAGGATTGCTTCAAAACGTCGCGACAAGCGGTGGAACACCTGGTTGAAACGCTGGTCAATCGTCGGGAACTGTGCCCGAAAACCCACCAGTACTCAGCTATGATGGCTAAAATTGGATCGCAGGAAGCGAAGAAGCTTGATGCTGAGTACCATCTCACCCAGTGGGGGAGAGAGAAACCAGGTGATAAGAGGAGGTTGGAACGGATCTGTGAGACTGGATGTTGGCTGACGGCTGTCCCAAACCGCCTCAATGGCACGATCCTATCGGCTGAAGAGTTTCGAGACAACGTACGTCTCCGGTACAACCTGAAGCCGATGGATTTGTCAGACCTATGCGATGGATGTGGTGCAAAAATGACGGTGGAACATGCTCTCCAATGCAAGGTGGGCGGTCTCGTCCATTGCCGCCACAATGATGTTACGAGAGAATTTGGCTCCTTGTGCAAGCAAGCCTTTACTCCCGGTGACGTTGAGTACGAACCCTTTATCTACACTAGTACTCAACGCACTGCTGCAGAGGCAGAGGCTGCTGCCGCAGCAGAGGCTGAAAATACCACGCAACAACACAACGCAACTGATGGGTCGACCCCAGTGACAACAACGGAAGAGCGTGGAGATGTGATGGTCTCCCACTTCTGGAAGAGACAGCGTCGAACTGTCTTTGACACTCGCATCACCGACGCGGACTGCCGCTCCTACCGCAACAAGGCGCCTTCGGCTGTCTTGAGGCAACAAGAGAGGGAGAAAATCCGCAAGTACAAGGCAGCTTGTCTTGAACGACGTCGGGACTTCACCCCCCTCTGCTTCACGGCTGATGGAATGCCAGGTAGAGAGGCCTTGAATGCGATGCGTCAACTGGGTACACACTTAGCTGAAAAGTGGGAGCGTCAGCGTAGCCAGATGATATTCTATGTGCGGGTACGCATGTCCCTTGCCCTAGTCCGGGCAAACTCCCTCCTGCTCAGAGGGAGTAGGGACAGGCACCACCGCATCCGGCCACTCATTGAGAATGGGCCGGGGATGTCCAACTGGCACACCTGGAGTGGGGAGTAATCCCCTCTCCCCCACCCCTGCGGTGGCAGAGGTTGAGTGAGGACTCTCACTCTCACCTGTCGAGAGGCAGTTGAGAGTAGGAGGGAGGAGGAACATACCATCACCTAGCACAGGTGACAAGAGGAGTGCGGACTTGCCACTGAACTAGAGATACCTAGACTGCACTCCTCATATTACCTAAAATGGGCAAGTTCAGATCCAGCTTGCCCAGTAAACAGCTCCTGAATACCATCCTAAACTAATCACTTATTTATCATAAAAAAAAAAAAAAAAAAAAAAAATGGGAACTAGTGCAGCATGTATGTGGGCTACAATCTACTTTGCAATCCATGAAGAATTCCTCCTTAATAAATATTCCAATGATCTCCTCCTCTACAAGCGTTTCATCGACGATATGAAAGGAATATGGATTGGTACCAACCTACGATATGCACAATTTCAATATGATACTGATAACTTCGGATCCCTACGATGGGACTTTGAGCCCCTATCAACATCTGTTAACTTCCTCGATCTCACTATCACCATTGGACCATCGCAACAAATTCAAACACGTACATTCCAAAAAGCCTGCAATCTCTACCAATATCTCCCGCCGCATTCAGCACACTCTCCACAAATTATGAAAGGTGTCACCTACAGTCTATTGCGTCAGTACAAGCGCCAAAACTCCCTTGAATCTGACTACATCAATCAATCTAAATTACTCTTCAAAAGACTAGTACAACGCGGCTGGGACTCACACGTCATCAAGCAGTACATCCTACAAGCAGATGCACGCCTACGATCTATCGAATCAAATGCAAACGCAATACAACAACCAACAAAGCCTACTCTTACCAACAAAGAATTAGCCATCCTCCACTGGACATTCCATCCAAATGATATCCCTCGTAAACTACTTCGGTGTCTCTACGACACCCACTGCAAAGAAGTCTTCGAACAAGATCTACGAATTCAGAAGTTTATTATTGCCTATCATGGAGCCCCAACGATACGATCAGCTGTGACGAAAGCAAAACTGATACAAGAACCCGGATTCTGTGCCGACCCAGATAAATCATTGCGGTCCAACATTGACGACTACATCCAATCCATCACCGTCCATCAATACTTATCTCAACCAATAAACGCTGCCTGCCATATCTACTACGATGGTAATCGCCCACTCCCCCTTGGACTCAAAAAGTTCTTGGGCTTGGGATTAAAGTTCTGCATCCAACATAAGCAACCAACAAACAACCTAAAACATTCAATCAGTCGCTTTGAGAATGATATCCGAAACCGATACGCCTTCCTTGATAAGCCTGAAAGAGAAGGAGACTACATTCCTAAACTCTACATTCCTACCGGTCATGAGTTCAAGCCTGCAAGTGTTGAAGTTGAAACTGCTTTATCAAACTTCACCAAAGCCGTCACATCTCTTCAACGCCGCTACCGCCGTAAACGCTGTACAAATATGACTCCACTTCAATGGCGCACGATGGATGCTCTCCAAAAAGATCATCACTTCATCGTAATCGAAGGTGATAAGAATACCGGTGCGTGTCTTCTGCGAAGAGGCTTCTACAACAAGAGCGCCTGTACTGATCACCTCAGTAATACGAATGTGTACCAACGAATCAGCCGTCAAGAAGCAATGCAAATGAATAATATCCTCCGCTATAAAATTGCCCTCTTCTGTCAAAAACACAAGATGTCAATGTCTAAAGCCGAGCAAGACTACCTTAAGCGCTCGCAATCTGAGAAACTGTTCCCAACAAACAAGTTTGCTCGATTCCGTATGACGCTGAAAGTGCATAAAAAGAAGCCCTACAAGTTCCGTCCAATTGTATGCTGCGCAGGTACATTCATGAACTGCCTTAGCAAGTGGGTCGACTACCATCTCCAACAACTGAAACAATTCATCCCATCGTACCTCAAAGATAGTGGCAGCCTACTCGACAGTCTCCAGTCATTCCACCGCCTTCCCTTCAATGCAAGACTATTTACAGCAGATGCGCAATCTATGTATACTAACATCGACACAGATCATGCGCTCCAAGTCATCAGCAACTGGCTCGACGAATTAGCCTCCTCCGGTAAACTAGCAAGCAATGGACTCTCCTCCTTTCCTATTGCCGCAATCAAAGAAGCTCTTTCGCTAGTCATGAAAAACAACATCTTCGAATTTGGTGATATGTACTTCAAACAACTAACTGGTACAGCAATGGGAACTAGTGCAGCATGTATGTGGGCTACAATCTACTTTGCAATCCATGAAGAATTCCTCCTTAATAAATATTCCAATGATCTCCTCCTCTACAAGCGTTTCATCGACGATATGAAAGGAATATGGATTGGTACCAACCTACGATATGCACAATTTCAATATGATACTGATAACTTCGGATCCCTACGATGGGACTTTGAGCCCCTATCAACATCTGTTAACTTCCTCGATCTCACTATCACCATTGGACCATCGCAACAAATTCAAACACGTACATTCCAAAAAGCCTGCAATCTCTACCAATATCTCCCGCCGCATTCAGCACACTCTCCACAAATTATGAAAGGTGTCACCTACAGTCTATTGCGTCAGTACAAGCGCCAAAACTCCCTTGAATCTGACTACATCAATCAATCTAAATTACTCTTCAAAAGACTAGTACAACGCGGCTGGGACTCACACGTCATCAAGCAGTACATCCTACAAGCAGATGCACGCCTACGATCTATCGAATCAAATGCAAATGCAATACAACAACCAACAGAGCCTACTCTTACCAACAAAGAATTGGCCATCCTCCACTGGACATTCCATCCAAATGATATCCCTCGTAAACTACTTCGGTGTCTCTACGACACCCACTGCAAAGAAGTCTTCGAACAAGAACTACGAATTCAGAAGTTTATTATTGCCTATCATGGAGCCCCAACGATACGATCAGCTGTGACGAAAGCAAAACTGATACAAGAACCCGGCAAAGAGGCCAGTAAGTATTTTGATGGGGAGCCCGATCCTGACTGATCGAGCTCCCCTCCTTTTACTCTCCCGAGGAGCTGCCTTCCGGCAGCTCAGCTCGGGAGAGCAAAAGCTTCTCCTGTCTGAAAAGACATTGAACCGCGTCTGAAAAAGACGTTCACTTCTCCGTTCATTTCATTTTTCTCCGTTCACCACTATACAAAAGATTCATTAGAACAGCCCGCTCCTGGGGCTGTCTCACGTTGACACTTGCCGATGAAGGTCTAACCGAAACGAGTTCATTACTCTACTCGTTCAAGTAATTAACGTCCTAATCTAAGTTGAAAAATATTGTATCATCACTTTCAAATCATACAAGTAATTAATTAACGTCCTAATCTAAGTTGAAAAATATTGTATCATCACTTTCAAATCATACATTTTGAGATACAACAGCAACAACAACAAACGAGGACGAGGAATGTGATTATTAGATGACACAATAAACCATGCATCGATGCTACATGCACTGTCACAGAAACAACTGCACTCACACTTGCTCTTTACAGCATTCCGCCAATGTATCGAATGCAATATCGTAGTCATCTCGGGTATCGCCTTTTTTGCAAGTTGAGGTCCATCCGTCTCGATAGTATACAGGTTCATCATTCCCCATGCACTGCCTCACTCTCCAGGAGAAATGTTCCTCTGTACAGATAGGACGAGAGGGTGAATATTAATTAGAGGCGGAGGCGAAGGGAACAAAAATAATACAAGACGTTACAGCATATCGAATCGAAACAAAACTTCAAGCTCTTGAACATATTGTCTTACCGCAGCATTCTTGTTTATCCATGTAGAGGTAATTCGCTCTCTGGAGAATTTTCATATACTCTGGAGTGGCACCGTCGTTGATACACACTTGCTCAGTATTGGTCCAATCCGGATAATACGGAGAGCCAGTTGGAGGGAAGGAAGGCTGCGTACAAAGAAACAAATGATGGAAAAGTGAGATGTGTCTAATGCAACTGTCTCAATTGGCGGTAGAGTATGATGCATGGAAAAATAAACTCAAGGATAAGTGACTTACTTGGTCTGTTGGTTTTGCTGTTGGGTCTGAGGAAGGCCTAGAGGATATAGTAGGATTCAATGAAGGACTTTGTGATGGCTGCGAGGAAGTGCTTGGTACAGAGGAAGGCTCTTCTGTTGAGGAAGAAGGTCTAAGTGAGAGAGAAGGAGCAACTGATACAGATGGCTCCAATGAGGGTTGCGATGATGGTTGTGAAGAGGGAGCCATGCTGGGCACGTCCGATGGAACGTTGCTTGGCTTCGATGATGGTTCTGAAGAGGGAGCCAAACTAGGCATGGATGACGGAGTACTGCTGGGCTCCCCACTCGGAGCTGTTGAAATGGATGGATTCGATGATGGCTGTGATGATGGCTCTGAAGAGGGCGCCGAACTAGGTTCTGCTGACAACGAAGGTTGCATTGATGGAGCAGAACTCAAACTCGGTTGCATAGATGGTGTTGTATAGGGAGGCACGTAGATCGGAACGGTAATACGGTTATCTGGAATCCAACACTTGGAACTTGCTCCAGGTATGGGAAGAAAGGCGTCATCCCCATCAAAATTGCAATTGTTATTGGCGTTTTGCTGCCAGGAAATAGCAATATCAAAATCCAGCAAGCCATCTGATTCATCCGTGGATGATGAAGACGAAAATGTGTCAGCACACTTGAGAATTATTGCTTCGAATGCGAAATTTGTGAGGATCCCGGTGGTTGTGAAATCGGGACATCCATCCCCATCAGCGCCATCTCCGGTAGACGCAACGATCACGGGACCGTATGTGCCGTCTACCATGGGCAAGATAGCACACTCTGTCCCTGTCCTTGCACTCCCTCCATCGAGATTGATGTACATCGCTGTATCATATCTTGCTGTACCGACGTCTAAATCGACTGTCAAAGCAATATTCACGTTATCATCGCTGCCAAGACAGGCTCCGAACACTACTCCAGTGGGCATGAGAGGCCCACCATGCGGCGCCCAGCATGAGATCGGCGTAGTAACTGAACCGCAGTCCACTGCAGGTTCTGACTCGGACCAAGATGAGCAAGTGACGCCCGTGTCTCCGCCACAATTGCAAGTGCACGGGGGTTCGGCAAGTGGGTCAAAAACTTGAAAGCCAGCGATTCTGTGGAATTTCACGTCATTAGCGGTGCAGCCGGTTGTGCCACCGAACACTGTATCCATGCATTCGTAGGTATCAGCAGTGTTTGCATCAGCGGTGTTTGTCAGGAAAGGCAACAACAGCGTTGCCGGCGCAACGAGCTGCATCAGTGCTGAAATCCGCCACATCATCTGGATTATCTTTCTCCCTTTTTCGTCTTATTATTATTAGTATTGATGTCGAATGTTGCTCAGATGCTCTCAGCAATGTTTGTTTTTATGGCAGGGTTCCCAGCCATGATGGCAAGTTATTACGTGTCACGGCGGGGCCAGTCTGGGCCAGCGGCCAGCTCCTGAGCAGCTTTACTGTTTTATAGTATCTATCTCAAGAACTTTTGAATCACTTGCGAAGTAAGTAGCTTTACTTAGGTAGGAGTACCATACATCGTTTGTTCAGCCCACGCACCCCGGAGATGAATGTGAAATGAGAAAGCACGATTAAATAGTAACCTTGCTTGCTTGTTGGGATGAGCATGAGAACGAGCACGAAGCGGGAACAACTATATATCATTATGTATCTCTCTCTCTACAGTTTCTAAGACCATATGAGGTAGTAGAAAAGTAAAAGTACGTTGGAATCAGTATGGCAACAGTATAACTCTAACTAAGGATAAAGGTGGTATGTAAGCAGAGTACTGGCATCTACATAACGGTACTGTAAACGTTAACTCTCGCCAAACATTTTTTCATCACCACACACACATCGCACAATCCACAAATATGATGACCATGGGCACGATGGTATGTTCATGGCGTCCTATTATACAAAGCCGCCTTTGGGTAAACGCTTTCGCTTTTTTTGCGATCCTCCTGAGAGATACATTTTCTACATAAAACCCCGAAAAGCGCAAACGATTACTGAAATGATAACAAATAGATAAATAATTTGTCAACCTCATATTTTCTCGCTGACATTATCTCAGGCTGCCGCTGCCACATATATCCAAAGCGAGTCAGTATAGGTGCCATTGGATCAACTCCGCCCACACCAATCGATCAACTAACATACCATAACCAATTATGACGCAAATCTTAGGCCAAATCGCCACACCCACGGAGAAAATAATTAATCCAGCCACATCACCTTTTGATTGCCACCAGCCGATCCGTCGCAATTACATGTGCTATAACAGGAGCGGTAGAGACTCATATAAGCCTCCCAAACCCTCCCCCTCAATCAAATATAATATATAGTGACGTTTGGTACGCTTAGAGCAGATATAAGAGTCCTATTGTCTCCCCAAAACAAAGTGCCAACCAGAGCATGTATTCCATCAGACACAAAAACAACAATCGACAATAAATTATAATATTATGCCACTATAATCGTCAAAAACACGTACCATACATCCTAATGATCATTAGATACATCGGTAGCAGTATGGGCATGTCAATTGTTGGGTTAACTTCGACATTATTAGGTCTCATAATTATGAAATAATGCATCTTTACAAATGTAACAAATATGGTATATACCACACAATATTGTCAAACCTGAAGCGGTCCATACACCCCCAACATCGTCAGTTATGAAATTTATATATTAAATCATATTTGGGGTGTTGTATTTGACAGTTAATATGGTTTATTGTTGTGTGTTGATCAAGTGACACATCACACATCTAACAGCTGGGATTCTGGATTAAATATCAATAGAGAGAGTGGTTCCAGACGTTTCACATAACCTCAGACGTCATTACTGCATTATATACGAGAATTGTTGAGTGACGAACCATATATTACAGCGTATCATTGCCAAAAAGGCCGTATCAGAGGTGGGCGGAGATGGCCAATTATCATGGCGCGTCGGTTCTCGTCGGTTGCGACAACAATTTCTCAATGAAGAAATTTATCGTGACAGGAATTCTCCTCTCTGATATAGCCAATAATACTGAAGAGCGATAGAAGCTCGTATATTGGTCATATTCGAGACGTAAGTGTAGCTGCGGCCATTAATAGGGGCGGCAGTGCTTCATGGTTGGTGTCAAAAATGGCAGGACTAGGTCACGGTAGGTCACGGTCTCTCGAGCGTGACAATTTACATGTCAGTTTGTGACGAGACCTGAAGTGTGAGTTTTTCGAGTGATTTTAAATTTTTCGTTCGTCTCCGCCCAAACTCGTGTCGGCTCTACGGAATGATACTGGACAGAGTGGGCACTTACACTTGATACGAATGAAATAAAACAGTAATTATATAATTATCAATCTATTCATCGTACAGTTCCATCGACTGCGTCAGTTTCTTCACTTTTGATCTTGTGACGTTCGTTTTGGTGGATTTTCAGTGCACGTTCTCCGATAAATCGCTGTCTACATCCACAACAAACATGAATTCGTGTATCCATCTTCATGTAAGCACTGCGCAATGCCTCATCTTCGTGTTCAAAGTCATCCTGAACTCGAAGTGACGGGCATTCATTCATCTGTAATTCCCAATCAAGCAATACCTCCTCCTCCTGCTGCTCTTCATTTTCTTCTTCCTGAGGAGCTTCTTCTACAGCGGTCGGCTGCTGTGTCCTAACGACTTTGGCACGCTTCGATTTTGTAGCCTTCAACATGGCTTTAATACCTTCCCATATCCACGAGGCGCTTTCAAATTGTAAAGCTTTCATTATCAATTCGTTTCGACGTTTCCCTCTCACTTGGCAGTGCCTCCTCGACATCTTATTCCTTCTTGGGTGAAAACTCTCAATACTCTCCTCCGCCACATCACCAATACAGCGCCATAACTTGAGTGTGTTCACCAATACATCCGATAGCAGAGTGAACCATTTTAATTTGGTCGGTTCATCACTGCCGTCACCATCTCCCTTCTGTCTCCTCGGATTTGGTGTCTGACCAGCAGATCTTGGGCGGAAGCTAACTTTTTTCGCAGTCGATACCAGCGCTGTTTTCTGTCTCTGTTTGCCTCGGGTTTTGTTGTAGCCATCCTCTCTCTTTCTTTCTTTGAGGAACTTTTGAAGACGCTTCTTACTCCCTTCCCATAATTCAGTTTCATCATCAATGCCAAATGTCTCGGTCGGCGTGAGTCCCTGGACGTGGAAAAGTTGTTCTGTATCATTTGACAGTGAGCAAGCAATGTGGGTTGCTTTACCATCACTTCCAATATTGAGGTGTATGAAACGATCCATGCCATTTTCACACTCCCCGTATACATCCTCGTATGGAATACAAATCTGCCCCGTTTTCGTCTCAAAAGCAGATTCCATCATGAATACGTCTACTTCTTTCATGCTGTTATTGCTTTCGTCGTATCCACACACCATGTTGAGAGGATCTTTCAAGGCTTCAAATTTGTGCCACGTTTCCATCACATTATCATTCCAGCCGACAATTTGAGCAATTGCCCTCCGCAGTGGGGCGTAAACCTTGAAGTTTTTGAAGACTTCCATTGCAATACTTTCACACTACCCGCGAAATAGAAGAGGCTACAGCCGAAGCAGAATGTTACGGGTGGACGGATTCACGATATCTTTATGAGGGGGGTGATGAGAGGACTCTCTCCAGCACCAGCAGTGGAGACACTGATATTTGGACTAAACGCAGAAGATTTTATGCACATGAAATATGGAACTGGTGACTAGGCATTGTTGATTTTGCCGGCACCTCAAAATGTTGGGCCCATCATGTTGGCAAAGGGTAGTAGCGTCAAATTTGGTTGGGTTTTCGAGGTGCCGGCATAATGGTGATGACGGCCTATGGGTCTGAAAAGGGGTAATGATTCGCTAACAACGTGCTAGTTAATTCCGCGCAACAGGGTGTCAAAAAAGGTTTTTTTGAGGTTTTTTTTTTAAATCGAGTTGGCCTCGTTTTCATGTAAATGTCCGTTCGCGACCCTCTCGAGAGACCGTGAGGTAGGGTTTATGGGTAGTATGTACGTTGGACTAAGCCCTACGTAGGAATTCAAATCTTAGAAACTGTGCTCTAGAGAGAGAATATATACTGTGGGTGAGCACCAAGTTGATCATGCATCGCTGATTCTCGATGCATTGTGTTAGATTACACGTACGTAGATACAAGTAGAGTACGGAAATACTCTAATCATTATCTTTTATCTCCTATCTAATCTATCAATAGCATCGATTGGAAGTAGGGAGATCGAGGATACTAACAGGTTATAGAGCCTATACAATCACCAACAATGAAGTTCATTTATGCCATAATTCCATTTGTGAATTTGGCAACCAACGAATTTGTTGGCGGCGCAACTCATGCGCTATTAAACAAAATTGTCATTGCCACACCTCCACAAGGTACATGCCATGACAATATTATTAACGGAACAACAACACTACGTGTAGATTCACCAACATTTATCAGTGACACACCTCCTACAAAGCAAACAACATCAATTAGGTACTTGCCAGTCGAGGACGCCGACGATGTGTACGCAGCCCATGATAACATGCTACACAACTTGGATACTCTTATTAACACCTTTGACGACTCTGAGCAATCTACTCAGTATGAACCATTTAATTATGAAGACAGTGACGAGATGAGGAATTACTAGAAACTCTTCCACAACTCCAACACGACCTGGAAACAGCGGGGAAGATTTTTTTAGCAGCAACTCAGCACAATCACATTGCATTTGAGGTTGAGGACGAATACAATACTGATGAAGCATTTGAGGTTGAGGACGAATACAATACTGATGAAGAAGAGAGTTTCATGAAGCTTGAACCGAAGGTTGAGGACGAATACAATACTGATGAAGAAGAGAGTTCCATGAAGCTTGATCCGACTGAGGTTACAGCAGCGGATATAGTGCTGAATGATAGCGCGCAGAGGACTCGTATTGGAACTAACAAAATTGAAATTGAGCAGTGGAATTGTGTTGAAACTAAGACAACTGAAGTTGAGCAGAGGAAACGTATTGGAACTCAAACAACCGATGTTAAGCAGCGGAACTGTATTGGAACTAAGACAACCGATGTTGATCAGAGGAAATGTAGTGGACCTAAGATGAACGATGTGGATCAGAAGAATATTATTGGAACTAACTCTGGAGTGCAGGCAAAACCGTGGTCGTTTATGATTGACGAAGGTAACCTAGTGGCTGATATTCCCGTTACCTTAATGCATTCAGGCGATCAAATGGGTCTGTATAATGGTAGCCAGTGGAATCCTGGGATCGACCGGGGTAACCCAGATGATTCAGTTACAAAAACAACCCTTGATTACCCCAATGATGTTGGAGACAACTTGGTCAAGTCACTCATTGTAAAGTGGACTTCCTTTGTCCTTTATTGAAAGGATAGAGATGCCATTTGGTACAATCCGATATCGACTACGTGATATCGAATTGTGGGGGGGTGTTAGATTACACGTACGTAGATACAAGTAGAGTACGGAAATACTCTAATCATTATCTTTTATCTCCTATCTAATCTATCAATAGCATCGATTGGAAGTAGGGAGATCGAGGATACTAACACATTGCGTGCGTACGTGTTGCTTGTGGTGATGGACAGTCCAATGTGACAGATGGTGTCAAACCCTGACCCCAGCTAAAGCCCTTGCTAGGAGCTAATTCATGCGTTACCACACTTGGTCGTTTGTTAACTTGCGTTTACTTTAGAATTCGAATTGTGAGCTTTCCTTATCTTGGAAAACAATCATCCAAGAAACATCCTTATCTTGGATACAATCGTCATTGTTGGAGTTTTCCCTCCAAAATCCCTCTCTCTGATATCTTTTGCTGCCTAAAACCTCTTCGGAAGTGCCGAGAACTTCTCTGCCCCTCATACGTGTCGTACCTACCCTCAAAGATACATATCTCAATGCCGTACCAGCAAGTACTAGAATCCATATCCAAGCCTTGTCCAAGCTCCCGTTCGTCATCCCCCTATGATTCGACGTCCTTGCTATTACATCTCCAATAATCCATCGCGTTCCCTTTCCAAGATAGATCGCCTTGTAATCATATGGATAAAATTCCCTCCTAATGAATGTCACTCTCATACATTCAGATGTAGCTGTAGCAATCTCACGAATGCGGTAGGTCAGTATGGAGTGTCTTACGCTGGTCCCAAAACTGGGCTGTATCTTACTAGCCACGAGTGACTCAATATTGCTGGGCAAGATTGGCGTGTCTTGTTGCAGTAGTCCAAGAATAACACATTCCGTCATTGTCACGTGTCCTACAATCAACTCTGAGCTTCCACTCTGGAGGTTATCATATCCGTCTGCAATCAATGATGTCTTGCTGCAATTGCGTGTTCTCAAACTAATCAGTTGCGATAGGCGATCAACTCTGTGTCTTGAGCCCATGGAACAGTTGCTTCCAGTTTCAGCTGACTCAGCGTATCCAATGTTTTCCGATTGGCACTGATATGACGCTCCGTTCTGCTGAGACATGAGTTGGGTCATTGCCTTTTCTAGATCGGTCCTGACAGAATGGATGAGTGCGATCATTTCCTTCTCAAGAACAACGTTCTCCGTCTGCAATGCATCATCATAAAAGAAGTTTGTAAGCTGGTGATTTGGGCCGCTCATTCTACCAGGGATAAAGCCGCTATCCGCAATGTGTCTCGTCATCATAGCAACGCAGCAGGGATTGTGATCTCTCTCAAATTCATTGCCGTTGTACGTAACGATGTTCCTCAAGTATCTTCCCCCAGGTTCCCTGACAACAACGTTGCTGCGTGTATCTCCACGTGTGTATCCTACAGAGCTTGAGTGTATTGTCCCCCATAGTAACAGTCGTGTCGCGCTGTTGTACGTCTGCGTAGGATCATACTCATACCAAACACTGATTCTCCTCAAAGAAGCGGTTGTCACGTCCTTGGCATATCTTTCATTCAATCGCGGTCCATTCGAGTTGTGAAAATCATCCCGCTCAGCAAGCTCCTGAACTCTCGCGCCGCCAATACCAATTAGCTTTGACTTTAATCGGCCAATCATCCAATCACTTTGGAGTTGTCCATCGTTTTCCACATTCAACGTCAACGCTCCCATACAAACCTCATTAAGACTATTGTTGTTGACGTATCGTAGTTCTTCGTTGTCGATGTCACCATCACCACAAGGTAATTCAATCCAATGATTCCAATAATAATCCAGAGACGAACTTCTCAACGCATCCAACTTGAGTTTGTGGAGTGTAGCCTTCTTGTATCCGTCGAGTGCAATGTTGTAGAATGAATTTCTCTCTTCAGCAAATGTCTCCAAGTTGTTACATTTCAGATTCTTCGTATCCTGCCATTTGATCTCCCCATTGTCTCGATCAATACCTTCGTCTCGTTGATAGTTCCGAGGTACCTGATGTCCAAGAAGATCTCCAACTTTCGCCTTGAGCCCGCTTTGAGAATCCTCAATGATTTGAACTAACTTCGCAATGGATCCCAAGATAGATGACCCAAAATTCGCAAACCTGATGCAACCAACTGCTACATTCTCACGGATGTAATGGTATGATAATACCAAATGCCTCTTGCGATTCTTGAAGTCAGGATTAACTCCACTTGACACTAAAGACTCATTGTCACCCAATAGTAGAATCGGGGTTCCATGCAAAGGTACTCCGAGGAACTGAAGGAGGGTCTTGTTAGCCCTGATTTGCCTGATAGCTGTTCCCGCTGCGTTGTTCTCGGATCTGTACGTAGCTGTTTCGACAGTATTCTGCTTCTTCGAAAACCAATCAAAAGGAGTCTTATTGAGGAAGTGAAGTGCGCCTGTGACAGATTTTCCACTGCGAATATCATGCATTAGGTTGGCATCCACAAAACTAGTCATCAAGACAGGCTTCCCACAAGCTGGTGGAGGATTCTTGGAGTACTCCTCGCGAGTTCTGGCATAGGGCGTACTGGGCCAATCCCTTTTGAGGAAATCGAAACCTGAGATAACAGGCATATCAGTCTTGTACCGAATGTCTCCATTCCTCATCTTGCAGAGATACCCATAGACTCTCTTGATCCTATCGAGATGACCTTTCCTTGGTTGTGCACGGAAGCTGGACAACGTCATTACAGCGGTTCCCACAATATTTCTATCATTGTCGTTGACCATACGCTTTATCATCATCTCGGTCGGCGTGAAATCTACTCCCCAAGAGTGCTTATCGTACGTGATATCTCCAACGATTTTCTTTCTCAATAACTTTTCCTTGGCCAATACCTCCTCCAATAGTATCTTACTATCCCATAATCTAATAAACTTCAACGTTGAGTAGTCAGAATCGTTGCGTCCCATCGAACCCATCCAAGGTACCGTAATATTACCAGATGCAGCTCCCCATCGTGAAAGTAGTTTGACAATCAGAGTCCCATCACAACCAGAAGTCTTGTCGTGCTGGCTTTCATGCATGATGTCCGCGCCAAATGAGTCAAACAGTCTCCGCATCATCTCTCCCCCATCATTACGGGCAACACAGTTGGAGTAATGTATGTTGATGCGAGGCATGACCTGCATATATGCGGCTCCAGCAGTGGGATCGACGCCCGTCACAAGTCGTCCAAGATCTTCAATAAACTCAATGAACGTCACACTGGTTCCAAAATTACGTGGCTGCAAAGAGTACTTTCCAAATCCAATCACTGCGGAGCAATAACCCTTTCGAAATCCAAGCGCCGAGGAGCAGTAATCCTGTCCAAATGCTGCAACCGCCAATCGAAAGATGCTCCTGTCATCATTATCACTCTTGCGTATCACCACCTTGTCAACCGTTAATGATGACAACACGAGATCCTCTCCACATGCGTGCATAAAAGTAGGTGCCACCTCGATGTCTTGAATAGAGCAGTCATCGAACTCTGAGTGCCGTTCCACTTGCGAAGCAAGATAATCACCGTCTTCAACGGAAACAGGCGCACATGCGTCGCAACGATCAATCAAGGTCACCTCCTGACCAGTATCATCAACGTATCCAACAATATCGATGGCATTATCTCCAAGTTCCACCTCTTTTCGTCCTAGCTCCCCATCTTTCTTCCCAACTAAATCATCCGTCTCCAATCTTCCACTGACGTTGTTGCTATCAGATATGTAGCCAGTGATATTCCATCCGATCAATCTTCCCCCATCAGTAATCATCACTATGAAACATCCCCCATCAATATTACCAGCTCTCTTCAAATATTGCACATTTGCCGAAGAAATAAGTACATAAGAACTGACAGCAGTCAAGTACGCACACTCCCCAACCTCATGAACAGTCTTGTGCTCTAACACTTCATTTGTTGCAAAACCAACATCATTGTGTTTATCGTTGTCATCACCAAAGGGAAGGCGGAGAGGCTGACGAAGATCAATTGCTGTTGGAAGGAAGTTGACGGCGCTGTACCACTTGCAAGCAGGCTCATAATTAAATGCACAATGCGGTCGTTGCCAACGATGGATGCAAATATCTCCGTCAGTAGCCGTCCCCCAATAGGTGTCCTCTATTAGAACATAAGATGTACCAAGATCAGGATACATCGCCTCAAGTCTGATCGTAGTGGGATGGAAGCAGCTGGTAGATAGTAAGGGATAGCCCTTTAAATCTTGACACAGATAGGGATAACCTCCCAGATGCTTGCGAACCCAACATTGCATTTGTCCGCAACGACAGTTGAAGATGCATCGAGCCTCTTCATGAACCAAACCAGCCTCGGCCAACCCAGTCGAAATCAAGTCTGTGGATGGATTGCCTCTGTCGAAGAGCTTCGACTGCTCATCAAAGAAATGCTTCGCAGCCATCAGGCTCGCTGGAGAAGCTACGGCTACGGATGGAATCCCTCTATCAAATGATTGCGCTTCAAATGTTTGCTTTGCTATTGTCAGGCGAGGCACATCAGTGGTGTTAGAAGCGTAGGAAAACAACAAAGAGTTCATGTTGTCGTGGTTGGAACGTGCATCAATAAAGGCGAAGTTGCGGTCTGTTGTAGTTGTTGAGAAGGTGGACTTTTCTGCCGTAGGAAATCGGTTGCTGCAGTCCGATGCAAGATTAGGTGTTGAAATATCGTCCGTGTAGTCGTCAGGAGAAGATGGTTTACATAATTCCACCCCTGGAACGTCATCATCATCATCCAGATCATCATCCAAAGAGTAGGAATGATATTGCCCAAAATATCCCGTATGTTGCTGAATTTGAATAAGCCTACGTTGGTGAAGTTTGGCCTTGGCCTCGTCGTAGGTAACGAAAGGGACAGCTGCGTCGAACCACTGATCGAAGTCCACGCTGGTTTTCTGCATGAAGTCGTAAACACCAACCTTGGAGATGGGTCCATGCAACATCTGGAGCTGATTCATGTAGGATAGGACTTCGCTCAACCTCTCCCTAAGTTCATCCGAAATACTTGCTCCTGTTTTGTCTTTGATCAAATTCACCATGTTGGGATCGCTGATCAACTGCTTGAACTGCCCCAAGGTTGTGATGCCTTTGGAATCCAAGTGCTCATGCACGATAGTATTGTTGTTCAACCACTGGTGCAGGATGTGTCTTAGCGTTGGATCCATTTGAATCATCTTCCCACTCCGGTTCTTCACGCTGTTTACCTCGTTTAAATCATCAATTTTATCTAGAAAATCTCTGGACGTATTTATACTACGATCAGCGATAGCGTCTGCTACAAATCCATCGTCATCTAACTCATCACAAAAGAGATGCTTTAGTAACTTTTCATGGGTTGCTTTCCTCATGATTCAAAACTGCGCCGAAATAAAACTGTAATAAATTTTTGATATGCCCAATAAGTATTTATCAACCGTTCAATACTCTATTATTAGGAAATTACAGGGTTGCACTTGCTGATGTGCTTAGGGCAACACGGAGTCACCCGCAGTTCACGCTGCAGATTCTGCCTCACCGCGCTAATAGTGAGTACTGGAATCTATATTCCTTATTTCCAACACGGAGTCAGGTTGGGGAATTTCCGAACAAATCTCACCGAAGCTCTTCGGTAGTAATTGAGATAGTCTTGAGCTGATTTACACACTTCACCGCTTTGCCACGGTCATGTACTCACTTTGTCCAATAGATCGCTTACAGGGTGCAACGCGGAGTCACACACACGGGGTCCTCAAATCGATGGGAGTAGGGATGTCGTAGGTGCGAAGGCAGCAGTCGGCTCACTCGATTCCGTAATGGAATAAAAGTAGAATCCGACGACTGGAAATCTGACAGATGGTGTCAAACCCTGACCCCAGCTAAAGCCCTTGCTAGGAGCTAATTCATGCGTTACCACACTTGGTCGTTTGTTAACTTGCGTTTACTTTAGAATTCGAATTGTGAGCTTTCCTTATCTTGGAAAACAATCATCCAAGAAACATCCTTATCTTGGATACAATCGTCATTGTTGGAGTTTTCCCTCCAAAATCCCTCTCTCTGATATCTTTTGCTGCCTAAAACCTCTTCGGAAGTGCCGAGAACTTCTCTGCCCCTCATACGTGTCGTACCTACCCTCAAAGATACATATCTCAATGCCGTACCAGCAAGTACCTACTAGAATCCATATCCAAGCCTTGTCCAAGCTCCCGTTCGTCACAATGGAACGTGAACAGCTGAAGACAGCTGTCTCATTCCCACGGGCCCGAGGGGGCAACGGTCTGTCTGTGTGCTGCGGGGGGTCTCTAGAGGGTCACCGACACATCCCCCAAAATGTGAAATTTGACAAGGTCCTTACATGGGGTACGTAGGAATTAAACATACTGAATTCCTACTTATTAATAAAACGCGGTCAGACAGAAAATGGGGAAAGATTTTTCCACCACCATCCAAAGCTAGTAGTTCACCACCATGATAGCCGTCACTTCGCCCTATCAAAATCATCGCCACTTTGACAACATCGCTACTTTACTTCGAGGAATATCTCTTCTATTATGTCTTTGAAATATAAATTGACAACATAGTTACGTTGGAGTATGAGATAGGTGCATAATATACAGTCCCTGGCAGCGGCCTTTTTATCGGCGTATCATCGTGTCGCCGGTCCCGATGATCGGAGATATAGTGATGTAGTGAAGTCATACGAACACCATTCATCGACGGCAACCTCATCAAGAGTATAACGGAGTCGTCTTGACTGATCTTCCGGGTCGACAACTCTGAATACACTCCACTGGGTTCGACATGCACCACCGACGGGTCATCGATTGTTGCTAACGTTTAATACGACGGTGTTACAATGCGATGACATGATCCAAATATCATTTATTTCATCCCCTTCGCTTCTATAATGCTAATATGCAGCTGATAGCGCAGAGGATTGATCGGTATCACTGATATGCTTGGATAAAGACCGGATCACGCAACAATACAAGTTCTAAGTGGAGCTAATACTTTGGGATCTTTTGGGATGCTGATCGCTATACAGTGGGGATATACTGACTTTTCGCCGATAAATGCGGATGGACCGTGATATTAACTGGATGCAGGATGAGCTAGACCGAAGTTGACGGGGGTGGAATCTGGTGCAATGTCAGGAGACTCCTGTATCATTGCGAATTGGCAATTTTTATGTAGACTTTTGCCCCGCTTATACCCCCCTTTGGCATGAATACTAAGAACCACAGACTTATTGGGTAGTCAAACGTTTTATAAAGTAAGATAGAAGCAGAATATGGGCTATTTGACATGTGTTCACTCACAACAGATTGTTATTTATAAGGATAAGGTGGGGATGAGGGTCCTATGCAAGTGGCAGCTCTCATCTTAGTGGTTCCATAAATCACTATCTAATTTACCCCTCATGTGGACCCCTCTGGATATGTGATTCAATAGAGTGTGAAGAGGAACATATAAAGAGGGGTCCACATCAGGGGTGAATTAAAGGTCTGTAATTTCATTACTACGGCAATACTCCCATGGTGTAGGTCGATTTTGCCCCTCTAAAAAAAGAATGAGAAGGTGGATGATGATGCGTGATTCGTCTGTCCGTCGTCCCACTTTGATTCGTGGGTGGTGGTGCAGAACGGAGTTTTCTTGCTGGCTGTTTTCTGTTTTCGGTTGTTGGTGAAGTCGATGATCATGACCATTCCGTTTTTCATCAACTAACAGCAACCATTGCACTCATCGTATCATCGTGTGCGGTTAGTCATTAGTAGTTCGAGATAGGAGATCATGGACAAGATCAGCACAAAGGAGGGGTGGCCTCGTAAGTAGAACCATACTAATTCCTCTATGTAACGCAAAATGTCCTGCGTTTCAAATTTCAAATTACAAATGTAACTGTCCGCAAAGCTATACATCATAGTGTCCGGCGGATCAACTCGAGCAGTTACATATGTAACAGTTTCACGGACCATCTCCTGGTCGGGTACCCAAAATCCCCAACAAATTTCCATCTATCTCCAAAAAGATTACTTTATCACCCAACTCTTCAGTCATTTTGTCACCAAAAATCAAAAGGAGTCAACAAAAAAGTTTCGGAACGAAGCAAAATCATACAAAGTATTGGCAAGAATGTTGGAAGTGAATGAGTATGTGAATGAGTATTCAGATGTTGAAATGAAGAAAGACACTCGTGAAAAATGTTGAGGACAAGATGATTCTTTCTGTTGTTGGAAAGTTAGTTCGGGTATGAGCGGAAGCTGGCCGCAAACTAGAGAGTAACGATAGTTCATTGATTTATGTGAAAACACTAAATTCTACTGTCTTCGGAACTCTTGCCAACCTATTCCCATGCATGTTGTGAGAGCCAGTGTGTCCGTGGATTTGTTACGTAACACAGACATACTAGCTTTAACGTAGGAATTCAATTCCTACGTCCGGCGTGAGCGATCTTGATGATGTGACTCGACTCGACTCGACTCGACTGCCAGACCGATCCCTCCATTGAAGTTGGAAGATATCGGCACTTTCCAGCATTGTTCAACGTAGTTAAAACCTCTCTTATCTCTTTATCTCGAATAGGTTTGGTGGTTTTTGCCACCATTCTTGGGCCCGCCAAAAAAACAGAAAACGTACCTAATTCCTATGTGAAAAGGGGGCATCCGGCATCCAAAAATCAAATCGGAGATAAGCACCATGACCGACCTCTTGTTCATATGGCCATGTGTTCATACAATATCAGTGTTATGCCACCGGAAACTGCCGTAGTATGATCTCAACATATAGTAGCATCATATTTAATTTTGTTTGGGTCGCCAACTGTCATATTTAAATTTTTATTCAGCATGTTAATGAGTTGGTATGCTGGTCGGGCATGGGTACCAATATTCGGTGCAATGATAGAACACATAATTACGGCACTATTTCGACATTAATTACCTCCCAAACGATCATCCAAACCCTTTAGGTTCCACCCATGTTCATATTCTAGCAAAATATTAACGTTGAACTTCAAACATCGACGTATATACAACTTGCTTTGACGTATCAATGCCTGGGACGATGGATATTGCGAAGTTGATCCAGAATGTCAACTGAGCACGTAACAGTATTGCACAGATCGATAGTATTCATTGTTTGATATCATTGATCAGTAGTTGACATGCAGAAAACGGTGCATTGCATCCCCTATCACAAAGAACAACACATATCCCATCTCTCTCAGGTATGGGCAGAATGCGCAACGTCGTGCCATCACGTTTACCTCCAAAACACCCAATCATTTGCTCGTCAATTGAAATCGTATTATTGGTAATGCTTGATTCATCATCAACAGTGTCTGTGACCATCTCCACCATTTCGTTGCCCTCCTTCTCCATTTGCATTCCACCATCTGTCAACATGGGTGAATTGTAGTCATTATTTTGGTGATACGAGGTGCATATTTCGGCGTCTTTGATGATAGTGAGCTTTCACAGTCACTAATAACTTCTATAGAACTTATGGATGCTGGAGGAGTAACATTAATGGCGGTGGTGATACCAAATGGCTCACTGCCAGGCTCGGCAGAACGGATGTAATGATGATGAAAATCATGTGGCAGCGGTGGCGGCTACGAAGGCGTTAAATGTGCAATAGGGCTAAATCAAGCCACCGGCCCCGTTGATTAAGACCTATTGCCATTAGTCTGCGCCGGTTGGGGAGACATTAGCAGTGCCTCGCCACCTGTAGAGGGGGGGTGTATCACCATGGTCGTTGTGTTGTTTTGTGGTTGGCTCTACGTGAGAAAAACCCAATGTACGTGGGAATTAGTACGGGCGGGCAATTTTTGAGATTTTCAAGTATGGTAGAGAGCTCATATTTTTCGTCATTTAGCCAAAAAATAGCCCTACTTTGAGACCACAGTAGACTAAATTCTCTTGAAAATAACCATACAAACCCTAGTATCATATGAAAGCTTAGCTCCTGCTCTTTCTCTCGATGTGTCTAAATCCGTCTGGAGAAGCCGTCTTGTCGGTCAAAATGGCGCTAGAAAGTCATAATGTGGTTTTTTTTGCAAAATGGTGGGAATCCCCTCCATTTTCAGTTTTCAGATAAAGAGATACTTCGATTTTATTTTACCAACATTGATGCTGTGCTGGTTCATCAGGTTATGAGCCCACTACGGGCTTTGACCAGCCGCTCCGCTAGACGTGCGGTCCATTGCCCTCCATGTATTCACGTATGGGGGAAGTCAGCAGCAGTTGGATCCGAGCCACTTCCTCTGCAGTCGACTGCTGGCGCTCCCATCGAATTGTTCAAGTTTCGATCACTCTCTGGATATGTCGTCTGCAGGACAGGGGGGCCAGTTGCTTGGCGCTCTATCAGACAAGAGCGCACCGCTAGAAGTTCTTGTGAGGCCGAAATTCTGGCTACCGACGAGTGCGTAAAAGAAACTCAAGCCATCAAACTTCTCGCAAAAGACCTGCACATTCCCGAAGCTGAAGCATGTACGCCAGTCTACAATGATAACGAGGCCTGCGTAGCATGGTCACACTCTGTCACTAATAAGGGCACAAAGCATCTTAATCTCCGGGAAAATAGTGTTCGTGAAGCCCACTCCTTCAATGAAGTCAACGTTCTGCATATCCCGGGAGTCATTAATCCTAGTGATATTTACACGAAAGAAATCAAAGATGATGCTCATTTCCGTCGTTTGCGGGACTGTCAGATGGTCTCCAGATCAAATTTTCTTCAATTTGGACACACGGTGCCTGCTCACCTCTCGTCTAAATCTTTCTTACCGTATTATTCCCTCTCAGCGTCGGAACCAGCCTCGGCTCGATCGGGATAGATCATGTTTTTACCAGTTTTCTGAGAGTCTCCGACTCTCCTCCTGTTGTCTCATCGACAGGGGGGTGATGATGTGACTCGACTCGACTGCCAGACCGATCCCTCCATTGAAGTTGGAAGATATCGGCACTTTCCAGCATTGTTCAACGTAGTTAAAACCTCTTATAATTCGATTTTACCAACATTGATGCTGTGCTGGTTAGAATGCCACACCATTTCCCTGCACGGTCTCTCGAGCGTGACAATTTACATGTCAGTTTGTGACGAGACCTGAAGTGTGAGTTTTTCGAGTGATTTTAAATTTTTCGTTCGTCTCCGCCCAAACTCGTGTCGGCTCTACGGAATGATACTGGACAGAGTGGGCACTTACACTTGATACGAATGAAATAAAACAGTAATTATATAATTATCAATCTATTCATCGTACAGTTCCATCGACTGCGTCAGTTTCTTCACTTTTGATCTTGTGACGTTCGTTTTGGTGGATTTTCAGTGCACGTTCTCCGATAAATCGCTGTCTACATCCACAACAAACATGAATTCGTGTATCCATCTTCATGTAAGCACTGCGCAATGCCTCATCTTCGTGTTCAAAGTCATCCTGAACTCGAAGTGACGGGCATTCATTCATCTGTAATTCCCAATCAAGCAATACCTCCTCCTCCTGCTGCTCTTCATTTTCTTCTTCCTGAGGAGCTTCTTCTACAGCGGTCGGCTGCTGTGTCCTAACGACTTTGGCACGCTTCGATTTTGTAGCCTTCAACATGGCTTTAATACCTTCCCATATCCACGAGGCGCTTTCAAATTGTAAAGCTTTCATTATCAATTCGTTTCGACGTTTCCCTCTCACTTGGCAGTGCCTCCTCGACATCTTATTCCTTCTTGGGTGAAAACTCTCAATACTCTCCTCCGCCACATCACCAATACAGCGCCATAACTTGAGTGTGTTCACCAATACATCCGATAGCAGAGTGAACCATTTTAATTTGGTCGGTTCATCACTGCCGTCACCATCTCCCTTCTGTCTCCTCGGATTTGGTGTCTGACCAGCAGATCTTGGGCGGAAGCTAACTTTTTTCGCAGTCGATACCAGCGCTGTTTTCTGTCTCTGTTTGCCTCGGGTTTTGTTGTAGCCATCCTCTCTCTTTCTTTCTTTGAGGAACTTTTGAAGACGCTTCTTACTCCCTTCCCATAATTCAGTTTCATCATCAATGCCAAATGTCTCGGTCGGCGTGAGTCCCTGGACGTGGAAAAGTTGTTCTGTATCATTTGACAGTGAGCAAGCAATGTGGGTTGCTTTACCATCACTTCCAATATTGAGGTGTATGAAACGATCCATGCCATTTTCACACTCCCCGTATACATCCTCGTATGGAATACAAATCTGCCCCGTTTTCGTCTCAAAAGCAGATTCCATCATGAATACGTCTACTTCTTTCATGCTGTTATTGCTTTCGTCGTATCCACACACCATGTTGAGAGGATCTTTCAAGGCTTCAAATTTGTGCCACGTTTCCATCACATTATCATTCCAGCCGACAATTTGAGCAATTGCCCTCCGCAGTGGGGCGTAAACCTTGAAGTTTTTGAAGACTTCCATTGCAATACTTTCACACTACCCGCGAAATAGAAGAGGCTACAGCCGAAGCAGAATGTTACGGGTGGACGGATTCACGATATCTTTATGAGGGGGGTGATGAGAGGACTCTCTCCAGCACCAGCAGTGGAGACACTGATATTTGGACTAAACGCAGAAGATTTTATGCACATGAAATATGGAACTGGTGACTAGGCATTGTTGATTTTGCCGGCACCTCAAAATGTTGGGCCCATCATGTTGGCAAAGGGTAGTAGCGTCAAATTTGGTTGGGTTTTCGAGGTGCCGGCATAATGGTGATGACGGCCTATGGGTCTGAAAAGGGGTAATGATTCGCTAACAACGTGCTAGTTAATTCCGCGCAACAGGGTGTCAAAAAAGGTTTTTTTGAGTTTTTTTTTTTTAAATCGAGTTGGCCTCGTTTTCATGTAAATGTCCGTTCGCGACCCTCTCGAGAGACCGTGCCTGATTCTTTCGAAAGGCACTCAAAATAATCGCGAACGGGGAGGGACCCGTGAAGCGCCAAGAACAAAAACGAATACTCAAGAATCCAGGGTTGTTCACATTCGTTCGAATTCTTTTTAAGTGTAGAAATCGAAAATTATTGCGGGACTCCATTTACTTAGGGGGGGAGGCAACCTTCCAAAACTCTTGCTCCTTTCCATCACTTTCATGTTCGTTCGATTGATAAGATCGCCACTCGCACCCAATGATACTCGCACTTTCGAGTTCAATCGTTCGTGGTTCATCGTTTGACTCAATCGAAAGCTACCATGTCCATGGCCACGGCCGTCAGTCGACGAAGCGGAGAAGATTGCCGTGTGAATCGTTTTGCTTCAATTTTAATCAAATGTATCATTAGCCTCCTAGAATTTGACGACATAGCATGCACATTAAGATTTTGGCCGTGCTTTTGGAGCTCGAAACGCAATGTCAAAATATTATACAATCATTGGAGGAACGGAAGTCTATCGAACTGATGATCACATGCCAATGCCTCGTGGAATAAATTAGAAACTGAAGGCAGGCGAAATCCAGCTTGCCCGACAGGAAGAGAGTCTGCAGGACCTCGTTGAGAGGAAGACGTGCCAGAGCTGAAGAGATTGCTCGAATAGCTCAAGAGAAAGAGGAACGGAATGCTCGCCTTGCTCAGAGGATGAGAATGATCACCGAGAGGAAGTGGAAAGTGATAGAAAGGTTCAAGAAGAGGATGATTTGATTCTTACTCTTACAGCTTCCGAGTCTTACTAACTGCGAAGATTGCAGCACTTTTAGCACTATCGTACAATTCATTATCAAATCATGAGAAAGAAGATTGATCGAATGAGGCAATGCTCCACGCACAGCTATGATCCTTGCTCCCAGGCACAATGCGAAGAAAGGTTTTAGTAGCTTTTAACAGCTAGCAGCATTTAATGAGTATTGAGACAAATCTGCCGCCGACCCCATCGCCTGCATCTTGCAGGCATGGGGTCGGCTTTCGAAACTCAAAATCTAAGATACCTGTGACTTCCTAGGTTGCCACTCATTTCGCTGGCGTGCATGCGTCTATCTATCTGCTTTATCTCTTCTCAACACTATTTACTCTCTAAATAGCACCGGCGCACGGTACACAATAGTGCCGAATGTTCATACTAATAATCGCCCTCCAAACTTACGCAGTGAAGTTTTGGGAGAGCCAGAGATACTGTGACTTCCGAGGTTGATGCACCTATGTATCTGCTTGAACTTCTCTCTATTCTACAGCGCACGGTGCATCCTAGTTCATCAGATCTGGTTGGTACATATGTATGTAAAAGTTTCGCGGACAGGTTAGTTGCACGCTGTAGTCCTCGGTAGATACGCTCTCGAATTTTTCACCCCGCTATATTTTTTGCGCCACGATATAATTTTTGGAGGGAAGCTTGAGAGCGTATAACCTCTGAGAGCTCGTGCAGATTTTCAACTCGCCCAGGCCGAAACAGGGTTGAAATATCACCCTTTCGACATCAAAGATGCACTTTTGGCCGACAATGACCATGTCGAACCACCGGAACACCTTCTTAACCCCTCTCCCCATCGATTGCCAACACCTAGCACAACAGAAGCCCCTATTATGAGCGGAGAGGAAGAAATTAACGACTTTTATTCGTCTCCATCGGCGGATGAAACGTCGCAGGGAAGAGCAAAAGATGTTACCTATCACACCACTACTCGAACTCGACCTGTCTCCTTAGCATCACTAATGGCAATGAATCGGAGCGGCAACAGGCATCTTCACCGAGAGTGATGCCGGATTCCAGAAGACTATCCAACCACAGCGACGAAACCGACTCGTGAATGCAATGAAAATATGCTACAGAGCAAATGAAGCGAACACCCGTCCGACACTCCCAATCAAGCGAAACAGAAAGAGAAGCCGAACAAACAACAAACGATTGAATTGACTTACAATCAAGATACCCAAAATATAGAAATAGGATGAGTATCGAGAACGAGGAAAGGATGTATGAACATTGTTCAAAATAAGAAGTCTGAGCATGGGGTACGTCCTGTTACATTCAGGGAAGGCGAGGGCGAGGTTGAGAGAGGAGAGATTTATCTCCGATGCTATTTGAAGGCATGATCAATCTATGTTCGATACAGCGCTCAATGTATTCGGTCACCGCGGTATAGAACTTGGAAAGGTCAGAGAAGTAGAAGGTTTCTTGACGAACAACTTTGAGGATCGTAGTCGCGCCTCCGTCTAAAAGATATTAACGTTAATGAAATGTATACTTACTTAATCCATTTCTACATTATTTCAATGGAATCCCTTCCACCCTGCTTCGCCACCATTCAACTTCTCCTTCGTCGACTCTCCAGATAATTATTTGCTGCTTTCTTCGTTTCGCACTCCATTCTTGTCGTACAACTACAACTTTTCCTCGCTCTTCATAGCTGCCAGTCTTGTCTCCATTAGCTGAAGTTGGCCATTATTGCCGCCATCTCCTGCAAAATGTACTTTTAGTTCATTCAGCAAGTGTGACTCTCTAATGAAGATTTGATGTTGCCAACGAAAACGATGAACCCCGTGTCTTCCTTTCACCTCCATGCACATCGACCTCGTTCGACTTTAAGTAAATCCATTGCTACACCCGCCCTTACCATCTGGAAGGCACTCAATTGATGTGCGCCAAACACCTCTCGAGAAACGAACTCAATGGAAATCAAAAGCGATGTTGGGTCGGCGGCGTCGAAATTTCGCCCATTTTCGTCCTCTTTTGACTCCATTTCGACCGAAGAAAGAGCCGTTGTCGTAGATCCACCATGGCCAGGACACGCCGAGGACTAGCGGGACCGTTGGGCGATGCGTCGGCATCGATACTGGGAGGCATTGGTCCTCAACGAGCTCAATTTGAGTGCATATTAGGGCGATTTGGCATGTTTCAACCATGTTCGGCCTGGGCGAGTTGAAAATCTGCACGAGCTCTCAGAGGTTATAGATTCCCGAACATTCTCCCGCCAAAACCAAATCGCGGACTTTTCTGAAAAAATTATTTTTCGCACCCAATCGAGGTTTTCCACCTTTGGGGGTGGAAAAACTCGTTGCGCGTCAGTTTGCTACTCACTGACAACTACACAAAAGATCTAAGGACAAGTGTGGGACATATGGGACAAGACAATCCAAGTTGCATATCAAATTGGGCTGTCTAATACCATTAGAACTACATTGGGATTAAGGTCCCAATCGTTCAGACCCAAACAGGCCGACCGCCATGAGGCAGGTTGAGTGGAACTAGCAGTATATCGGACTGCTAGAGTAACCAAGCACAATCTTTTGTGATAGTCGCCATGAAGAACAAGCTGACTTGCAAAAAAAAGAAAAAAAAGAAAAGAAAAAAATGGAGTTCGCTTACTACAGAGTAATTAACAATTGTCGTTTTTCGAAAATTCAAAAATAATAAGCGAAAATAAGGCCAAAAAAATATTTTTCGCTTAACTCTAAACTCACTTCATCATCCGATACAACTCAATGGCGTTATGGCCGTAGGTGCCTACTATACGCCGCCCCCTGCACCGCTAGCGACAGCAACCACCTCGGCACTATCATAGGCAGCTGCCATGGTAAAAGAGAAGCCGGGGGGGGGCGCCTAAGCCTTCCAATAAGAGGAAAACCACGTCTGAAAAGGCGGCGAAGCCATCAAATAATAATAAATCGGCTGCGAAGCTGGATGCCAACGAACGTGTCGATCGAGAAGAGCCCAATAGAAAGAAGCGTCGCAAGGGCTCACATACTCAGCAATCGCAATTGGCTGCATTAGACGATGCGGCACTGTCTCCCGGTGAACGGGCGGATTATTTACAAACAATATGCGTTTCACGTGAGCATCAATCATCCCGATCAAAAGCAGGCAGTGCTCCTCATCCGAGCAAGGGAGGCTCTGCTGGGTACCCTGTGCCTTTGCGGGAAATCTTAGTGGATCTTTACAAAGATAAAAAACATGTCCCCCCGACTATGAAGCGCTCCATTCAGCGGTGGATAAAGGATGGGGTCGAACCAAAGAGACAGACCGGTAACAAACCGAAGACTGTCATGACGGGGGAACATCTATTTCTGTTAGCCTTTTTCAAATTGATTTGGCCGTAGGCAACTCGGGAGGAGTGTGATGTGTTTGTGGCACAGTACTCCGCGGAGGGGAGAGTACTAACAAATACAGAGATAACCAGAGGCTACCAACGTCTTGATTTGACAGTAAAGAAGGGGAGCACAACTGCGTATCAGGCATTCACGCCAAAGAATACGTTCCTCCACTATTGCTTCTGGAACTACAATTTCCCAGGGGGGATAAAGGATGTGCCGATGGAACGGTTGATGGATGGAGATGAAATGGCGTTCCATCTTGGTGACGCATCACAAGGTTATGGACACGCAGTCAGAGGTCTCCGTGTACGTAAGGCTGGCAACTACTCACGCGGTAAACAGAAGGTCGTTGTGATCATGTTCATAGAGCCTGGAGATCCCTCCCTCCCTCCACATGTACGGGGTTCAAAAGAGAATCCTCGGATTTGGTACAGAGTCTCCACGGATAGTGGGACGACAATTGAAGGATACAAATCCTTTCTGGAAGATGAAGTGTTTCCGCGTTTCAAGGACGACGAGCCAGAACGGACCCTGATGCATGATAATCTTTCGTCCCACAAAGCAAGCGAAATTTATGATGCCATCTATGGTGCTGGTCATAGAGTTATTTGCCGCCCGCCTTATCGGCCATACGAAGCACCGATTGAGTGGGTCTTCAATCAGCTAGCATGTGCTGTCCGGAAGAGATGGAAAGAGATTAAAAACGAGAGTGATTTGATTAATACGATTATCAGTATAATTGAAAGCAGAGATGGCCTGGGTGGGTTCTATGCGCTGTTTCAGATGTGCGGATATAAGAATAGGATGAACAACGAGGGCAACAATGGGGAGGGCGCCACAAACTCATGTCCGTCGCCGACTCTGCGTATAGATGACGAATTTGTGATAGAGGACGACGACTCTCCTCGCTACGATGCCGAGCAGTTAGCGGACAAGTTGTCTCACGAATTGGCCAAGTTGTCTCGTTGTCTCACGAATTGGCGAGACCATGGCACAGGAGCAAAAGTGCCTTTCTCATTCAATTGGGAGTGTCTTGGCTTTTTATGTGGAGTTTGTTTCAATTCAGTGCCCAGGGGATGTTCCTTCCTTCATGGTCCGCTTGAGGAAGCGTGAGTAAGATGGATGATACTCTGATAAGGTGTGAATGTAATGGATCTACTAATGAATATGCATACTATCTACTTGCTGCTGCTGCTATCTTCGTCATCATTGTTCTTGTTATGGTTCTTCTTATTCTTCTTCTTCCTGCTCTTCTTCTTTTTGTACTGTTCGTCATCATCCTCACTACTATTGACGTCACTACTATTCATGATGTCATATGCCATTTTCTGAGACATGCCAAGTTCTGGTGTTTTGTCGACTGCTTCACAGGTAATCCTCATCTTGATTATATTGTTTTCGTTGGTGGATAGTGCCATTCGAGCACGTTTCGATCTTCGTTTCTTAGTGTCTGGAGTTCCCTTCACTTGCAAATCTGTACCTTTATGAAGAATCTGTTTGAATACTCTATTGACACTCCTTTCTTTTCTGTCTGAATATGTTGACGTTGATGACCTTGTCGACCTCAAGTTCTGTTGCCTCATAGGAGGAGGAGGAGTAATCTCACTCATGCCCTGTCTTGGTGCTGCTGCTGGTGCTGCTACTGCCGGTGCTGCAGATGCTCCTCTTCCAGAGGAGATTCGGTGGAGCCTATTATTGTAGTATCGATTGTCAGCTCCTGCTCTCTGAAGTTCGCTGATGTGGGTTTTGTCGCGCAAAACTGAAGTGGGTTCACCCATTTGTTGTGAAATGGAATGTCGCTGATCATCAGTAATTTGGGCTCTGGATACGTACGCTGCCCCAGCTCCTGCAATGTTATTCGTTGTCTCTTCGATATTGTTTGCCCGTAAATCACGTTGTCCGTTCAGTAAGGAGTTAGACAACAAAGAGACAAATGATTCAACATTATCAGAAACAGTTCCAGGGGCAGTATTCTCTTCCAATCCACGGGCACGTGACTGAGCTGCGCGAGATATAGCCTCAAAATCTTTATATTCGCATGGCCCAACTTGGCATACACAATTGCAAATTTCGCACTTATCCATGTTTGAACCCTTGCAAAGAGGACATTTACTACCTTTCAAAAAGAGACAAGGGCATTTATATGTCGTAGGTTCCTCTCTGAGACGAGGTTTGTTAGCTGGTTTCCGCTGTGCCACGGGCTTCTTCTTGAACTTCCTCATCTTAGCTTGATACTCCTTACGTCTCTCCTTGTTTGCATTGGCCATGTCTTCGTCTGTCTTCAACTTTTGGAGGTACTTGTGACCGCAGCATGGGCATTTATGATCCGCCACTTTTGTAGGAGAGAATTTAAAGCTAGGGACATTCTTCCCCTGCAGGTACTTTTTGGCTTTCTTCTGTTGTTGAGCCTTTTTGGCAGTTGCCGTAGACTTGGTGCACTTTGCATCTTGAGCTGCCTTGCCGATTTATTATTATTTGATGGCTTCGCCGCCTTTTCAGACGTGGTTTTCCTCTTATTGGAAGGCTTAGGCGCCCCCCCCCGGCTTCTCTTTTACCATGGCAGCTGCCTATGATAGTGCCGAGGTGGTTGCTGTCGCTAGCGGTGCAGGGGGCGGCGTATAGTAGGCACCTACGGCCATAACGCCATTGAGTTGTATCGGATGATGAAGTGAGTTTAGAGTTAAGCGAAAAATATTTTTTTGGCCTTATTTTCGCTTATTATTTTTGAATTTTCGAAAAACGACAATTGTTAATTACTCTGTAGTAGCCATAGTGACGTGAAACCCAGTTTAAGTATCGTGTCTAACATTGTGTTAGTAGAGTGTAGTACACGGAGTAATCGTCCGAGATAGATTCATAAGTTGTCCATATCCTCAATATCGTAAGGATTAGATCCATCAATAGTACCTGCTGACGAAGTACTGATAGCTGAGATAATGTTCGCTGTATCTTTGCTGAGACCCTTGCAATGCGCCTGGGAGCTGTAAAGTGTATCTCGCAAATAAAGCAGATTGCCAGCGACGTAAGACGTTACTGGATATATGATGGTGATTTGCCATCTTGATCAAGGAGGACACAAAAGCCCATACGCGAAGCGAATGTGCTGAGAGTTTCTTATGTTCATCCTTGTTGCAAGAAAGTTTTTACCTTGGTGCCCGTAATGTACAATGGGTCCGTAGAATTATCTTTCGCAAAGACGCACAAAGGGGTGTCAAGGTTGAGCGGATCAAGACGGAAGTTACGCATCATGATCTGAAGAGCATTGTAGACTGGCAGATGTCAATATGGGCCTTATCGATCGGTATTTTGATAGATTGGCCATTACGTCGATTCTTTTGAATGCGCCATGTCACTGTCATGTAGGCCATTTCTGAATAAATTTGCAGGATATTGTCGCGAGTACGTCCACGGAGGGGAATATGATTACCCTTGTCGTAGAAGAACTTAAACTCCTTATAGAATCAGAGAACGAACCACTTTGTTGCCTGATTTCCAAGTGTAATAAGTAATTTTGTCCTGCTGCTTTTGTGCGTGCTCGGAAAGACGAGGACCGACGTGGTGTCCAAGGCAAAGAATATTTGTAATCAAGGATGACGCCGAGTTTGGATGTGCCACTTTTCCTCGTTTGACACATTCAGCTGCGATATCCTCAGTGATGAGGCTGCGCTGAACTGCAATATTCTCCTTGTCTTGGCAAGATTAGCTATAGCAGCAGCACTATCGTTGCTCCTATCTCCTGAGATATCGGGTAATGGCATATTGCGGAGGAAGAAGGGCATATTGACTGATTCCGCGTAACTTTGGAGTGTGTTAGAGCGAACTGATGGTTGAGTATGGTAGTTGTCTCCCAGATGAACGCCATGCAATTACATTCAAACTAGCTGCTTGTGGATAGGATCGTCTCCAACAGGATTCTTGACATGCATCTTTGCGCACCAAGCTATGTAGTGAGCCTGCCGAGCTCGCTGGGTTCCAAGCTCCTTATTTCCGCGAGAGTTGGACTTTTCCTGGTGATTAACACTTGATAGATGAACAAGAGCAGGCGTGAGCTCGGTGACCAGAGCCGACGCCCCGACAGTGTCGTGTTGTACCTCTGTTGTAGAGAAGAATAATCAGAAGTAGGATGTCCGTTAGAAGTGTTTGCAGGATTCAATTTGAAACGCGAAATACCGTCTGCAACCTCTTATCATTTGTGTTGATCCACGCAGCATTGATCCCTAAAGGTGAGTCCAGGAGTAATCCAACGAAGAGCATGCCGAGTGCCCTCCCAAGCGCGGAGCCCTTGCAGCGATGATTGATCCAGTTTAAGGCAGACGTGTTATCAGTCTTACAAAGGATGACGGGATACGGAACATTTTGAAGAATACCGCTCTCGGACAGGATTGTAAGCGTGGCACAGTAATTCAAGATGACTGTCACGAACTCAAGGGCATTGATAGATATCAGATTGCCTTCAGAGTCATCAGCGAGATAGATAAGCGTTCGCTGGATAATCTCGTCTGGTAGAGAGAGATGCCACCAAAATCTAAGCTCAACGCAATAGCCGCCACAACCAGTAAGACACGCGTCTCCGAATGCACGCTGATTCATAGCGCGATTTTGAGTGAAAGTGGTGGTACGGTAAAGTTAGATGATATTAGGACTTATCTACGTGCCTACATACGAAATCAACCATTTTACCGGCACTCCACCGCACAAAACACCACCTGATCATTCGGCGTACTTTAGTACCTTAGGAAGTGCTTGTGATCACGGGTTGCCTGGCATAAATCGCTTCTTCAATATCATTAGAAGCGATTTATGCCAGGCAACCCGTGATCATGAGCAATATTGAGAGAGCTAGAGCGCATTTTCAACACATCGGTGACGACGCCGAATTTCAACTGCCTGTCGGTCCTTTGAAAGGATTTTCGATGTTCTCTACAGCGATGATACTCGGCCAATCGATACAATATATTTATTAGAGTATACCGACCGAGTATCATTGGCACAGCCACACCCAAAGTCTCTCAAAGCACTGCCTTGCGATGAAAATTCGACGCATCGTCACAACTTTTGACCCCCTATCCGAAGGGCCTCTCGTCGTAATTATTAATGTTCTGACCAAATAATCTTGTTATTATATACTAATAGAAGCGATTCAATCTATCAAACTTAATTAGGGACTTGGTATTAGCTGAGATATAGGCGACGGCGTCTACGCTGTCGGATGCCATGGTCATGATGGTTTTTTGATGTACGGTACCTTGTGTAAGTGTACGGTAGCTAAGTTAAGGTAAAAAATCACGTACATAGGAGCTTAAATAAAAACGCAATTTACTAGCGCGGTGAATCAGCGTGAATGGAATACCAATCGGGGTTCGAGGAACAACGTGGGCTAGCGGGGAAGACCACGGTATCCCCGAATCTGGGAGCAATGCCCAGCAAGATCCTGAATCAGTACATACCTATTTGTAGATACTGGTATGTACATATACGTACTAAAGGTAGCCTACGTTGAGTCATCGCCAAAAATGTGTTCATGTGCTTTCTTGTGTCAGCACAAGACAGAGCACAAACTAGCACACACAAACACAAACTAGCATAGGCTAGCACAAACCAGCACATCAGCACAAACCAGCACATCGATAGCACAAACCAGCATAAAATCAAGCACGAAGATTAGCACAAACCAGCACATCAACACAAACCAACACAACCTACTAACACAACATAATCTGCAATTTCATATCTCATAATTATGCCACGCCGACTGTCTAGCAGAAGACGATATGATGATGACAGCGAATCATCAGTACCGTCTTCCTGTACATCAGTATGCGTTGAGGATGGTGATGTCTCTTGCAATCTGGATTTGGATTTGAGCGATGACTATTCCGCCGGTAGTTCTTCCTCTGGAGAGGAAGAGTGTTCTTCCGCCTGTAGTGAAGAGGAATCTTTATCTTCAGAAGAGGAGGACAGTGTTAATTCCTGTTCTGGAGAGGAGAGTAGTGACAGTTACTCTGAAAATGATATTGATGTCGGATCTGTTCTGGACCACCACCCTGCCTCGATGAATCACTACAGAGAGAATGACTACTCCTCAAGCAGCAGTGACGAGTCTACTAATGCTTCTTTGGATGGAGATGGAGTTGGGCATCAAAAGTGCAACGAAGAAAGTAGCGGCGATGAGAGCACCAACGAGGCAGATGTTGGCAGTGCAAAGCAATTCTATTTACACGAAAAGCGCCATGGCTCCGTTCTCAGAGAGAGAACACATGAACACATTCCTCTGTTACGTGCTATGGCCATCGGGTTAGAAGATGATGTTCGTCAAGACGACCGTTTCGATGAGTGCGTGGGAAATGGATTTGTGAAGAAGAAGGATGTAGAAATCTTCAAGCGGCATCTCTACGCTGAAGTCAAACGAAGAACCTCGGGCAGCTTGAAAGCAATAAGTAGCTGGACGAACAAGTTGAATAGAAGAGCCCTGTACTTCCACCCTATGCTCAAGAAGGGGCGCAAGGCCATTGGTGACAGTGGCTACAGCTCTCGAGATCTCGCTGATAAAATAGTGACGACTCGCTGGATTCATTCTAAACAGTTCAAGAAATGGATTGCAAGAGTGAAGTCTAGACAAGAATCATTATTTATTAGAATGAAAGCCTTCCAAGTTCTCGGGGGAGTCTTCCGTCACAGTAAGGGTGGTACTAATGCCAAAATTTCATTGCATAAAGCGTGCACTGAGGCAGTGCTCACCTTAATTGCCTACAACTTGGAAGATTACCCTCTCTTTGATGTTGATAGGTCGGATGTTTCTCATTAGTAATTTAGAATTTCTTAAGCTTATCTAGTCTTTCCTTTACCTCGAGATGCGCAGTGACTAACAAGCAGTGTGTTGATTCGGCTTATCCTTATCTTTTCGATCTCGTCTCACGAAACGAAGGACAAGTTTATTTCCTGACATGACGGATCTATTCAGCCCTGGGCCATGAAGCAACAGCTCGCATCTATTTCTTTCCAAAACATTAAAACATTATGCAGCGCCAATAATCTTTATCAACTTGGTATGTGCCGAAGAAAGTTGTGTATGATTTGAGGCAGCTGAAATTGTACGCAGCGTCGTGTGCCCATAATTTTCATGAATAATCTACGGTTGCAAAAGCGCAGATATGCAGTTTTGAAGACGTTCCAACAGCAGCATTCTCTCTCTAGAACAGCAACGCTTGCATGGATTGCTGCTGCGCTAACTACTCCTAAGTATGTGCTTTTTTTTGTGCTCGAGATCATCATCTTATGCAGCGATGGTGTATCCAATATCACTAATCCCCCGGTTGGCAGTCTGCGCTGCAAGATGACTCATAAGCATGCTGCCGTCTAGAGAACAGGAGGTTGTCATGCTAGAGCGATGTGTTGGCCTTCATGTTGGTTTGTGCTATCGATGTGCTAGTTTGTGCTTATCGATGTGCTGGTTTGTGCTTATCGATGTGCTGGTTTGTGCCACTGTGCTTTTTTGTGCTAGCACTGTGCTAGTTTGTGCTAGCACCTGCTAGCACAGTGCTAGTTTGTGCTAGCATAATATGTTTTTTTGTGCTAGCACGAAAAAGCACAAGAAAGCACATCAGTTTTGGCGATGACTCAACGCACGTTACCTACGGTACGCATATGTACATACCAGTATCTGTCAATAAGTATGTACTGATTCAGGATCTTGCGCTCGAAGTAGTGCCGAAATGTTGTGCTTGCTTTTCGAACGATGAACAAGCTGACTCGCTTGTTTAAGGGCGAATGCAACAATACGTCCTGAATCCTGGGAAAGTTTGCTTGTACCCATCTGACCCTTCTTTATGCAGCTAATAAGACCCTTAAAACGGGGGAATGATAATGGAGGAGTCGGTGGTTGGACGCTAATGCAATTGCGATCTGGTCGTAAAAGTGAGATAGGATGTGGTACACCCATCTAGCTCCTTTTGCAAGACGGGCGAGCTTTCCTACTAGTACTTGCATGTCATGAGCTGTAAAGCTATCCCGTGTAGTTGGCCACTCCTTGTCAATATAGGCGAGGAGGTCGAGGCGATATTCCAATGTTGTTCCTTTCGTGAGCTTAATGGTGTCGTAGAAGAGACCGAGAAGCACCTGATGAGGACCAACCTTCAACTTTTCCAACTTTTCGAGGGAAAGGGCACAGCGTCTTCTTGATATATCCGGATAACCCATGACGAAGAAAATAGCCTCAATAGTCGCCGCAAGAAGTTTCAGCATTCGCATACGTCCAATGGCCGCTAAAAGTGCATCGTCAACATAGAAGCGTGCAGGTCTTTTCTTCTCTATGCCATTTTCATCTAATACCCCGGGGCACAACGCACAACTCTTCGCTTGGATGAAAGGTCCATGTGTATCATCATCCCACTCGATCATATCAAGATAGTACTTATGCCTCTCGACAAGGTCGTCCCTATCTTGGAACGCTTTAGACAGGATCTCGATTGACCGTCGGATCAGCAGATACAACGGATCCAAATGCCATTGCCGTTGCCAGATGATAGAAGCCTTGACCATTAAATCCGAAGGCACCTGACAGGTCCAGATGAATTCTTGCAAACTTGAAGCAAGATGCCACGTCTTCCGTGCCAAGTAATATTAGGGCGTCTGGATATGGACATGGAGATTATAGAGATCGTAATCAAATTGACGTACGGTGTAACCAATTTGTTGGGGTTGGGGTCACATCATTGAGATTGAGGACTACATCTACATCATCGTGATGCTGCTTCGTTGATCCATCCCATCCGATTCGAAATGATTTGTTTGGCTTGTCGACGGCTCCCTGCGAGTATGCAGAGAAGTAGGTAAGATCTTCATAAAGAACAACGACGTGTGAATATTTGTCTTCCTTGTTCATTGCTCGTTTCACTTTCTTCATATCCAGGCTTCGTTCAAGCTTGAGCTTTTTAAAGTTGGTTAGTCGAGCGAGGCAGAGCGTGGACAAAAATCAAACCCAATTTGCGCAAGAGCCACCAAAGAAGGAGCAGAGGCCAAAAGCAACCTTGGACGCACGGACTGGATGGAAGGCTTCACAGCGCAGCTATTTGCAATACTGGTGAAAGTGAAAAGCAAGATGAAGCAAATCTGTAAAAAGAATCGGAAGTCGGAACAGACTGATGAACAGTACTGGAAAGAGCTGTTACAAATTCATGCACTCGTAAGTATGAAGAGGAGAAGAATAGAGTAAGTGATCAGAAAGAGAAAGAGCGCGGGATCAAGCTGTGATGTGAGTCACAGTGAAATAGAAACAATGTAGGTACATAGCGCAGTACAAGTACCTACAAGTGGAAAAGAGAGATTGGACAGTCAAATAGTCTGATGAGACTGAGATGCCGAGAAGAAGGAAGAAAGTCATTCACGAAGCTTGAGCTGCTGCGTACAATTACTAGTGTAGCTTGGCTGATTTCCTCGTGCAAAAGAACGGAGGCGGGAGCTATTCTCTTCTTCGAAGCAGAATTCGGCAGGACAACCTTCGTAACTCTCTCCCTTTGAGTATAGTCTTTCGCACGACAGGATCCCTTCTCGATCCAGATGTTGGAGTGTGAGCTCTTGGGCACAATAGTAGGCCTTGTGCTTGTGCTTTCGTAACAATTGAGTCAGTATTGTCACCCCGGGATGTTCCATCATATAGCGAGCAAGAACCTCTTTGGCATGATTGGATTGAGGACTAGTCGAAGACGATGTAGAAGAGCCTTCAGTAACAGTAGCGCCGAAAGCTGTGAGGTCGCGATAACAGTCTCCACAGTAAAACGGGAAGCTAGAACAGATTGCTGTTCAGGGCGTCTCAAGACAGAAGGAGTATTAGTAGTAGTGAAAGTACGTTGAGCGGTAAAAAGGATTTATTAGGGCAATTCGTCAATGAACGAATAGTAATCAGTCCCCGTAAAGTGAACCCATGATAGATGCTTCATTTCATGGTGGGCATCGATTCTCCATTTGTCGTTCACTTTCATGACTTGTGTCATCATCCATTCAATGAGCTTCATAAAGAGCTGAGAGAAGAAGATGGACGGACTACCTTTCTTCACCATCGCATTGAAAGGGATGATGGAAGAGTCGGAAGGGTCTTGGAGCATGAAAGTAGCGGCTCCGGAAGAGTCGGAAGGGTCTCGAGGCATGAAAGTAGCGTCTCCACATCCATTGAATTGCTTCGGGTCATGAATGCCTCCCAATAGCTTGCCTAAGAGCATCATGTTAAAGGCATCGGTGGGAAGGATCTGGAGCGTAATATTAGAGTAAGGGTCCGTAACGCTGCTGTTCTCTTTTGTTTCATGAATGAAACAAGAGACATTATCAGCGAATACATCCTTCCGGCTTCCAGGAGAAATTTTCTTGAGGATATACATCGAAAGCATCTCGACAGCGCGAGACAGAGTAGTAAGATCAATCGTCCCTGACTGTAAATCGATCTGTCCGCCCAATGCGGCTAGAGTAAATTTGGTAAGCCCGATATCAGAAGCGAACTTCTCCTGGTTATCCTGGTTGGTCGTGATCTCGTGAACAATAGCCGTTCCATTACCATTACCCGAGCGAGATTGAAAAGGAGACGAAGCCTTGGGAAGAGCTCTTCAAGCTGGGTTGGGAAGTGCTCGAAGGAATCACTAGTCGCTGCCATCGCAGGCACTTGAAGGCCAATATAATCAGGCTTGTTGAGGACAAAGGTGTCGACCGCTGCTTGAATAGTAGGGTGCTCAAAAATCTGCTTGATTGAATCCATAGACCTTACTAAAGCCGTGTACGCTTCGTAGCCTTCTTGTCCATTCCTTTCGAGTTGGTGTAGGACTTCATCAAGAGGACCCATGGGAAAGTATTGCCTGAGATTTGCGACAAGAAACTTCGGGCAAGATACCAAATAGTAGTTTTGTCCCGTCATTCCTTGACCTTGAGCCGAAGCGATCTCCTCTGGCATAGCTGATAGCTTGTCAAGACAGAAAACCTCCATATCCGTTTCACCGAGATAGCCGAGAAAGTGATAAGGAGTGATGCTAATCTTAACGAATGCTAGCATTCCAATCTGATCTTGGGAATTTCCCATAATGGTCTTGGCTGGAGATCCGTCAACGGCTGGGAGGAGAAGACTCGGAACTAAGATTTGTTGAACCTGATTCGCAGAGTTCAAGAATGTCGGGTGCGCACGTTATCAATAGGCAAACCAATGGTTTGTTCGAGAGAACCAGTTACACCTTGGCCTTCAGGGCGGCTTTTTGTATTCGTAACAAGGGTAAATAAGCAGGGTTGGCGACGATGGTTCCCGCCGAAATTTTACCTAGTAAAAAGCTGAGTACCGTTACCGTCTCGTCAGCAAACTGGAATGCGAAACGCAGTGCCGGTCCGAACAGGATGATCAGCACCAACACGCCGTCATCAGCCATGCAACCATGGTCGACGTTGCCGCCGCTGAATTAGACCAAGTTAATAGCCGTAATATGGGATGATTGGTGGCTGAACGTTAATATGGATTACTATGTTGGTGTTGAAGCTCTCGCCGCTGCCAAATCCGCCGAGGGAAGGCAGCATGGAGGCAATATTAGACGTTGACGTCCAGCGAGCGCCGGCCAATGAACAATGCTCATTGAACATCCCAAGGAGCGTTTCTGGTGGATCCAAGCACGATAACACAGACATAGTAATCAATAGTAACAATCAGCCACCGACCGTCTCATATTACGGCTATTTTCTAGGTCTATTTCAGCGGCGGCAACGTCGACCATGGTTGCCGTTCCGGAGAGTGATCAATTTGAGCTTTCAATGACGGGAGATCGGGAGAACCCGAGACTCAATCAATGATGTCCGAGACTCAATATAGGGGAGACGAGACTCAATCATAGGGCCAAAGAGGTCGTAACGACAAGACAAAGAAAGACATTATGTTTTCACATCGGAACTTGTGAAGGATCGCTAAATTCGAATACCGGTTAGAGGACGAGATGGTAAATTGATTTTGAAATTTCACAAAACGACGCCAACCCTGCTTATAAAGGCCGTGCATCCCGCCAAAATCTTCACTTTTTGCACCCGGAGCCTTTTTTCAATTTTTTTTGTTAGTGAAATGCTCTAGCTTTGGGCCACAATGGCCAAAATTATATTTCGGAGAGTTGCCCAATATGCTTTTCCAGTATCACCATCCTTTTGTCGACCATAATGGGGGTTCTATACATGTGTTGACTGGCCGATAATTCCAATGCTCCGCTGAGAAATGCATGTGAGAGTCCACTGCATTTTTGCTAGACAAATTTGGCAGACCATCAGCCATCAAAGCTAGTACCAAGCTAGAGAGCACCTTCAAATGCATATCTCTACAAAAATATACGGCTTCACCACCTTCCCCTCAGTATATATACTCACATAATAGTCACCTAAAGGATAGTATCTCGGGACAAGCATGTAAACCACTTCCCTGAAACTTAATTTTGGCCACCATGGCCCAAAGCTAGAGCATTTCTGATGATGCGGTCTGTCGTGCCTCCACAAACAAATGAACCTGTAGCAGCGATGCGGATTGCATGGTGATCAAACAAACACACTGAGTTAGTTTAGGCTACGATATTGTTTGTTTGTGGAGGCACGACAGACCGCATCATCAATTTCACTAACAAAGTAAAAGAGGGAAAGTGTCAGTTTCTGTGTTGACAGTTGAAATTGATCAAGGAACATTCAATCTGCTGATGCGTTACTCGGTGACGTCGCTATGACACTACGTCAGAGTTTCGTCAATAAATGGGATTCTTTCGGTATCGAGACGAATGTCTTTTGTCATCGCGAAATCAAGCCGCCACCAAGCGAACGAGTTGCTTGCTATGCTATGATGTTGTTGCGATCAAGGGTTACGATGACTACTTAGCCTGCAGATGATACTTGTGCCCGAATGAAACTCTCTTCAGGATAATGCTACTCGTGCAGAGTATCCATGCAAAGTAGAAGGTAGATAAAGGTTCGTCCTCTACCACCTTTCCACTCGTCTACAAAAAACACTCGTAGTAGTCTACTGAAAGTGATATGATTGAAGATGACAATCGCACATGTCAATTTTTCGTAGGCATAGTGGCATCTGCAGCACTAACCGGGGCCGGCATAGCAGCAATCGCAATACTAACCAATGGCAGCAGAGCGGCAATCGCAACACTCACTAAGGTCACCTTTTGAGCATAGCGACAATTGCATCACTAACTTCGGTGGGCAGAGTGGCAGTTGCAGCACTCACCGGTGCCGGCATAGCAGCAATCGCAATACTAACCAATGGCAGCAGAGCGGCAATCGCAACACTCACTAAGGTCACCTTTTGAGCATAGCGGCAATTGCATCACTAACTTCGGTGGGCAGAGTGGCAGTCGCAGCACTCACCAAAACGGCATAGCGGCAGATCACAACGCTAACCAATGCACCATGAAACTGTCCCGTTATTGATCATTCAATCCTAGAGAACATTGTTTCGGCAGCAGGAGGCCTGTAATGTCGTTAATGAGGATGATCCGTCCGACACGATACCTCTTAAATTTAACCAACCAAAGGGATCTCAACACCGTTCCAAAAGCGTCTGAAATTTCCCTTATCGAGCAATCAATCCGATATCCTTGTAATTCTTACCGAAAAATTTTTCAATGGCTACTGCAATCGTGAATTGCTCGAGAATCTCTGCTATGCAATGTGTTGCTATATATTGAAGGAGCAAATGCTGCAGAAATGAGTGACCGTGGGCTGATGGTTTTCGAGCCCTTGCGAGATCAAGCGATTCTTGGCGGGCCAAGATCTCATTAACACGTACTTCATTCGAACGGTATGTCTCAATGACTATGTCTCAATGACGTGTAGGGGAAAGTCTTTCTCTCACTGAGTGGCTCAATAAGCGAATTAGATCCGGACAGACGTGAAATTTGGTGTTTCGAGCACATTTTTTGACCATGGCCGCCGCAGAGCCGACTAGCTTTTGCCAAAATCTCAAATCTGCCACAAGTGCTTTTATGGCGGAACAAGTGATAGATTTGTATTCTTCTATATCTCAGGAGATGAGCAATGCACGTTTGGGTTCCATATCTCAGATGTGCTCCACAAATTTGGCATCTACATTTGCTAGTAAAATCGTCTAACTACTGGACAAAATTGTTAGAGAGAATTACTAGCAAAATCTAAATGGGCGTGTCTCTGCGAAAACTCCGTAGTAAAAGTCATTTTTATCATGGTTGTTTTGTGAGTGAAACACCAAAATTCCTACTTGGGGTCCTACGTAGGAATTATACCAGGAAAAAATCATCTAAATCGCTTATCCTAAGGAGTCCCGATAGTATTGAAAGTGCGCGACGAGGCGAATAGGGAAGAAAGAGAGGGGAAGTAGCCATTGACAGGCTCGTTTGCTTCCTCCGCTACCTGCGAGAATCTATAAACCGAGGACTACAGCGTGGAGCGTCCCGGCGGGACGCTTTCGCGTCCCGGCGAAAAAAAATTTCTTGCTGGCTGTTTTCTGTTTTAGGTTGTTGGTGAAGTCGATGATCATGACCATTCCGTTTTTCATCAACTAACAGCAACCATTGCACTCATCGTATCATCGTGTGCGGTTAGTCATTAGTAGTTCGAGATAGGAGATCATGGACAAGAACAGCACAAAGGAGGGGTGGCCTCGTAAGTAGAAACATACTAATTCCTCTATGTAACGCAAAATGTCCTGCGTTTCAAATTTCAAATTACAAATGTAACTGTCCGCAAAGCTATATAGTGTCCGGCGGATCAACTCGAGCAGTTACATATGTAACAGTTTCACGGACCATCTCCTGGTCGGGTACCCAAAATCCCCAACAAATTTCCATCTATCTCCAAAAAGATTACTTTATCACCCAACTCTTCAGTCATTTTGTCACCAAAAATCAAAAGGAGTCAACAAAAAAGTTTCGGAACGAAGCAAAATCATGCAAAGTATTGGCAAGAATGTTGGAAGTGAATGAGTATGTGAATATGAGTATTCAGATGTTGAAATGAAGAAAGACACTCGTGAAAAATGTTGAGGACAAGATGATTCTTTCTGTTGTTGTTGTTGGAAAGTTAGTTCGGGTATGAGCGGAAGCTGGCCGCAAACTAGACAGTAACGATAGTTCATTGATTTATGTGAAAACACTAAATTCTACTGTCTTCGGAACTCTTGCCAACCTATTCCCATGCATGTTGTGAGAGCCAGTGTGTCCGTGGATTTGTTACGTAACACAGACATACTAGCTTTAACGTAGGCATTCAATTCCTACGTCCGGCGTGAGAGATCTGGTTGGTACATATGTATGTATATGAAAGTTTCGCGGACAGGTTGAGGCCACCCCTCCAGCACAATTATTCTTGAAATTATCTAATTACAGACCACTATTTCGAGCTATGACTATGAAACAATCCTAACATATCCTAAAATAATGCAAACAAAACATGTATGCTCAACATCAGTCGAATTCACCCCAGTAAACCATTCATCTAATTGATGCCAAAATCAGCCTTCAACTGAGCTGAGTCTCTAGCACCCCCCAGAGTTTGAACAGCACACTCTTAAAGTCATCCACCAAAAGTTTGAAGCACAGCATTCTCGAATCGAAGACTCTGAAAATGCTATCTCGTACGGCTCCATCGCGCTTTCAACTCCTTGGATGCACTTTCCTTCTCGAGGAAAATACAGTATCTCCGACGAAAGTGAACACTCATTCGAGCCAGAAGAACTGCAGCAATCGGAGAATGAGGAAGAAAATCTCTCTTTGCAGCACTCCTCCAAGGATCCAAATGAGTCAGCCAGCTCCCAATCGTCCATCTCTCCCTCCTGCTTTGACTCACAATGGTATTCCGCCCAATTCGGCACGAACAATTCTTTCGTAGAACCTTCAATGGATGGTCCAACACAGCCCTTCAGATTATACGGAAACCACTGTTCACAGCACTCTCGCTTAGATGCAGAAAAATATGTGCCGTAACTACGATTCATGTAAGCTGGTGCCTTTCCGCTACTCGAGCACGTCATCTCACCGAAATCCCAATCTGGCCACCAGCCACGAGACGGCACACCTGATGTACTCAGATAGGTACTATCAAATACTGAGAAGGCAACGGGGGTACAGCAGTCGGGTGAAGAGTTTGCCACGCTTGCGATTTGATCAGTTGTGGAAGATTGAACAATCTGTGAAGCGATGCTGTCAGCTTTACTTTTCACATTTGAAGTAGCATCAACATATGAGATGACCTCGTATGTAATCAAACCACCATCGTATCCAGTCACTTCGACTCTGCCCCCTTCCGATAACACTCCCTGATCAAGGAGTACTTCATATATTGCCTTCTCTAAGTAACTTTCATCGCTTGAGCCAAAGCTTGTCTGGCTCGTGAGAAACTGCCCTTCTACAATAAGCTTGGCAACAGGAATTTCAGTTATGGCCGTCTGCGTACTTGCATCAATTGTGAAGCCACTACTGAATGTGGATGCAATAGAAGAACCGCTCGCTTCGGAAACGGCATTGGATGCAATAGTAGCCCTTGTAGCATCTTCTGCAAGCTCAGTCTCAATACTTGACGCCGCCGCCGATGCATCTGACGCTGAGTCAGCGGTTATGAATGTTTCGTACATTATCTTTCCATCCACAATATCGGTGACCTTTACAGGATACGAGAGACCTTCTGATGCGAGCGTTGTCTCAAGTGCAGCTTGAAAGAAAGAGATGGCCTCAGCTTTTTCCGCAGCGTCGAAAGAAGAGGTGTCAAAGCCACTGACTGACAGCTCTCCTTCAACTGTGAATGAAGTGGCTTCAATCAAAGAATCTTCATCGTTCAAGGGATTCGTGTATGAGCCATCAGATGTCATCGTAGCACTAGCTACCAAAATATATTGAAGTTGTGGTACGGCTGGGTTTCTATCAGCTGAACTGACAATATCTTGCGTCATACTTCCTTGTGCGTAGGCCAACATACTCTGAAGTGTCGTGTCATACAATGACTGGACAGATTGAGCATCGGTACAGCCAGAGCTGGGACAATCTGTGGATACACGAAACGTAACCGAAGTGGTAGTGCCTGGGGGATCCGAGTAATCTGAAGCTGTGGAGTAATCACCCTGGTAGCCCCCTGAAATGGTACCTCCGCATTGAGTAGTTCCTAAAGCAACATCATTCTCAATGGTGATGCCCCCAAGGCCTACCACAAGAATGGTTGTTCCGCCTGGCATTGCGGAAGCCATTGCATCCTGCATTCGTTTTGCAATGGCATCTGCATCTTGGCAGTTCGTAGGTTCGGCAAGCTCTACCAAATCGATAGTGTATTCGAATTCTATTACTTTGGGACTTGATTGCAAACATCCATACTCATCCCACCATCTGTTCATTTTGATTTTGAGATACAACAGCAACAACAACAACAACAAACGAGGACGAGGAATGTGATTATTAGATGACACAATAAACCATGCATCGATGCTACATGCACTGTCACAGAAACAACTGCACTCACACTTGCTCTTTACAGCATTCCGCCAATGTATCGAATGCAATATCGTAGTCATCTCGGGTATCGCCTTTTTTGCAAGTTGAGGTCCATCCGTCTCGATAGTATACAGGTTCATCATTCCCCATGCACTGCCTCACTCTCCAGGAGAAATGTTCCTCTGTACAGATAGGACGAGAGGGTGAATATTAATTAGAGGCGGAGGCGAAGGGAACAAAAATAATACAAGACGTTACAGCATATCGAATCGAAACAAAACTTCAAGCTCTTGAACATATTGTCTTACCGCAGCATTCTTGTTTATCCATGTAGAGGTAATTCGCTCTCTGGAGAATTTTCATATACTCTGGAGTGGCACCGTCGTTGATACACACTTGCTCAGTATTGGTCCAATCCGGATAATACGGAGAGCCAGTTGGAGGGAAGGAAGGCTGCGTACAAAGAAACAAATGATGGAAAAGTGAGATGTGTCTAATGCAACTGTCTCAAGTTGTGGTAGGGTATGATGCACGGAAAAATAAACTCAAGGATAAAACTTACCTGATCAGTTGGTTTTGCTGTTGGGTCTGAGGAAGGCCTAGAGGATATAGTAGGATTCAATGAAGGACTTTGTGATGGCTGTGAGGAAGTACTTGGTACAGAGGAAGGCTCTTCTGTTGAGGAAGAAGGTCTAGCTGAGAGAGAAGGAGCAACTGATACAGATGGCTCCAATGAGGGTTGCGATGATGGTTGAGCAGACTTGGAGGGAGCCTCACTTGGATGTGATGATGGTTGAACAGATTCAGAGGGTGACAAGCTGGGCACGTCCGACGGAGCAGCACTTTTTGATGGCTGTGAGGAAGTACTTGGTACAGAGGAAGGCTCTTCTGTTGAGGAAGAAGGTCTAGATGAGAGAGAAGGAGCAACTGATACAGAAGGTTCCAACGACGGCTGCGATGATGGTTGTGAAGAGGGAGCCAAACTAGGCATGGATGACGGAGTACTGCTGGGATCCCCACTCGGAGCTGTTGAAATGGATGGATTGAAGGAAGGCTCAGAGGTTGGATTGGTGGAGAGTGATGGATTCAAAGATGGTTGCGAGGACGGCTCTGAAGAGGGGGCCAAACTGGGCACGTCCGATGGAACATTGCTTGGCTGTGATGATGGTTGTGAAGAGGGAGCCAAACTAGGCATGGATGACGGATTACTGCTGGGCTCCCCACTCGGAGCTGTTGAAATGGATGGATTTAGTGATGGCATGGATGACGGTTCTGTTGACAGGGAGGGAGACAAACTAGGCATGGATGACGGAGTACTGCTGGGCTCCCCACTCGGAGCTGTTGAAACGGACGGATTGAAGGAAGGTTCTGCTGACAACGAAGGTTGTATTGATGGAGCAAAACTCAAACTCGGTTGCATAGATGGTGTTGTAAAGGGAGGCACGTAGATCGGAACGGTAATTCGCTCACTTGGAAACCAACACTTGGAAGGGCTTCCAGGTATGGGAAGAAAGGCGTCATTCCCATCAAAATTGCATTCGGTGTTAACGTTAATGTCCCAGGAAATGGCAATATCGAAATCCAGCAAGCCATCTGATTCATCCGTGGATGATGAAGATGAAAATACGTCAGCACACTGGAGAGTTATTGCTTCGAATGCAAAATTTTCGAGGGTTCCGGTGGTTGTGAAATCGGGACATCCATCCCCATCAGCGCCATCTCCGGTAGACGCAACGATCACGTGACCGTATGTGCCGTCTACCATGGGCAAGATAGCACACTCTGTCCCTGTCCTTGCACTCCCTCCATCGAGATTGATGTACATCGCTACATCATATCTTGCTGTGCTGACAATCAGATCCACAGTCAAAGCAATATTCACGCGATCATCAGTGCCGAGACAGGCTCCGAACACTACTCCAGTGGGCATGAGAGGCCCACCATACGGTGACCAGCATGAGATCGGCGTAGTAACTGAACCGCAGTCCACTGCAGGTTCTGTCTCGGACCAACCTGTGCAAGTGACGCCTGTGTCTCCGCCACAATTGCAAGTGCACGGATCTTCGGCAAGTGAGTCAGTGACTTGAAAGCCAGCGATTCTGTGGAATTTCACGTCATTAGCGGTGCCGCCGCATGATATACCGGACACTGTATCCATGCATTCGTAGGTATCAGCAGTGTTTGCATCAGCGGTGTTTGTCAGGAAAGGCATCAACAGCGTTGCCGGCGCAACGAGCTGCATCAGTGCTGAAATCCGCCACATCATCTGGATTATCTTTCTCCCTTTTACGTTTTATTTATTTTATTATTGATTTGTTGTTATGGCAGCAAGAGAGCATGCTCGGGCGGGAGGTAGGAGTCGTTTATCCTTGGATGGTACAATACAAGAGGCATGGCCGGCAGGAGTCGGTCGTCTTCGTCATTCAGCATTCATCAGCCTGCCCTTTTCATCCGCATCGTCGTCAGTCATCTATCACATCGAACAAGTCTTTTTCCGGGGCCAGTCTGTCAATCACGAAGTATTTACAACTTTACGAGACATATATAAGTACCTAGTAACAGAGACATAGATCGAAGGATTCACGACGGGTCACGGCGACTGTTAGCGTCTCTTGGATTATTTCATAAAAGTCAAAGAAAGTGACACAAACTAATTGCTGTTTGCGTGTCGTTCTAAATGTCGGAGTACTATAATGTGACAAAAAAGAAGAAAAAGGAAGACAGACGTTACCGGTCAAATCACTCGAGGCGTGAACCGTTGTAGATCTTCAACAAATTCCTTGGGCCTTTAAGCGAGCGAGGGCCGATCTGAGGGCCAAAAAGTATTCAGCCCGTTCAGCATCAAAAGTCAGAAGGGACAAGCTGGGAAATCAAAAAAAATTAACGGAAATCTTAAAGTACGTCATGGCAATACACAATACAATGTATCGTATCCTTTGTAATGGCTGTGGTGCAGAAGAAGGCTCTTCTGTTGAGGAAGAAGGTCTGAGGAAGGTCTCTCAACATGAGAAAGAAGGGGCAACTGTTGGCTGAACAGATTTAAACAGAGTGAATCGCAGTAATAACGCCAGTGATAGTTTCTTCAAGATTTGGTCTGGTCCTGATGATGAACACATTGGCAGGGAGGTCTTCAGGCAGCGCTAGCTCACGCTTATATACCTATATAGAAGATGAATACAAATGAATTCTTCGTAATTGATTCGATGTCAACTTTGTGGAGGATGAACTCGATAAGACCTGGGTCACGGCACTGAATGCGCAAGTAAGAAAAAGAAAGCAAAGCGGATTGGAATGCACCAAGTGGCAAGAAACAAAGTGAAAATCATCTGCAACGACGATGTACTTACCCCCCAGATCATGTTGATCCGTTTCCTGCCTGCATAGTTCATGATAAGGGAAATGGTTGGGGTAATACCAATACCTGAAGCTACTGCAATAGCATTCGACGTCTTCACAGCTGTATCGGAGAACTCGGTCATGAAAGGCCCTTGTACATACAACTGTCTCATACACGGCGCTTTGATCTTGTCAAACAATTGCTTGGTCCAATCGCCACCAGCGTTGATGCAGAGCATAGAATGATTATCTGTTGATGGCTCTGGAAACATCGTAAACGCATGCCATTGATATTTTGAGATCCATGGACACATGATTAGTACGAACGATGTTGGTGACCTGTTCTCCCATGACTTTGGATTCTTGAAGTGCACAGCAACGCCATTCTCTCCGTATCGTTCAAAGTAGGCAGTCTCGATCAAATTATTCTTCTTGCAATACCCAAATAAATGATCGACAACGTAGATAGCAGCTGGAAGGCCTATGAGCCATGGAATCCTTGATGGCGCATGAAACAGGAGAGCAATTGCCCACACGATGGAAAGGTAATGAAGTCCTTTGCGCACTTCGAACTTGATCCTCTTCTTCATCAATGGGACTGCCATTGGCCAGCATATCAGAGGCGTAACAGCTGCGGCGATGAATCCGGTGATGCCAGTGGCAGTCTGCCACAAGAGGCTCATCTCATTGTTCAATACCCATCGCAGCAAGTGGAAGAAGGAATGAGACATAGTCTCGATGCCTACCACAATACCAAAGATCTTGTGAACCGTGTGCATATCACCGAAGTCGACCCATTCGCGCAACAACGTACGGCGTAAGTGGTTGTTGAGATTATGCGCTTTGGCTAAGAACAGCATCATGTAGAGAGGGTAGTCGAAGAATGCGGAGCACCTGGCAAGTGCAAGTAGGATAATGGAGAGTTTATCCGTGGCGCAAATCGTCTCTCTGTGGCAGATGCAATGCTCTAGATCATCCTCGCATCCAGGGGCAACGCCTACTGCTGCTACCTCAGTCGATGTCATCATTACTCCATGAGGAGGTGGTAGCAGTAGCTGGAATAGGCAGGCGATGACACTGATGGCACCAAAGTAGAGGTGTCGGAAAATGGCATGTTGACATCGGTGTGATGATGCACTTCCGTCATGGTCTTCAGGTGAATAGTAGGAGGTGTGCCGCCACTGAACTGGTTTGCAGACGCCAACTTTATACTATTAGGCGGTTATCTATCCCTTTGACAGCGTGCCTGGGTGCTGTATGAAGCATGCAGTGGCATGGTGAATATAGGTGGTGGAAATGGATATTTTCCACAAAATACATCAAAAAGGAGAATGCATATATCTGACAGAGAATGAAATGAAATGGTGCCAAAAGTCGGTGAGGTGATGACCTTAATATAACAATCAATGTGGTTGGTGTAGATATCTCTATTTCATTGCGGCTACAACAATTTTAGACTAGTGGTGGTATAGCATTTTTTTGGGGGAAATGAGGAGCCCAATGCCGTCACATACACGAGTATTTGAAGTGATATTCAGCGTATTCACCCTGCAAGTTGGGGACCCTTTCACCACACAACACCAATAGCTATCTGTTGTGAGCGATATAGAGTGGATTCAGGTTATTATATGACTGCTAACAACACCATTCCTGCCGGATGGCATCAAAACAACAGCGGATGATTCAGTCTACTACTTCATTATCAAGTGCAATTGGCATGAAATTCATAAAACTGGTAATAAATATGAATTATCATAATATATAGATGGAGCTTGTAATGCGGCATGGCTATTATATTACCGAATTCTATTAAATAGAGTAAATTATGATGTTGCCCGGCATGTGCAGATTTTATGCCTGCGTAGGTTAGAGCCGCATACCATCACAGCAGCTTCGAATCGGATGCCGCCGCTTACATAATCGAAATCAGCATAAAAATTTGGGCTAGAGAGCATGCTGTATATTTTGATCTTGTGGTTGCTGGTCCGATAGTACCATGGTTTGCCGTCGGATTCGTCATGGTGGAGATGTTTTTTTGTGGTGTGTGATTAGGCGTATCGGGATAGTGGGCGCTTTTCATACCCTCTTGTGGGCGGTGCCCACGTGGGGCCCACAACTGCAAAAAATCAGGTGAAAATGAGCTAAATTGCGGGCAAAATCCCCGAATATCGACACAAAATCACCCAAAATCTCCCGTCAAGCCTCAAGCCTCCTGTCAAACCAGTCCCTCTTGTGGGCACGCCCACGCGCCCGCTATCCCGATACGCCTATGTGTGATGCGTGATGGCCGAGCACCGCCGCCGGCCGATGTCGATACTAATGAAATGGCACCCCCAATATCTCAGGGAATGGTCGGAATATCACCATGGCACGTTGCAGAGGCGTTCTAAACTCACTGAATGGAAACTTATTGGTCTTTGAACCATAAGAATCGGCCTATTATTGACGAAGTTACGGCCGGAAGTCAAAATGAGGTATGAATGAGGTATGCGGCAGGGATGGGTTAAGAGGTAGTAACGTAGGTAGAGTGTGTAACGTTGTACGTGGTGGCGTGGGTAGAGTGTGTCACGTTGTACGTGGGCAGACCGGCAGACCCGTCCATCCCACGCAAGAGACGTTGAACGGTATTTGCAAAATCTCATTTCACGACTTTCACTTCAGAAAGCGTTCATTTTATCACGCGTTTCCATGACACTGTCATCACACAGCTGGGAGATGACGACATTAAGTCAAACGAGTTTGCAGCAAATGGAGCTAAAATCGAGCCTGCCCTACGTATCTGCCCCGGATCAAACCATATGTATGTGTATAACAAATGAGGATCTTGACCAAGGGCGAGGCAACGGACTCTTTGCAAGTGCTTGAAATTGAAAGTCAAACTCAGAAAGGATGGGCGGGAGAGGAGGTGGAAAAAATGGGACGGAAAGAAGGTATTTTCCTCGTGCCTGCGGAAAAACTCCTGGCGCCTCGAGTCCGTATCCACTGTGGCTAGAGAAATGAGGTAAACGAGATCACTAAAAAACGACAATTGTACAAAAAACTAGGGGTAGTTGGGACTCCACAAATTTGCACGACAAATTGGTGTATGTCCTAGTACTACTTATGCTACGGGTGATTAGGTACAAACTATGTGAACACTTGTTTGTGCCTGGTCTCGAGAGCTCAAAGTCCGAAGTGGACTTCGGCAGTGTCAACCGGGCGGGTGGGCGGAAAAAGAAAAACAAAAGGAAGAGTAGTTGCTTGAAGGTTGTTTGATGTCGATATGATGAGATCATAAAACAATGAGGCCGATCCTTACGGTGAGTCAAAAATATTTTTGTACTCTAGAGCTGCAAGTACAAAATTACTAGGTGCCAATTTTTGAGCCTTACGGTGTTGTGTAGATTTTTTTCTGGATTTGTTCCACGTCGCACGCGCCAAGACCTCCGACGCCTTCTTCTTCTATTTAATATTTACCTCGCCTCGCTCGGCTGCAGCCACTTCCATCTTGTGCAACTACAATAGTACACCCTCCGCCACCACCATGTCTTACGCAGCTGCAGCCGATCTGCTTGGTCAGATGAGGGACGATGCAATGTCCATTAATGACTGTTTTGATGCCAGTGGATATATCAGCACAGATAGATTTTTGCACATGGTGATGGATGAAGACGAAGACGATCTGCTCAACATGGTTGATGACAGCAACGACGAACGTTGCAATGACGATGACGTAAATCCTCGTGAAAAGAAACGCCGGAAAAAGAGAATTATTTTAGCAAGGAGGAATGAGGATGGAATTCTTGAGGCTATTCCACCACAACAGTCTTTATGGTGGCACATGTATGTCGACTGCCCCCAGCGGCATGACAGTAGATTCCTCAAAAAGTTTCGCCGCCGGTTCCGCCTCCCCTACCAAGAATTCGAGTGGTTCGTAGAAGAAGCAAAGCGGGAGAATTGGTTTCCAAGGTGGATGGGGAAAGATGCAACCGGGAAAGAGTCTTCTCCTCTTGAATTATTAATTCTTGGAGCATTCCGCTATCTTGGCCGAGGCCTTACATTTGATGACTTAGAGGAGTCAACTGCTATTTCAGAAGAGGTCCATCGTAACTTTTTACACAAATTCATTGAGGTCGGGAGCACTATTCTTTATGAGAAGTGGGTGAAGGCTCCACAGAGTGAGGAAGAGGTAAAAGAACATATGTATGAGTTTCTGCTGGCTGGATTGCCTGGTGCGTTTGGCTCCACGGATGCAACTCACATTGTTCACGAATTGTGCAGATGGAATAAAAAACGAGCTCACATTGGATTTAAGTCCAAGCACGCTACACGAACATACAATTTGACCGCAAATCACCGCAGACGAATCCTCGCTAGCACCCCTGGTAATCCCGGCTCATTCAATGATAAGACGTTGATTCTTTCCTTTTCCTACCTCAGAGTGCACTTTTGGAATATTAAAGGGACGGTGGAGAATTTTGAAATCCGGTGTCCTCCTTCACTCCACTGAGTCCGTCGATAGAGTTTGGTTTTGACTTGAGAAGTGTACTGAGAAGCGCAATTCGTCCCGCAACTTTCTGCTGGTCCAATTTTCTCATGTTCTGTTCAACCACAGCAAGATCTTTGTAGCTCGCAGCACCATAAGCAAGACCTCTTCCTTCATTGGAATTTCCAACCCCATAGTCACGATCAGAATCCTTATCCTTTTTGTCATTACTACGCTGCTCTTTTCGTCCACCGCCCTTTTTCTCGTTTTGTCCCTCCGGATGATCCATACCTGATAAGTCAATCTGATATTCAGGGGCGTTGCTTGGGTGATTTCCCACTAGCCAGAATAAGAACCAACCGTTCGGGAACCAGGATGTAGCGTATGGCGTTCCATTAGCCTCGTCCAATTCATCGCCTCCACCACTGGGACCATAGTATAGGTCAAAGTTCTTCATTCGAAAGAATAAGAAATGAATTAGGTCAGAGTCGTTCTTACCTGAAGCAAACTGATAACGACCATCAGTGTGACCAGCCACAATACCAGCCTGTACAGCATCAGACATGCAGGTCTGTATTTTTAATGCTTCAGCAATCTCAAACCTGGCAAACTTGAACAACGACGCTCCCCCGATAGTGGAATTTGGATTTGTTTTGGCAGATCGTGCGAGGACATCCATTGTGAGGTTGTCACCATAAATAAGAGGAGAGTTGCCACGGCGGAAATTTTCATGTAGCACAGTTTCCCAACCTGATTCAGATGACAGGCCGGTGTTATGTACATCTGCCTTCTTCTGTAATACCTTGTAATGATTTTTTCCCTTGATGAAGTCTTCAATTTGTGATGACACGTTAGCATCACCATGGAAACGTTTCTTCAATTCTTTTTCTAGAGTACTTCTGTTGTAGGTTGTTCCTCGGCAGGAATGCAAAGCAAAGGCAGCACATAACCGCTGTATTTCCTTATGACTGCGACTGTCGATTTCAGCTGATGTGCTCTTCTTTGGTGGTGGCGGTGGTGCCGGTGCCGGGTGCAGGCCCGGCTGATACTGCACTTGATGCCATACTCAATAGCAGCAATAAAAACTAGTTGAAGGAAATGTGGTGATGATGGCGAGGCAACTCAATTGATTGTGCAGCCGTAATTTAAATTGATGTCATTGGCAGTAAAGAAATGGAATGAGAAGACGTCGGTTCATCTCGATCAACTGTATTATCATCTGTACAATTTATGTACTTGGAATCCAACTAGACAGTTTTCTGGCCTCTTTTTCCCTTTTGTGTAGTTGGGTTGAGGACTAGACAAAAAAAAGGGGCCCGTAAGGGTCAAAATTTTCTGATTTTATTTTCTACTTCAAGTAAATTGTCATGTGTGACAGACCGTAAGGATCGGCCTGAGGAGCAAAACTCGACATCGTCTGAGGAGCAATCTTTGCAAAAGATTGGATTAGCGTTGGGAAGGCAGCAGCAGATGGCGGAAGATTATCGGCAGATGGCAGATAACGCGCTTCAATCTTTTGCAATTGCGAGCAGGTGAAAAGTGAGCAAGAAAGTGGAGCGAGGAAAGTGGACCAAGAGAGTGTTCGAGAAAGTAGGCTAACCTACTAGAGCGATACGCGAGAGGCAAAGGCGAGAATAGACCCCAAGCTGCGGGTCTACGTCTCCCTATGAAACGCCGGCAGTGTAGAGTATTGCTGTGACACACCTTTGAGCCGACGTGGTGCCTGACGGACTCTATGGTAGGTAGCAGCTCGGGACTGGGTTTTATCTTGAGTTCTCCTTTCTCTACTGGCACTAGCTACTTACTTTAAAAACGTGCACTGCTTTCTGCAAGAGGGCCGCACGGCCCGAGTGCAGAAAAAGCAGGGCGCGTTTTTTTGTATGCAATCCCCTGTGCAAAATCGCTAATTTTAGGCGAGAATCCATGCATGGATGATATTGTACATGTGAAGGAACTCCATATGTAAGCCCTTGTGGATGACCTCAATTACCGGTTAAAAATTGCAAAAAGTGGATTTAGATTTAGTTCCCACGTTGCATCAGCCCTCAAAATAACGTAGGAATCGTCCATACGTACGTTCTAGATGTGAATTTTCTCATCTATAGCAGTACCGCTCAGAAGTTAACAGTTTTATTTTTTCACGAAGACAAAATATCAGCACCGTTCAGACTCGACAGACAATTCACCAGAACCGTGGGACACTTTCAAATTTTTTGACACGTAATCTTGTAAACGCTCTCAATGGTTGGAATCAATATGATCAAATGTGTTAGAAACGTTGGAATTAATATGCTAATCATGCAAAATTTCTGAGATTTGCTTTAGAAACTTCAGACGATCCCACTAATTCCAACATGGAATCATACTGAGGTGCTTTCATCCATTGAACAATCTTTTTCTCCAACGAATGATCCACGTCTGACGTACATAGTTTGGAATTCAATATACGTATCGCAGAATCCATCATCAGACGATCCAACTAATTCCAACAGTGAAGCATACTGAGGTGTTTTCGTCCGTCTTACGAGCATTGCTCACATGCTATGAAGCAACCAGAGAGGAGAAGGCTAGGTGGATTCATATGTATCCCAAGGCTTGCTTCTCGCCTAATCGACCTCTCGGCGAAAACGCTATTGCGACGAAGTTGAAGGTTGTTACAAAGAAGCTTGGGCTTGGTGATGTGAGTGGCCACGCTCTTCGCCGCTTGTGTGGTACCACGTTGCATAACGCCGAAGGGGTGAGTGTCGAGGAAGCTCTTGCTACGATGCGCAATGGATCTACTGCCTCAGCTCGCACATACATGGTGCGTGGTCAAGCCTCGGAGGAGAATAAATTGAGTGCGTTCAAAATCTTAAGCCGAGTGCAAAGAAGGAGGAATAACATTTTTGATACGAACGATTATGATCCACCTCCAGACGAAGAAAAATGGGTTCGAAATCCCTGCGGAAACTATACTTTTGCAGTGTAAAATAAAAGTTCTTGTTGCCGCAAAAGCTTAATCAATGTACAATTACTATCCTATCCTGCTGTCATCAATGCTATGTGAAAGATCGAAGCCAAGCAGATTATTTAAAACGGTACCAAAAATGTCAATGGGAGATTTTGTAAATACCGGATAACCGACAACAAGAAACAATGAAAAACGTTGATGCCGCTCTACCTTCATCCACCACTCAAATGCATTATTCTATCATCCATGATTTTGCACTGGGTTGCATAAGGTTGCATACTCTATGGAGTATATAAACTATACATGCATTGAGTACCAAGAAAAGCGGGTTCTTTAGTGATTAGGGAGACAAACTTTGTTGATGTGATGGATTCAATGAATTGAGGGACCTATGCTCGGGTCAGACGACGGCTTGGCAGACTTGGCGGGAGTCTCACTTGGATATAAGCGATGGCTGAAGAGATTCTGACTTGGGTCTGATTTTGGTTGTAACGAAAATTTGAAGGTTTCACACTAGGTTTTGATGATGGCTCATTAATGAAGTCAATGTAGGCAAAATCGATGCACTGCTGCGTGGATCTTCACTAGGAGCTGCTGGATAGGGATGGATTCTGGGAATGTTTTGTTGATGCAGATGACAAAGATGGTTCGTTTGATAATGATGGAGCAATCGTCACTGAAGCTGAAGGAGCGCTCGATATCGTGGGTTGGCTTGGATGGAGGGTGGCTTGATGGATTCACGTCATTAGCGGTGCAGCCGGTTGAATATTTTGGAAGTATTCAGCGTTCATCGTCAGTTGTTGAGGAGTGGGTGTGCACTCAATCCAAGGATAAAAAATAATACCTTGGCAGAGGAGAAATCAACCACACGCAGCTGCAAGCCAACATTGTATGAAGTCAAAGAAATAGAAAATCTCCACAATTTCAATTGTGATTATTTAAACATAGAGCTTTCGCTACTTAAACTACTGTGCGATACTCTTTCTCTATGGTTAGTCTCTTCAAAATTTGCCAAACTGAAACTATGTTTCATGATCATGACACCAAATCAATCACCTCAACAACTTCATCATCGCTATCATGAATTTCCAAAGCAGTTTCTCTCGATGTACCAGCCGCTGCTGCAGCGGCGACACCAGGAGGAGAACGATTATTGCTGCTGCTGCTGCTTCGACTGCTGGGCCGTGAAGATCGATAACTCATACTACTTCGACTACTACTACCTGGGCCACCTTCGCTCGCTCTTCCACGTACTTCTTCCAAATTTCTCATTCTCATCCTTACATTGTAAGGATGAGCTTCTCTATCAAAGTTTCGATCAAAGTCAAAGTCAAATTCTCGACTTCGACTTGTGGCACCACCACTTCGTCGTCGTTGTTGTGATGCTTGTTGACTGGACGGGGGTACGGGCGACGACATTGATGAACGAAACATGAAATCTTCAAAGCTGGGCCCTGAATAAGAATTGAGTGGCGATGAGGCAGCTGCGGCCGCCGCAGCTCCTTGCGAGCGAGCAGCACGAGAAGAAGTGGCAGTTGTAGTCGTCCGGTACGAGAATGGAGAGGCGGATGATGATGGGGGCGATGAATTCCATGGCGTTGGAGCTCCAGCACTACCAAATGTGTCGAATGGAGATCCGAAGGAAGGTACTGAACTTAGACCAAAGGGATCGAGTGCTGGCATATCCATGAAATTTGGCATGGTGATTGATGTCGTGGTCATGTGCATTGGACCTCGTTGGGAAAATCGAGATTGAGGCGATGGACGGGATGCAGATGCAGCAGCCGATGCAGTGGCTGACGATGCAGCAGCAGCTGTAGACGCAGTCGATCGGGAGGAGGCGCGAGAAGCACCTGCTAACCCTGCATTAGGAAGTCTAGTACGTCCAAGGTCACCTCTACGGAGGGTAGGTCCTCCCAAACCCGAAAATAAGAGTTGGGCAATTTGTGCTGGGAGTGCTCCACTGGCTTCAATACTTGCTGTGATATATTGCAGCAAGAGATAATTAGTTAGTTATGGAAATCATGAAAATGAGAGAACAAACAATATTATTAACCCCCCCCCCCCTCTCTCCCTCCACTCTTTAACGACACTTACCAAATAACCCCTGCAAAGGATTCGTCATATTAATATCCGCTCGTTGATTCCTAGTCCGAACCTTCTTACTCTTCCTCCCCTCCGACGCTGAATTCTTTTCACCCCCACGCTTCCTCTTCTTTTTGACAAAATTCACCTTTTCAATCTTGGTAAATCTTGCCTTACAGAGGGGACAGGTATTCTCACGATTTGCCCATGTTTCAATACACGTAAAGCAATAGGGGTGATTGCATCCGTTAATGGTGGATAATTCTTCTTCGGTGGGTATTTCGAGACAGATGCAGCATGTGGCAGTTTTGTAAAGTGTGGATGGTTTTTTGGCTGCTGCTGCTGCTGCTTCTTGGGGTGTTGTTGTTTTGGATTTTTTGTGGTTGGTAGTGGAGGGTTGTTTCTTGTTGGAATCATCACTACTACTAGTGTAATCGGTACCCATTCCCCCGGTGGCAATTGCCGCGGAGATACGTTCCATACCTCGAACTGCGGCTTGTCTTCGTGATCGACGTGTTGGTAGTGCAGCAGTGGATGATGTGGTGGTGGTAGTGGTGGACGAGGGGACAGCAGCAGTGGATGTACTTGAAGCACCAGAAGAAGAAGAAGAAGCAGAAGCAGCAGTGGTGGCGGTGGTAGCCGTAGAGGGACTCCCCCCATCACTCCCCTTTTGATCCACTGGTTCCAATTCTGGCATTCTAGAGGAATCATCAATTGTACTACTTGAAGGTCTTGCAGCAGCAGCAGCAGCAGCAGTGGAGGATAGAGAGAACACTCCCTCCACCTCCCCCCCACCACCACCAACACCACCACTCTCACCAGAAGACAAGGAAAATAACTCCCCCACCTGACGGAAAACTCTCTCACCATCCATCATCTCCTCCTCCTCCTCCTCCTCATCCCCATTATCATTATTTCCTCCCGCCACAGCTGCTGCAACCGCAGCAACTTCCGCAGCAGAATCCAAAGCAGTACTCCGATCATTCAATTCCTCCCTTACACTCTGATAGGCATTCCAATCACTTGTTGAAAATTCTTCTTCTTCCTCCTCCTCCTCCGCAGTAGTAGCACCACCACCCCTATTACTACTACGACGATGTTGTTGTTGTTGTTGTTGTTGTAACTCCCGTTGGAAACGACGTTGACGTATCCCCTGCAACGATCTAGCACGTTGTATTGATTGGAGGGAGGATCGTGATGTTCTTGGTAAATACGGATGCATGTGTCGACGATGTTGTGGTGGTTGTGGTTGACGTTGTGACGTACGTTGCATAGTACGTGATGATTGTCCAAGTTGTTGTTGTTGTTGTTGTTGTTGTTGTTGTTGACCTGTGGTTGTAAAATTACCACCACCACCACCTACATTATTACTACTACCCCCAAGACCACCCCTGCTAGCAATACCAACAACACCCTGATGATGTAACTCTTGTTCTAAATCCATCAACTCCCTCCGTTGCACGACCTGCACCGACGGCACCACCACCTGCTGCTGTTGTTGCTGCTGTCGTGCAATCGAAGAAGTCATTGAGGCAGTAATTAAATTAGACCGTAAACGTTGTTGGTATTGACGTTCATAATTACGTAATTGTTGTTGTTGTTGCTGACGTTGGTAGTCGCGAAGACGTTGTTGTTGTCGACGTTGATGTGGGGGTGTTGTTGCTGTTGTGGATGTGGTGGAGGTGATGGGTGTGAAGGAGGAACGTGTGGATGAGGATGTAATGTCGACACCACTACTGCCACCACCACCGTTAATATTATTTGTAACGTTGCTTGATGCAGCAGCAGTAGCAGCGGTAGCAGTAGTCGAACCAGCTAAATCAAGTGTATACCGTGCAGCAGCAAACTCTGGACTTCTTCCCGCAGCCGCAGAAGCAGCTGCTGCTGATGTAAAAGATGTGCCCCCCGCCATCATTGTAACACCATCCACAACACCACTCCTCCCATCCTCCTCCTCCACATCATTAACACTTCCTCCACTAATATGTTCAATTAATCGAGCATTCAACAACTCAGTAGTTGCTAGAGCATTCGCTGTGGCAAGATGAGCCACTGCTTCCAAATTAGGAGTATTCGTCGAATTAGTGAAATTTATATTATTATTAGTAATGCCGCCACTCGAGGAGGAGGTGTGGATTGTCAGGGTCCTGGCCCAATCATCTCCATCTTCGTCACTATTGGTAATAGTTGGACTGGTGGAGGAGGAGATATTATTATTATTGGAAGTTACCATGGTGGTGGTGATTTCTCTTGTGCTAAGAGGATCACTGCGGATAATTGAACCACGACCACCAGGAGTAGTTGTTGAGGAATTATTGTTTGTAGTTGTAGTAGTGTTGCCGGCTACAGCAGAAGAAGCGGCTGTGAAGTAAGTGTCACCTATCCATCGCTCTAATGCAGATTGTGCAGTTGTTGTAGTAGTAGTTGGAGAGGTGGATATATTGGTAGCATTATTGGGAGAGGCAGTCGTAGCAAAAGAAGAGGGTGATGGAGTTCGCAAGCTACGTGGTGGTGGATGACCGGTGCTGCTGCTGCTGGTGGTAGTGGCAAATCCGCCCCACCAGTCCATTATTATTTAGTACTTGAACTGATAGAGATACTAACTTCTATTTGACTGATCACTCTAGAGAGGGATCCGTCAGAGCGTTGGAACCAAAATATCTGTATGTAAGTGCTGGAGTCGATCTAAAGAGTTCGACAGATCGAGTGATGTACCTACGACCTACTGCCTGCACATACTTAGAAAGTGATGATGGATGATGAAATGCAATTGCGATGGATGTGATTGAGTAAAAGGTGAATGAACAAGAAAAGGTATGTAAAAGTGTCGACGGCCGAAAAGACAAATCGGTTAGTCGGAAGCTAGAAAAAGGGTTCCCATTTCACATTGAAGAAGGAAGGTTTGTAAGTAGACCGGTGCTCGAGGACGAAAGTACACATCAAGTACCACTACGCTTGTACTCGGAGTATTTGCAACTATTTTTGCAACCGTGTAATCACATACATGGTCACATAGTAGTCACACATGTCAAATCACGCGAAAATATTTGCATGATGTGATTTTTCTTTATGACAAACACAAAGACTACACAAGGCATGAGAAGGCATGCCTACTTCTTTTGCCCTTGGGTCGTCGTTCAGCCATCGCAATTGGCCATGAAATGAATAATGGTATTGCATATTGTGAGCTTCCGTCAGAGCCGTCGATCATCGTCATTAGCGTTATAGAATCACTGAGAGCATCATTGAAAAAGGGGCACGCGCGTGCTTGCAGCATTATGTAAGTTTCGCACAGCAAATCAATCCAAACCGGAGGGAAGATCACATCTAGGACAACAGCAGCGGCAGTTTTCAACATTTGAGTGAACGTGAGATGTTGTTTGAAATGTTATCGTGGCTATCTCTGAGTGTGCTCAGACGAGTGGTCGTCAATGTTGTCATCTAAGAGGGTGATGTGCGTTGCGCTTGGCCCTGACATCCTACCATCTGGCAAAATGCTTTTCTGTGATAAGTCGTACACACTTTCCATCAATAATTAGTTGTTATTTAATGTTATGTTATTTGCAGTGTCTCGGAAAGATCTAATATATCCTATTACCCAATGCCATGAACATGTTTGCATTATGTGTGTTGGATTAGCTTTTCAAGACAATTTTCATCTTCTGTTGCCAACTGACTCATCGATCAGTACGCTATACCCATGTAGTGAGTGGCCATCATTGTACCCCGTACAGGAGTATATTTTTATTGTATAATCACGCTACGAATTCCTCTGTAGCTTTTGCTACTTGGGTTGCAAATCCAGGTTAATACAGGGACCTACCGCGAACTATCCCACCTACTCGGCTTATACCCACCCTCCAAATCACAGCCTAGCCAAAATGATAATGGCCAGTGAGTCCCATGGCCATTACATGGGACTGGGCTTTGGGAACTTTCAAATCTAAGAAAGAATGAAAGGTTTCTCCGGTCACATTTCTACATACGGAGAGGTTGTGACAAGTGTCATTGAAGGTCTCTCCGTGAGGTTTAGTATAACGACCCCTTTGAGCCTACAGCTAATGACACGTAGGAGTGCCTACTTTTCAGAAAGGCGACACTCAAATTAAACATAAGTATTGAGTTCCTACGTGAAAATTTGTGTAGTGATTCTACCATCCCGTTTCATTATCAATACGTTTGTAAACTTGTCAATCAGTGACAGCTGACAGATCATTCCAAAGTAATCTAACAGTAAGTAACAAGTGTCTTTTGTTGAAAATAATGACGATACTAATTTGTCACAAAGATAGAAACCATCTAATGAAACGGAATGGTAACGCACATCATACGACTGATTCCCCAACTTACAACGTTGTTCTTTTTGTTCCATTTTTTATTACTTCTTTTCAACGAGGTTCTCCACCAACACATCAATTTTTCTTACATCTCGTCATGGGCTACCTAAAACTAACGCAGAAGAAATGTATAAGGCTTTATTTTACTCAACATCAAGATCGCACCAAGCAAAGAGCAGAAGCTAGAGACAACCGTCAGCTGAAATGGTTTCAGTCTCATAATTCAGCCGCAGATAGAAAGCGAACCTACGCGAGGCTGCGAGTGATCAATCTACGATGCCAAAGCGCAGCAGCGATCAAACTGGCCAAGCAGATGCATCAGAGAAAGACCAAGTCGGCGGCAACAAGATCAAGATGACGAAGTCAACCAAAAATCAGAAGAAGCAGCTCGATGATGGCACCGCCACAGCCGCAACTATCAAGAAAGAATGCTCTCCGCGACGCCGCAAGCGCTCTGATAGCAAACACAACAAGATTCTGGAACGATTACGACAAGAGAGATTGATTCAAGAGAGTATACTGCGGCACACTAGGGTATTTACAGTTAGTCGTAACCCAGAATTTTTCGTTCGTGTGCAGCACAAGAACATTGGAGAAGATGAATGGCCCGAGGCAGCGCACACCGTGTCAGAAGAAGAGGCTGATGCGGAGGAGTAAGGAAGAGAACAACTCTTCAGAAGGGAACACATACCAGGGCATTCATCATGCTGTTGCTTAGAGGCTTGATGATAGTCGTTAGAGGTTGCTACTACTCATATGTCTGAATGACGCTCCATCTCATGAAGTTTGAGCCGAATTGACACGAACACAGACTTACGTGTGTCTGAATGACGCTCCATCTCATATGAAGGTTGAGCCGAAGAGACATGAACACAGACTAAACCACAATAGGATTAAATAAGTGGTTAAACTAGGCTTAGGTCACTATGAGATCTAGAGTAAGCACTTGTGTATGAAAAATGATGTTCTCTATTCATTACAGTCAAAGCAGAGGTTTGTAAATCACCAGTATCTACAGAAGGTTTGAAGCATGAAAGGACGGTACATTCATTCAAAATCTGACACTTTCTACACAGCTGACGATAACGACGATTCAGAACTCTCTACAATAAAAGAGGTCTCTTAGAAATGCTTGTAGCTGTGTACCAACTTAGAGTAAATAGTAGTCTTACGACGTGCGGTCATCATTCCAACATTGTGTGTTTCATTGCCTTCGGATCATACAAGATTGTGATTGAATTCGATGTACCTACCTACATACATACCTGAGATAGCTGATTCCATCCTGATTGAGGCTTGGCCTCTAGACATCTCTTACCTACTTACTGCTTACTTCCAGTCAGACCGAGTAGCTAAGGACAACGTTACTGGTTCATTCGGAAGATGAGGACAGTTTTCAATCAGCTCTACTTCACATTATTCGGCAGAATGAAGAGGACAGTTTCAATCGGCGAAGCTAAGCGGAGTTTTTGTGCGCAGCGAGGAGAACACAGGCTTTTCTTGGTCATTCAGTACTCCTATGTAGGAGTACCGGATTACCGGGACATCGATAATAGTGACGAGGAGTATCATCATGAGCAGTGACTTTATCATTCTCGGAACGCTGCCTGAGAACTGAGAATTGATCGCGTGTCATTTTGAGACTGCTTCTCACAGGACGTACTTGTTCGAGTACCGTACAAAACGAAATTAGACAGCTACAGTCTCCCGTTCAAATCAAGGGATTGACCATCTTTCTCATGTTCAAATCGAAACTTGCCACCGACAAGTCTCGCTGAAAGTTTGTGGAGAAAAGTTGTTGATGACAATGGCCCTTCTTTGCATGTGCCATGCTCGAACGCAAGCAAAGGAAATGGCCCATGAACAAACTACGGACACCATCTCAATAGGTTTAGTTGCATTCATCCACATAACCAACTACATGCCGCTGGCCAATTCATTTGAGAAAGACGGAATAAATTCGACATACAACAACAACCAAAAACTCATCCTCGCTCGCTGAATTCAAAGAGGAGGTGGATAAAAATGAACATTATTGAGCGACGAACCCACACAACAACAACAATATCATCAAAAATACCAACACCACGTACCTATTCCATCACCATGCCATCCTCCTCTACCAAACGTAAATCGGGCCTCCTGAAATTCGCCAGTCGGAACAAGGGTGGATCAAATACTACTAACAATCATGGTACCAATGGGACGACACGTCCATTGGCATCACGTCTATTGGACACACAAAGGGGGGGATATTCGGCCATTTACACTCCTGTGAAGAAACTCAATAACAAATTCCATGGTGGAGAGGATAACGACAACAACAATGATAGACAGGTTCAATTTTCTGCTCCCGTGGTGACTCCCGCTACTACGGGTGGTGGTATATGCACACCTCCTCCACAATTTGGAAGGAGACTGTCGTCAGATTTACCACCACCACCATCCTGTCAACAGCAGCAATCTTCATCGTCATCATCGTTAGTGAATGAAGAGGAGGCTGTCAAGGTTTGCGTACGCATTCGGCCTCTACTCCTTCCCAACCGAAATAATACCAACAACGCCAACAATAGTATTGGGGAAGATGAAGCACCACGTGCATGGACCATCAGTCCAACAGATCACAACACCATCATCAAACCACAACACTCCACCAATACCAATACCAATACTACCAAATACAAATTCGATCAAGTTTACGGAGAATCCTCCACAACACAACAAATCTACAATGAGGTCATTTCCGATATTGTCCACTCGGTATGCAATCAGGGGAGGAATGGGACAGTCTTCACCTACGGGCAGACTAGTACGGGGAAGACTTTTACGATGCATGGGATTATGATGGCTGCGGGGAGGGATTTGTTTCGGTATTGTCAAAGAGGAGGGGATGAGAAGAATAATGATGAGGAGGGATTGTTTGCGTTTGAGAATGATTTGGGTGGGGAGGAGGGGGTTACTACCACGTCTTCATCATCATCATCATCATCATCATTGACTACAATTCACGTGTCATGTATGGAACTCTACAATGAAGAATTGTACGATCTCTTATCCAACACTACCACCACTACTGCAGTTTCGTCACTACCCATTAATGAAGATCGACGTGGCAATGTCAATATTCCAGGCTTGACCGAATGGAAGGTTAGCACAATCAATGAATTATTGAATGTGATTGAAATTGCCGAGGAGAAGAAAACTACGGGATCGACTGCGATGAATGAACGTAGTTCACGAAGTCATACTATTTTTAGGATTCGATATGAGGTAAAGAAGGAGGAGGGGGGTGGTGGTGCTGGTGGTGGTGGAGATGTGGATGATGATAAGGAGAATTTTGTTGGTAGGAGAAAGGTTGTTACAACAACTAGTACACTTAATCTTGTCGACTTGGCTGGATCAGAGTCAGTAAGGCTCACTGGAGCCAAGGGGGTACGACAAAAGGAGGGTGGTAGAATCAATCAAAGCCTCTTGACACTTTCACGGGTGTTGGAAAAGCTTGGGAATAAGGAATATTCCTCGGGTGGTGGACACATTAACTACCGTGATAGCAAATTGACGAGGATCTTGAAGCCGTCACTCTCTGGCAATGCGAGGATGGGTGCAATTTGTTGCATCAGTCCTGCCGTGCAATACAGTGAGGAGACCAAGTCGACATTGGACTTTGCGACGCGTACCATGCTGGTTACCACCAATGCCAAGTCGAATAAGGTTGTGGAACATGGGGATGCATTGGTGGCCGAGTTTGAGAAGGAGATGGAACGTGTCAAATTGGAAACTGCCCAGGCTGAGGAGCGTCGGTTGCAGATGGAACAGTCGTTGCTTAAGGCACAAGAAGAAATCAAGTCACTAAAGTTACAACTCCTGCGTGAGAGGCAGGCAGCGGAGGAAGAGAAGGATGATACCATGTGGGAGTTGATGAGTACGAGTCGTCGCAATAAGGAATTGGAGGATAATATGCAGACTACGTTGAGAGCCACAGAGTTGAATAAGCAGGCGATGGAGTTGGTAAGACGCCAAGCCAAGGAACTCGAGAAGGAGAATCAAGAGTTTGAGACTCAGCTGAAGGAGATGACTCGACGAAACAAGGAGTTAGAGGAAAGTAATCGCGACTTGAAGCAAAATATGCAGGTTACGACTACTGCGACTGTCTTGAACAAGCAGGGGATGGAGGTGCTAACCAAGCAAGTGAAGGACTTGCAGAAGAAAAATGACGAGTATCGTGTGCAAGTAGAAGAACTCACAATACGCAATGAAGGTTTGAAGGGAATGAACAAGGAGCTGAAGCAAAATATGCACAACAGCACAAACGCTGCAACTCTGCATAGGCAAACTACAGAGGCAATCAGGGCGCAAGTGAAGGAGTTGGAGAAGAAGAATGGAGCATATGTCGTGCAAGTAGGCGCACTTAACCAACGAAACAAGGAATTGGAACAAAATGCTCAAATTGCAGCCGAAACCATATCCAAACTTAAATGTACAGTCAGTGAACTCAACAGTCAAAACCAGCAGCTCGGTCGAAGTCTAGAAATGCACACGAACAATTCCTTGCAAACTCAGGAGAATGCAAGTGAGCAGAAGAGGAGCTTTGAGGGGAAAGTACATCAAATGATGGGAAGGATTAGAGAGGAAGTTGAAGAGTTGAGCCTCAGTCCGAAAGTGAGTTTTGATTAGGGCAAAGAAGGTTGGAAGTATTCATAGTTTACGTCATTAATAATTATCTACTTAGATAAGTCATTTTCAGTAAGAATAGAGGTCTCAGGATTATTACTCAAACGATAAAGCCCAGCCATTCGGAATACTTAGATGCAGGCATACCAGAAGGATGGTATCGTATCCTGATCAGGGATTCTGAAACGATAACCTGTGACCGGGAGCGAGCGAAGCGAGCGACCTTACTTCTCTCTATAATCAATATATGAACCAATATCAGATAAAGTGGTATTACTATATTACCGGGAGCGAGCGAAGCGAGCGACCTTACTTCTCTCTATAATCAATATATGAACCAATATCAGATAAAGTGGTATTACTATATTACCGGGAGCGAGCGAAGCGAGCGACCTTACTTCTCTCTATAATCAATATATGAACCAATATCAGATAAAGTGGTATTACTATATTACCGGGAGCGAGCGAAGCGAGCGAGTTGTACCGAAGCAGGTCCCTTTTAGTATCATAGATATCTAATCTGATTAACTTTGTATTCATTTTCAGTAAGAATAGAGGTCTCAGGATTATTACTCAAACGATAAAGCCCAGCCATTCGGAATACTTAGATGCAGGCATACCAGAAGGATGGTATCGTACATATCCTGATCAGGGATTCTGAAACGATAACCTGTGACCAACGTGATAAACCTCTATCGCGGGTAATGAAGAACATTGTGAGTGACATGAGTTTGTCCAGGTGGTACTAAATTCTGTCCAATCAAGTAACGTTTTCGCTTCATCTCTGCTCTTTTAGGTTCTTCAATCAAAATGTCAGGTTTCATTCACGAAGAAAGAAACTCCGGTCTTTTTGCATAGTCTCACTCGCGCACATTCACACGAGACACAATCATGCAGAACGCCACCACAGAGTCATACACCACCTCACTTTTCATCTTGTGCCTTACTTTCAGCAGTACAAAAACATAAAAACCTGGTAGCGTAGGGCACACAGACATCAAGCAATGCAAACGAACCAATAATGTTAGCACTAGATCTAACCAACGACAGAGGCGGCGCAACCCAACGAAGAAACGAGCAGCAAAAAATGCTCCCTCCCATCGCCCTCAACAGCAGCCAGCCTCTCTACGCCATCGACCATCAAGCCATATCTTGCGGTAAGCGCCTCATCTCAGGGACAAAGCGGCAAATACAGTTCCGTTTCGGATTCGCCACTGCAGATAAAATCACGGGGGCCCCATGTCGCAATGCGGTGGAGGAACATGATGTGGTGCTACTGTGGAGTCCGATGATTAGTGGTCGGGCGGTTGTCAACTGTGATGGACAGGAGGTTTATAATAGCGTCATGTGGGGTGTGAATATGATTGTGGATGTTACTTGGAATATGAGAGGGAGTCATGTGCTGAGGATAGTCGCTCATGCAGCTTCGGCTAGTAGCAAGATCAGTGGTGGTCGTCAGTATGAATTATTTGTGAATGGAGTGAGCTACTTTGATTTTCTCTCGGTGGATCAATTGAAAGTGAAAGCGGATCGGAGTAGTAACAGTCTTGGACTGAGCAAGCGACCGGTAAGAAGACAGAGTAGTATGTTTGAGAAGGGGGAACCGCATTATTATGACCATTCAGGAATTGATAAGAGGCATAGCAGTCGAGAACTTGGACGTCAACACTCCGAGTACACTCTGTCTCTGGATGAAAGTGACCGGTCCAGGTCACGAAGAATGAGCTCATTGGCAAACATTGATGAAAGTGAGACATCAAGGCTTTCTTATGAATCAGATATGGCATTACCTCTGGACCTAAGTGAACGATCTCTTGGGCGTCAATTGATTAACTCCTCCCAATCGAACCTAGATGGTTGTGCCAGATCTTTAGGCATCGGAAAGCAGAGGAAGGTTTACAATAATGACGAGAGTGATAAAAGTGGTAGATCAAGGGATTCCTCTCGTAAACACACATCAAAGGCACAGAATCCTACACCTCTGGATCGAAGTGATCGATCCCGGCGACAAAAGTTGACTAAATCACAGTCAACTCTAGACAGGAGCGATCGATCATCGAAGTCGGATAGACGTAACGTGCGAAAGCCAAGATCACTATCCAATACTTGCGACGAGAATGCACCTCTAGATCCAAGTGATCGATCCCGGCGACAAATGTTGACCAAATCACAGTCAACTGTAGACAGGAGCGATCAATCATCCAAGTCGGATGGACGTGACGTGCGAAAGCCAAGATCACTATCCAATACTTGCGACGAGAATGATAGAAGTGATAGGATTTCCAGAGATATCAATCTTCGTCCGCCACAACCATCAGCCAACACCTATAATCCTGCGGACGAAGATCGCCGGTACAGGAAATCTGTTATGAGTACTTCCTCGGAACAAACCCAAAAGGTGGCCAACACCTATGACATTACTTCCAAATCGAAAGTGTTTCAATCGTGCACAATCGCAGAAAAGCAACAGCAAGTAAGCTGTGATGATGACGATGACGACAATTCCGTTGTCACAATGAAAAGGGCGTTGCGAACTAGCTTTGTCAACGTGGCCAGATCATTATCACCTCCAAAAGGCAATGTAACAATTGTCTACACCGACGTACAGGGATCTACCCTGCTTTGGGAGTCTTGCCCCAGCGCAATGAAGAAAGCACAAGATATTCACGATACCATCATGCGTCAGTGTTATTCCAATCACAAGGGATATGAAATTTCCACGGAAGGAGATTCGTTCAATATTGCATTCCAGCACCCCGTGGATGCTTTAGCTTTTGCACTACAGGCACAGATCAAACTGTACAAGGCTGATTGGCCACAAGAGATACTGAATCATCCAGACGGAAAGAAGGATCCCTATCTGAAATTCAATGGTTTGAGGGTTCGCTTTGGTATCAATCACGGTCCTACTACTAACCAGTTGCATCGAGTCACTGGACGAATGATCTACGCAGGAGAAGGAGTAAAGATTGCAAAGGCCATGGAAGGTCTATGCCACGGTGGGCAAATCTTGTGCACCATAGAAACTTGGAAGGCAGTAGGTGGTTTGGCGGAGAGGTATCTTGGTCGTCCTCAGGTTATGGATTGTGGAGAGCATGTCCTATTTGAAGCCAATAGAACCAGATATTCGAGGCGGATTATGCAAATAGTCCCAAACGAATTGGCGTTTGACTTCTTCAAAGCTCGAGGGCAGGTAGAAGACGGTGCAGTCAAAGATGCGGCGATGGTGAAAGGTCGTTTGTTTCCTCCGTTGCCCTCGAAGAAACAGTTGTCGACATGTTTTCTGAACGCACCGTATAGAAATGGACGTGTGGTGATATGCTTTGTCCATACTGTGGGTTTGGGCGACGACGATGGATCTGAAAGTCGAGGCCACAACCTTTTGAAGCTGTCTAAGAATCTCCGGAAGCAGTTGTTGCGGTTGGATCCTCCGGGCTACGAGTGTCAGGAGGATAACGGATGCTGGATGCTCGCTTTTGAAAACGTTGATAAAGCTGTGATGTTTGGTGTAAATTTGATGGCAAGTATTCGAGAAGGAGGAGCAAAGGAACAGCTTCTGGGAGGTGTAGACTGCGATAGAATGTACAAGATTGGCATTGTGAGCGGCCCTTTTACATCCATGGGTCCTCACAAAACAACTGGGAGGGCTGATTTTTTTGGCCCTATTGTTAACAGAGCAGCAAGAGTTACATCCGACTGCGAACCAGGTCAGCTTTGTGTTGGAATACCCCTGGTTAGCGGAGCCAGAATTACACCCCCAAACTTTGGGCCTTCAATACAGGTTCGTCTCCTGGGAATTAAGCAATTGAAAGGAGTGTCAGTTGACGTTGCGGTTTATCGCTGTAGCAAGTATGTAGGAGTATAGATTAGTGATATGTTATTACTTTTACTTCTCTAGAGCACTGAGATTTTTTGTTGGTGTTGATTTGATAGATTATTACAAGCTTATCTACAATACTTATCTTTAGAGAGCTAAGATCAGTTCATTCGTAAACCATGAAACCATCGCTTGTGTGATACTCCTTTAAACTCAAACCGACACTGACTCGCTCACACAGCAATGTCAAAGAGGAGTGAGTTTACAGGACGCAGTACTATCTCTCTCTAGAGACTAGAGAAGTACTATCTCTCTCTAGAGAGCTATCCAAGCTTCGGTCGAGCTAGCTTGAGCTTGTGAAGTTGGTTACTCGAGCGGAGCAGAGCTTATTCTGAGAGCGGGAACCTCCTGACCGATGACCGACTGATTGAGCTGGACTGAGAGGAAGAGAGGTGAAAGTAGCCAACTGACACTCCTGTCCTGTCATACATGCCAGCTGTCATTTCGGTGACACAGCCGCTGGCTAGCCAGGAAAAATACACGTACAAAGTACACATTAAACATACGCAGGTACGGTACTCGCAAAGACCCGTCCCACAGACACAATCGAGAGAGGCTGTGCCAGCAATACATACATTACATTAAGAGAGTTAGTGACAGTTTCCAGTCACACATTCATATGATATGTCCTATCGCGTTACTTTCAGCGGTCACATCCAACTTCACGATTAGAATACGACTCCTCCGCACTTGCGTACTCAAAACTCATCATTCACAACTCACATCTGCGCTCACGGCTGTCCCGGAGAGGAATTAGTGAATTTTAGCGATTTTTCTTCGTCATTTCAGATGCCCATCTGCTTCAATAAGTTTCACTCCTGTCCGCCCCCACTTAGAGAAGCCCTCGCGCAATGGCCAAAAATTCCAAAAAGTTGCACAACTACGCCCTACCTTGCTCAGAAGAACCATTGCCATTGCTTCCACATACTGCTTTTGCGTGCCCTTTTTTCATAGTAGCTTCATCAAGTGCAGCCGAACATTCCATACGAAAAGGGCACGCAGACTCGGTAATGCAGCCCAACGAATCCATGATGCGTGCGCGAAACTTATTATTGGAACTTTTGTTGTTCCTGTCGGTCGGGGAGTCATGTTGGTACACCATCAGCGGAGGCGCAGAAGAGTACAGCCTTGCTCGTCGACTTGGATTCTTCAGGAAGGATGAGTACTATGCTTTCCTGGTCGGCACTGGGCTGGCATCATACACTTATGCTGTCGATCCGGTTACTAAAGAGAGCGAGAAGACGGAGGAGATACAAATCGAAAGAGATCGATGGGAAGCTTTGTTGGTTGAACATAAAAGTGAATTTGAGGTGCAGCAATTTAATGTTGATTGGAAGAATGCTATGAAAGGTCTAACGCAGAAAGACAAGGAGAAGTCCAGGTTAAATGTCATTCGTATTGGAGAGAGAAGAACAACTGAAATAGGTGAAGATGAGGAGGATCAGATCGGATGGAGCTTTAAGAATTATGGTACACAACTAAGAAAACGGAGCGACGGCGTACATAAACCACCGCCTCTGGCGAAACTATCATCACGTCAACGCACTTTTATTTACAGCATTCGCAATTTGTGTACTGACACTATCTCCGCCGACATTGACTTCTGGGCCAACAAATTTGCGAGACCAAGTGATGACGCTGACGACGATGTCGAAGATGATGACACTGACGACGATGTCGAAGATGATGACGCTGACGACGATGTCAAAGATGATGACGATGCCATGGAGCGATTGCAGCGAGCCGCCTGCAAAGAAAGCCAAACCAACTACATTTGTAGAGCATTCATTGAAGTGTCGCGAGAATGGGACCATCAGCGAAGACGAAGCAGCACAGTTTGTCTCTAACTTAGATCCAAAGGTATTCAACACTTTGTTTGCACAAATGATGAAGAAGCAACATGAAGAATCGAATGACAGTTACGCATTCTCGTATCAAAATGTGAAGAACCTCAAGAGGATGCAATATGTACGAGTGCCAAAGAACAAACTGGATGATACTGATGAATCGTTTACCAAAAGCAGCAATTGGATCGAAAAGGCCATCGATATGAATTGCGGCGCCAAAGACGACGACTCCAGGATCAAAAGTGCAAAGCGGATCATCAAGACAAAAAAGAAGAGGTACAACAAGTATGCAAGAATTATGCAACCCTATGCATCTTGTGGGATGGTGCCTTTTCTTATGCAAGCAAGATCAACCCGACTGCAAAGGATGCCAGAATGTACGAGCGTTTTATCACAGCTGCAGTCCACGAACATGTTAAAATGGGATTGAACGTCACACCTAAAGTGCACTTGATGTGGGCTCATGTACTAGAACAGATGAAATCTGAAGGAGGCTTGGGTAACAAACGTGAAGACTGGGGTGAGAAACAGCACCAAGAGTCTTCGAAGTTGCGAGAGCAATTCCAGTTCACAAAGGATAGGCAGATCCGTGCCGAAGCCATGGCGGGACTGCGCCAAGAAGAATCGCATCCAGATGTTGTTGCACACGGCGCAACTGTTGATGCAGATTCATGCCGTGGACCACGTAAGGATTACACATCCAAAGAAGAAGAGCGCAAGAAGAAGCGAGACAAAGTGAGGATGTCAACGCTGGAGAGTGTGGAGGTGGAGTTGTTTGTTATTGAATTGATTGCATTGAGTTAGAGTAACTCTTACAAAGATATTATATGTAGATTGTTATAGATTGAAGATGCATCAGATTTTAATCACGGATTAATCCGTGACTGACTCACTACTTCTGGCGGGAAAGAGTTTGATGCAGCCGTGCGCTTCGTTGCATGCAGCAATGTCACTATTTTTGTTTTTCACGGTTCACGGTGCACTGTTCAGATACTGCATAGTATTTTTCATACAAATCGCAAAGGAAATTAGGAAGTTACCACTCTCCAGAGACACAACATAAACAACAACACCAGTTGTTGAGAATTCAAAAGCGACGTTTCATCGTCATAAGTCTATTGCGATCCCTGATCGTTCGTAGAACAACACAATTTAACAACATAATCTGCGACACGAGATTCCAATTCCCAATGAAGATCATCGACCTCGTAATCGCATTGGCATACTTTTCTATCCCAGTCCAGATCCTGGTTGCCTTGTGCAAATTCCCCAGACTGACAAGAAGAGCGACTACAAAGGTTGTTGTACTGCTGGTTCTATTTGCTTTTTTCATTTTTCTATGCGGAGCGGGACATCTTCTTCGCTGCATAGATATGGGCGACACAACATTGTTTCGGGTCGTTAACATCCTTACTGCGGTAATTTCCTTCACAACAAGTATCTATCTTATGCCTTTTGTTCCGAATCTACTGGAAGGGACGGATAAACTCTATCTGGAGGCAACTACTTCGAAAGAGCTCATCAACAAAATGTATCCTCCTCAGATTAGAGAGCGTCTGTTGAATCGCGAACAATCTAGATTGGAATTGGATGGGAGTGGAAGAACAACATCACGAGTGAAGGATGTCAGCACTAAGGAAGTTGAATTGATCGGAGACAGTTCTAAGGAAAGACGGAAAAGTGATATCAGGCAGCGGATTCAGGAGTTTATTCGGCGCAGAAAAATTGACACATTGGAGGTTGATATCACTCAAGAGGACACAGAGAACGATCTTCTTGATTCTATTCCGATCGCAGATGATTTCAATGATACATCAATCATGTTTGCTGATATTTCGAGCTTCACCTATTGGTCAAGTCAACACTCACCAATCGAGGTGTTCACACTTCTTGAATCACTCTTCTTTGAGTTTGATACCATTGCCAATAAAATGGGTATTTACAAGTTGTCAACAGTGGGAGACTGCTACATTGCTGCTGCTGGAGTACCTTATCCACGGGAGGATCATGCAATAGTACTTACCGAATTTGCTGAATGCTGTCGACAAAGGGCAAATGATCTCTTCGTTAGACTCAGTCCTAAACTCGACACTGATGATCTTGGCATAAGAATTGGCATACACTCTGGTCCAGTAACAGCTGGAGTGTTGCGCGGCGACAAGGCTCGGTTTGACTTCTTCGGTGACACAATCAACACAGCACAAAGGATAGAGTCAACGGGTAAGCCAAACGCTGTCCATCTTAGTTCTGAAACAGCACAATTGATTGAAGTAGCCGGGAAGGGAAATTGGTTACTCCCACGGAAGGATGCAGTCAAGGCGAAAGGGAAGGGAGAATTGAAGACCTATTGGCTCCGAATGAGAGACGAGGAGGAGTCAAGTGAGGAAGATCCTTCCTGCATGGTGTAATAATTTTAACTTTACGTATTTACACTTGGGGTGCGATCTGGGGAATATAGGCGCCTACCAGACGAACTATAAAATCCTGTTGATATTACAACAACATTACACTAATGTTGCTTCTTCCAAGTCCAACTTGAAAATAGGGTACCACTCATCCAAAGTGCCCTCTGTCCTCCAAAGTGAAAGGTATTTGGCATTCCAACCAACTGATGATGCTTTCTTACCATCATCTAATGTTTGATGATCTATTTGTTGCCTTCTTCCTGGAATCCATGTTTCATATCGTTTCTCCTCTTCATTTTGTTCTGTATACTTCTTCAAAAATCCATTGGTAACATTCTCTTGATCTTCGGGTGCATAGACTAATGCCATGTGCGGTCTAAATTTTGGCTCCTCTGCTCCTTCATCATTATTATTACTTTTACCATCATCATCAGTATTGTCATCATCCTCCCCATGCCTCTCATCAGGTGGAAATCGATTACGAACAATATCATGCAATAATTTTAATTGCGGTGTTGTTTCGAGAATCAAGAGTGAGATGCAGCATCCAAATCCCTTTCCATTGTCGGCTGTTTTGGGATAGGGGAAGTAGTATTGAGATGTCGGTATTAGTTGTAGCTGCTTGCTACTACTATTAGTTGGTGTTTGTTGACCGTCGTTAAATATGTTGGCTGCTTGTGTTTGATACTCTTCGAGACATTGACGCAACATTGATTCTGCCTGCTGTCGTTGTTGTGTGGTGGCTGGTTCATCGCAGCTGCTGCCATCAACACCATCATCTTGAGGATGATGCAGAGAAGTATTATAAAGCAGCGTACAATGAGGTACAAATGTATACTGCCCCGACGCACTCCCTCCACACTTCTCCCGGAGGTATTCCATCTCTTTTATCATATGGGATGAGTCATCGGGGGCAGGTTCGAGCCAGAGGGAGATTCCTGAGAATCTGTGAGAGAACTTTGAAGTCGTCATTTTGCTGCACTTCTTTTGATATATTGCTCGCCGATCCTTGGTTGACTGTGTACTGGAGAGTGAACTCTGGCTAGACTTCTGGCTGGCTAATTACTTATTGTACTGCCTGGATGGAGCTGGCTGCTGGCTGGCATGGTGCGGTGGTGAGTGGTGCGAGCGAGCGAGGAGCGAGGTGCGAGGTGGAAGTCTGCGGAAAATTCCACCTTCTCTTCTTTCTTGTACGCGCGTTAACTCTAAATTGTGTACTTATTCCCTTGGTTGGGCAGTTACGTGCGGTGGTGAGAGCGAATGAACGGAAGATTCGACAACCAACCTTCTCCCGCCCGTTGTGCTTGGTTGGGCAGATATGTAGGTAGGTACACCCTACATAGGATCTTCAGACACCTGTCTGAGTCACTTGGAGGACTCAGCTCTCTGCACATGTGCAGAGTCCCTCTGAAGAGGACTCCCACATGTGACAGAAGATCCTATGTAGGGTGAGGTAGGTACGTATCTAAGACTGCTGTCTCAATTTTTCCGCCATCCATTCTACTTCTTTACTTTCTATCGTACCGCATCCATCAAAAAAACCCACGCCCACAACCTAACCATGGATTCCATCTCCGTATCAACAACAGCCCAAAGCACCACCGCCACCCCTTCCCAACAACAACAAGGGGGGACGAGCAGCAACAACCTAATCTGCGGAGTGTTCCATCCCGAAAATTCTCAAAATGCCTTTCTCTCACTTCAAGATGGGAAGCGTGATGGGTTTGATTATGTTGTGACTGAATTGCCCGTTCCAATTGGCATCAATGCTGCAGCCGCTGCTGCAACTAATGGAGGAGGGAGAAAGAGTTCTTCTTCGACTAGTAGTGTAGTACGAACTGATGTGAAGAAGATGGATAGTCGATGGTGGAGTACTTCTGTGGTTGGTATTGTTGGAGATCCTCCTCATTGGAACACGGCAGCATCATCATCGACTACAAGATCTGTTGTACATAATAATTCTTCTTCTTCTACCGCTACTACTACGGGCAGTGAATTAATCAAGGTGTTGACATCATCCAAAATTGGTTCGTCGTCAAAGAAGAAACAAGAGGCAGAGAAAATATTTTGGGGAATGATGGAATGGGCATCGCACATGTGTATTCCTGCAGTTATCTTGCCGACTATACCCCTTGGTGATGATGATGTTGATTCCAATACAATTGGTAGCAGTGATGAAGAGGATATGTTTGATGACTCTTCCAATGACAACAACAACAACAACAACAACAACAACAAACAACAACCTCAAGATCAAACAATGAAGAAAAAGAAGAAGAACGCCTCAATCAACAATACATCCGCCAAAGAATACGCTCGTCTCATCAGTCAACTATCCACATCATCCATCTGCACCACATCACGTGTCCAACTATGGATTCGTGTTCCACTAACACTCCAACACCTCCAGGCATATCAATTACTCCTATCACGATGTGATCACTCCCCCAGTATCGGATGCATGCTATCCATTACATCACCACTCAACAGTAGTAATGCTACTACTACCGAATTACCATCAATGACACGAGCATTGCACACCATCATGGGAGGGGGACATGTCAAGGGTATCAGTTGGGATGTAGCGGTATTTCTCAAGAATAAACGGGGATATCCGACATTATCGAAGGGTCATCAATATTTGTTTCGATTGGTGTATGGTCGACTTGGTAGGACGTTGCGTACATTGGTAGAGGGACGGTTTGTTGTTGTTGCCGGGTGGTGGTAGTGGTGGTGCAGTATTGAATCATCAGGAAGATGGTGGTGGTGAAAGTAGTCCAACGAGGAGGTATTATTTACAATACTTGGCACATTTACGGTCAAGAGCACCTCTTCCATCATTATTGGATAGTGAAGAGGCGTTATTGGAGACTCCGTATCTTGATAATCTGCAGTCACCGTTACAACCATTGGGGGATCATTTGGAGTATCAAACATATGAAACGTTTGAGAAGGATCCAGTGAAATATAAGAGGTATGGAGAGGCAGTGCATTTGGCATTGGAGGATGGGATGAAGGAGGGGAAGTTTCCATTTGTAAAGAGGGTTAAAAGCAATGTGTCATATTTGAGACAGATTATTGCCTCTGGAGAAGGTGGTGAATTGGGATTATTAGAGGACTTGTTACTGGACAGTATGAACAAACGAGATGGAGTCGTTCTTGATGTAGATCTGTATGAAGCAACCATTTTTGTAGTGGGTGCCGGCCGAGGTCCATTGGTGCGCGAGTCCATTGCCGCTGTTGCACGGGTAGCTTCTTCAATGTTGGTTGAAAACAAGGCTCTTATTGCAAAAGTTGTTGCCATTGAGAAAAACCCAAGCGCAGTGTTGTATCTTCAGAGTTTGAAGAGTACTCAGCGATCGTGGAATGGTGGAGAGGAGTATGCGGAACAGTTGGATTTGCATTATCCTCACAATTGTGGTAATGATATTGAGGTATTGACTCGAAGAGGTGGCATTACGTCTCCACTTCCTGGACTATCGAACGTGACGGTTATTGGTTGTGATATGCGTGAGGCGACATCTCATCCGCTGCTAAAGTTTATGATACAAAATGAAGAATTTAGGGCGGACATTGTTGTCAGTGAACTGCTTGGGAGTTTTGGTGACAATGAACTGTCCCCAGAATGTTTGGATGGAGTACAACGATGTGGAATTCTGAAGGATGATTGCGTGAGCATTCCACAGAATTACACTGCATTTATTGCTCCTGTGTCATCCTCTCGCCTTTTTTCCGAAGCTAGATGTCAATCCAGCTTCCCTGCTCATCCGGAGGAGGGACCAGCAGCTCCAGCAAGTGGAATGCAAAGAGCCTTGGAGACACCGTATGTTGTGAGGAGTCACGCAGCTAGTCAAACTCATCCAGAGATTGCTTGCTGGACCTTTTCTCATCCACGACCTTCAAAAAGTGACACAAGAATGGACACAGAGGAGAACAGCTCCAACAAATTCAACGCTAGTGCCGAGGCTGCGAAAAATATCAATAATGATCGGCATGCTCACGTTTCTTTTCGCAGTGATCCAATGCTTGGTGCAAGTGCTGGCTGCGGATATGGTGCTCTGAATACAGAAATGCCCTCCGTGGATGTCAATGAGGGAGGTGATGGGACCAATGTGACTATCCATGGCTTCTTGGGATCATTTCACTCAGTATTGTACGAGTCACCTTCTGACAGGTCAAAAGTGGGGAAAATGAAACGGAAATCATCAACCGAAGAAGAACGGCTTTCTGTTATCAGCATCGCCCCAAATTCTTTCTCAGTTGGAATGTTCAGCTGGTTTCCACTGTATTTTCCACTGAAGCAGCCCCTCTGTGTACCAGAAGGAAGTACAGTGAACTGCAGCGTGTGGAGACGATCTGACGATGCGAGGGTGTGGTACGAATGGTGCGCAGAAGTTATTGACGATGACGGCAATGTGTGGTCGACGAGCTCGATACATAACCCTGGAGGAAGATCGTATCACGTTCGTCTTTGATGCGATAGACAACCAATCTCGAGAAAGTTATAGCGTTTCTTGAAGTACATCGAATGGAATCTAGAGAGAGAGAGAGAGAGAGAGAGAGAGAGAGAGAGAAGTAATAAAATACACAACTACATTAGCATATCTACTCGTTCGCTGCGCTATCGATCGAATCAAGATTACTGCCGAGGTGACTATTTCCAAAATCTTCCCTGCAGGGTTTGGGGGTTGAAGAATATTTCGGCTACTCTGCCGACTCCATGGATGGCCTTCGCTCTTACCACCGACGTCGGTGATACCATTGGAGTCATGGCCGGAAGCTGTGCCTGCTTCGTTGCGAAGAAGTCCATCACAGGTGACAACTCGATCAATATGACACTTGAGTCGCAAAAAGACCTTCTGCTTGTCGTGGAACAGCATGACAACCTCTTCGCTGTAGATGGACTCGCTTCGATTGCTTATTACAAGTGGGATCTAACTTGGGAATGCAAACGTGATCCTGTTCTCTTGTCAACGTACATTAGTAACATGCCAAGCAACACACCGAGAGCTGCAAGACCAATTATCAGCAGTTCAACTTCTGGAAGATAATGTCCAGAATATGAATAAGTTGACGCCACAACAAGAGGAAGTATTACGAAGCCAACATTCTGGATTGCTGTGTATAGCCCAAAAGCAAGGCCAGAAACAGATTGATCCACCACTATGGCCACCGATGGAAGTAAAGCAGACACTCCAATTGAGAATCCAAGACCTTCTAAAACGAGGGCTGGTATCAAAGAGCCTCTCTGGAGGAGTAACAGTAAATGCGCAATACCCAACAGTGCTGGCGCAAGACATAACAATTCGACAGGCCGACCATATTAATCGACGCAAAAGTGCCCAAAGAGGAAAGTAGTGCATATCATAACGATATATGGAATAGTCATGAGAAAACCAGCAATTTCAGTCGATTGATCCTTTTGCCAGCAAAAGGCTTTTGCGCAAGCCTCCGAGAAGAAATGATCTGAACAATTGATGTCGGATTGCTGCATTGGATCAAAGACATAAGATGACTTCTCCCAACTCAGTTGCTCTACTTCTGATTCGCTTTTTGTGACATTGAGGGAATCAGGCCAAACAGGTGCATATGATATGAATGGCGAGCTTTCTGGGCAACTCATATTGTTACCGTCTATTTGAGCATTCCCCGCTACAGGTGAAAGGTATCCAGATGAGCATTGTTCGGGATGTTTTAGTCTACAGTCGTTCGGTGGCTCGACGAATAGATTTCGTTCCAACATCAATCCCGAAGCGTTGTCAATGAATGTGCTCTCCACCCCATATATTGTCAGACACAAGCAGCAAATAAGCCAAAATGTTGAAGGGAAATTTGGCATGTGACAGTGGCTTCCATCATCATCCTGCGGTACAGGAGAGGAAGAGTAGCCCTTGCCCTTAGCTTCTCCATCGAAAGATGGCTCTATGTTATTTGTTGAATGGGGCTGACTTCGTAGAAGCTGCGTCTCAGCCCAGCTATCCATTAGATGAGCAGCAACAGAAGCAAGAACAGACACGCTCATCAATATGGCACCAACCCAAAAGCTGAATGCAGTTGACAAATGGTTAGCACTAGCTGGGCCGATGACAAAGCTCAAGAGGTATCCTACATAGCTCATAGCTGAGGAGATCCCAAGTGCGAATCCAATCTCTTTCGTTGGAAACCATGATACAAGGAAAGCTTGGTCTGTTGCAAATAACGCTTCAAACCCAAGTCCAAACACAAACCGTCCAGTGATTGTGATCCACCAGCTTTTGTGTCGAACTCCAAACGATGAAATGATTTGGCCCATCAAACAAGTAGATGATAGAACCAACAGACAAATGCTTGCTCCAAATTTATCTACTGCGGAACCGGAGAATATGGGCATAAATACTCCTGGTGCTTGAGCAACTGAAAACAAAAGCTGATATTTCTTTTCAAAGTCAGCACCAGGAATGGTCTCTTTCAGCTGTTCGTGTATAGATGCTGGCAGCTTGATTCTGAATCGTGAGAGAAGAAGTTTAGTAAGCAATGTGGAAATGCTGCGCAGTGATGAATCTGGATAGAACTTACAGATAATATAGACCGAACATTATCATACATGAAAGGATGAGTATTATCCATCTCTGCTTCAGGGACTGTTTCTCTGAGTTTTGTGAATCTAAACCACAACTTCGCTCAATGGAGGGTGCTACTCCTACTCTGGCTCTGGATACGTTGAAACTCGGTTGCCGTCCCATCTTGACCTTAACAGAGGATATACATCACAGACCTGCAAATTTACCGTGGTATTGAGTTTTGATTATGAAGTTTTTGCTCATCTATTTTCCGATGAAGCATTTTCATTTGGCAAGCAGAGAGCTCAATTTTTGGGTAGGAGCAGACGAGAGCCCCACTGTACGAAGTCTATCAGCGATCAAAATGATCACCTCTCTTCCTCCCTTCTTCTTGGGTTCTCATTCGCCTTCATCTGTCATTGTTGACACAACAACATCAGATCATGATCATATCGATGTTGACACTTCCAATTCGCTTCTCATACGGAAGAACACCTACCTATCGTTCATATTAATCCTCTCCCTGCATTTAAACAACATTCCAATGCATCTTGCCATTAACAAATACTTAATGATAATCTACAACTACAATTCCATTCCAAAATGTTTCTACTCAATTCATCGCTTCCAAGAGTTTGCAGCTCCCTCATGAGCAATCCTCAACTTCAGCAGCAAATCTTGCATCCGTTCAGCATTGCAGGCTGTAGAATGCTCTCGACATCGGCGTCTACACTGAAGGGAAATGACAAGCAGCACATCGTCGTCGCTTTAGGTGGAAACGCGTTGCTGAAAAGAGGTGAACCGCTCACTATTGACAACCAAAGGAAGAACATAAGAGAAGGTATATCAAGTCTAACTAGTGTCCTCAGAAACAATACAGTCACGTTCGTCCACGGGAATGGACCTCAAGTAGGTCTGCTGGCGTTGGAAGGCGCTGAATATCAAAAGCAAACAGGTGCCACTCCTATGCAGCTAGATGTTCTTGATGCAGAGACTGAAGGAAGCATTGGATATATGCTCGAGCAGGAGATTGATTTTGCTTTGGGGAACGAAAGCCGCCAACGAGGCGTCATCACGATGCTATCACAAATTATCGTGTCTCAAGATGATGAAGCCTTTAATAATCCGACCAAGTTCATCGGGCCAGTGTACTCCTTGGAGGAAGCAAATAAACTTGGTAAGACTGTGAAGCAAGATGGACAGTTCTACAGACAGGTAGTACCGTCTCCAAAGCCAATTCAGCTGATTGAACAACAGCTCACCGCATTAAAGCTGCTAACCAAGAATGATGCCATCGTAATATGCGGTGGAGGTGGAGGTATTCCAGTTATATTTGACCCTGTCAGTGGAAGACTGAATGGTATCGAGGCTGTTATTGATAAAGATCGTGCAGCTTCCATGTTGGGCAAGACACTGGGCGCTGATGGATTCATGATATTGACTGATGTGGAAGGAGTTGCTGTGAACAAGGACAAACCTGATCAGAAGTGGATAAAATCAGCTTCACCGGCTGCCCTACAGACACTAGCAGATAACTTCCCAGCTGGCTCAATGGGACCAAAAGTCGACTCTGCCATAGACTTTGTTCAAAGTCAAAGGGGTAAGTGGTGTAGGATAGGTTCATTGACAGATGCTACTGCGATGATCGAGGGAAGGGCTGGAACAAACATTACAAATGAGCATGGTCCAGATCATTTAGAGTACTATTAAAGCTTATTAAAGACAGAGTAATTAGCTATGAGAGCCGCAAAAAGGTACCATGCTACATAGTTGCCTTCTTACAAAATTGCTGTCTGAAAAGACGCGTCTTTCAATCCCTTCAATAATCCATTTGCGCTTCATCTAGGCGCTACAACTATCGGTGGAAACAAAATCATTATATGCAAGTGTTTGCCTTCACCTCAAACGTTTGCACTTTGATTACATATACTCGTGATGTGTCAACAAACGAAACGCACTACCAAAGGTAGAATCATTGCTAGAGTGATCCCCCTGCTGAGTGCTCCATTGTCAGCTAATCTAGGTGGTGTACTACTGAATGATTCGAAGCAGCCTGGTGTTCTATCGGTCCTATCGAAGCATCTGCACGTAGGGTTTGTTAAGGAGTAGTCACAAACGCCATGTCCAGCGCAATTGGCGGGGCAAATCATGCTGCAAGCATAGAAAAAGCATATGATTAGAAAAGAGCACAACGAGGCATACTTGTCAAAAGAAATAAGAATACTTACTCGGGACACATAATCGCAAGCTTTGGACATTCAAATGTTACATCCGTATCTGGGATCAAATGAGTCTGCCCATCATACGAACAAAGTAGCTCACGTCCAGCAACCTTGACATTCAAAACGTGGTTCACTTCGTCACATTCTGCCTCTAAGCATACAGGGCGTTGCTGATCAGTGTTAAAGCATCGGCTATTATCCGAATCTGATTCCGCAGCAGTAGCGAAGTAGTCAAGTATTGGGAGTTTCATTTGCTCTAATTTCCCCGGCACTTGTTTGCACGTTACTGCGTTCACAGTGTATGTTGGACAATAGTCTGCTCTCGTTGTTAGCGCCCCGAGGCTCGGTGAGCCCGGGAAGTACCGAAATTCAGGCGGTGGGGGCGTGTACGCCATACTGAGCTGAGAAAAGTCTACTAGATCACAGACTCCCATCCCTGTATGTGTCGGATCACAACCAAAGGACCCCATGAACTTGTTGCCTTCGACTTTGTATTCCGTATTGCAAAATGATCCTTCCGAATAAGATGGTACTTGCCCGTCCACAATGCAATCCTCTTCCACAAATTCACATCCTGCACCATGACCAAAGACTGAGACTTTGGCAACACTATAATCTGGCTTGTACCATCCCGAATCGTGAAGTAATCCCAGCGTTAAGGATGAAAGGATTTCTGGAACACCGCCCTGAACTGCGCTTAAGTTTTCTGTGAAGAAGTATCGCTCTTCAAAGTGAGATCCAAAGCAATCTGCTTCGCCGCTGGGCTGATTCTCAAGCGGTGCACCAGTCAGTGTTTGACAATTGAATTGATTCCTAGCAACTTGGCGAACGGTTGGTAGGGTGACCTCAAAGAATCTTACCCCTTGCCTTGAAAACTTTTCTTGCAGTACCGACTTGTCAGGGACATACAGTTCCCTCATTTGTCCAATCAATACATATCACTTCCGTCATTTGTGGATTTTGAGTTCGTCGTAATCCAGTTTTGGAATCATAAAAGAATATCATATCAGCACTCGCCACACCAAGCACATGTGCTAATTCATGTACCGCACTCCCCACAGCCAGCTGTAACGCTTTATCCGCCTCCGGACTTAGTTCATTTCCATCACCCCCACCACTACTATCAGTCGAAGATAATTGATCAATACTGGTCAAATCAATTGCATCCAAACAAAAATCAATCGATCCAGCAATCGGTCTAGCAAATTGATCCCAAAAACAACTAAATGCACTAGCCAATGTCTTTGAACTTCCCCGATAACAAACATCACTATTGGCAGTGACATAAATGACCAAATCCGCATTGGGAACACCCTGCGCTGAGAACGATGGACTCCGTTGTGGATCACCGAATGGACATGAGTCGTAGTCAATCTTTAAATTCTCCATGACTCGGTACCACGGAAAGGGCGGAGGACCATGCCTTGGCCATTTGGGGTAATACCTGCTTCGTGAGATAGTCTACCCGCTGGGCTGTGTAGGTGGATTGGCATCGACCATAGATCTAATTCGGTCGTGTCAAAGTGTATTCGCAATGGTTGGAATAATGATTGTGCCTCTTGCAGTATCCGACCCGTTTCAGTAATAATTTCATCGTTGCTACTACTATTTTTGGTATTGGAATCGGTGTTTTCAGTGGACAGCAGCCGCCGCTGTTGATAATATCGCTGCACTTGTTCATATGGATGCCCAGCGTTTCCATAGTTGACATGCTTCAAAAACGGCGAATCTGCACCACTTTTGGGATCAATGTCCTCCCTTCTCCTTGGATGCGTGCGAGGCCTGTCATGTATTGGAAGAACATTATCTATGTCATCATTTTGGTGAGTGGCCGTCGAGAAGAATGTTGGCTCTTCTGGCGTTAGGCATAACGCTACTGGGAGAAGAAGCAAAGATACGAATGGGAGCAGTGAGGTCATTAGCATCTACCCGCCCTATTAATGAAGAAAAAGATGAACTCTTCTGCCCTCGGCGTGTGAAGGGGTGGGGGGGGGGGGTTTTTTTTTTGGGGGGGGGGGGGGGGGGGTTTACTCCAATTTTTGATTTACTGATATCTCTCTCTCTCTCCCTCCCTCCGCTCCCTCTCTCTATCTCTACAGAGTGCGATGTGGCGATAACAACGAATCAACAACAGCAACGAAACAACAGACATATCTACAACAACGAACAACGCAACATCAACCGAAGCGGTCATTTTATCTCCTTCGATCCTTCCTTTGATTGCCGGTCTCTATGCAGTTTCTCACAACAATGTCTCACTTTCTCGCATTCATCACACCACTCTCATGTCTCATGCCCGCCCTTGCTGCCGCCATCCGATCCCTGCTCCTTGCGCTATCGTACCGCTCATGTCGATAATTAAAGAGCTGCTCGACACTAATGATGTAATAACGCTACATACAAAATGATGTGCTGCTTCTCTCTCGAGCCCTCGCCCCTAGCTATGTACGCATAATATTATTATTGATATACACTATGTGCTTCTACTACTCCTACTAATAATGATAACTTAGAAAATTATACTTGCACATTCATTTACGTAGGTAGTTGCGGTAGCACACAAGAAGGGGAATAGATTACTTGTGGATGCACTGCAGAAGCAGAACAAGACGGAACAAACCTTGGCATCTCAGGGAAGACCGGCACAACAACAGAAGATGAAAGGGATATTGTAGCTGATGGATGACGGAGATGCTGGTGATGGAGGTGGCTGGGCTACATTGATGACGTCTTCCTTCAAGTCTTCGGCCAGTGTGGCCGCTTCTCCCCCCCCCCCGCTGCTTTGGCATCCTCCCTCGGCAATTTTCCGTGAGTGCACCATCGCCTCCTTTGTTTTTTCTCTGTACATACATTCCAGCTTGCTTCTATTATTTGTCTTGTGTAGATGATTCTGGCGCTCTTCTACTAAACTGGTGGCATTAGATCGAAACCACTCAAGCCTACGAGCTTTGGAGATATCAGTGTAATTTTCCATGCCTCGTAACGACTCTCCAACGATCTCATAATGGGCGGGATGACAGTTGTAGACAATTCCGCTGCGCTTAGAAGGCGTGGGTTTTCCTGGACGAGTCTTGATATGATGGAGTATGGATTAGGTTTTTTGGCTCGCTTCTTCATTGCGCAGAATTCCTCATCTGTGATTCCAAGAGGACGGCTCATTATGACTTTTGGCAAAGCTGCGCAGTGTAACTTTTGATGAAACATCACCGTCTTCTTCTTTACGATGCACCGACTCTTGCAAGACCGCTCGGATGAATCTCTGAGCGCACATGGATAGCTTCGTGTCGACTTCATGATGAACTCTAATAATGGAGAAAGGAATATCAGCTACAGCGGCTCGTCTATAATTCGCTCTGCTTGATCGGCTTCACGACTAGCAAGGGTGGCTAAGGCTACGGATGTAGCATAAAATTTATCAAGTAGCCTGACCTCGACAAACAATACAATTCAAGTACAATAAGTTGTGACTTCCAAATTGTGGGCGAACGCAAGGCCTATCTACTCCTTTCAATGTTGCTCAGCACTCTTTGACGTGCGCGAGAAGAGGAGTACATAGACGGGGTAAGACGATTGGGCGGAGTGCCTAGCCGCTTGTTGTGACTTGTGACTTGTGACTTGTTAGCGCATGCCTTTCCTCGCCGGCCATCATTGCTGAGCATTAATTGTTTGGATCGTAAGAATTCTTGTGCGCCAGAAACAGGCAGCCAATGTGGCTACTACTTATTATTCGAGAAGTGTGTGAGCAATACTACTTATCTATGTTGATAACAAGGATTCGATAAATAATTAGTGGTGTGATGTAATGACGCTACATCCAAAAATGTTGTGCTACATCTCTCTCCCGAGAGAGAGCCCTCTAGGCTATGCACGCATAATATTTGATACACTATGTTGTCTACTCATAATAATAACACCAACTTAGAAAATTATACTTGCACATTCATTGCGTAGGTAGTTTGTGGTAGCACACAAGAAAGGAAATATACTACTTGTGGATGCACTGCAGAAGCAGAACAAGACGGAACAAACCTTGACAGCTCAGGGAAGATCGGCACAACAACAGAAGATGAATGGGATATTATAGCTGATGATGACGGAGATGCTGGTGATGGAGGTGGCGGAGCTACATTGATGATGTCTTCCTTCAAGTCTTCTGCCAGTATGGCCGCTGCTGCTTTCGCATCCTCCTCGGCAATTTTCCGTGAGTGCACCATCGCTTTCCTTGTTATTTTCTCTGTACATACATGCCAGCTTGCTTCTATTTGTCTTGTGTAGATGATTCTGGCGCTCTTCTACTAAACTGGTGGCATTAGATCGAAACCACTCAAGCCTACGAGCTTTGGAGATATCAGTGTAATTTTCCATGCCTCGTAACGACTCTCCAACGATCTCATAATGGGCGGGATGACAGTTGTAGACAATTCCGCTGCGCTTAGAAGGCGTGGGTTTTTCCTGGACGAGTCTTGATATGATGGAGTATGGATAGGTTTTTGGCTCGCTTCTTCATTGCGCAGAATTCCTCATCTGTGATCCAAGAGGACTGAGCCTGCAGATTATGACTTTTGGCAAAGCTGCGCAGTGTAACTTTTGATGAAAACATCACCGTCTTCTTCTTTACGATGCACCGACTCTTGCAAGACCGCTCGGATGAATCTCTGAGCGCACATGGATAGCTTCGTGTCGACTTCATGATGAACTCTAATAATGGAGAAAGGAATACCAGCAACAGTTAAGTAGTGGCTCGTCTATATATATTATTCGCTCTGCTTGATCGGCTTCACGACTAGAAAGGATGGCTAAGGCTGAAGTAACGTAAGTTGTGACTTCCAAATTGTGGGCGAACGCAAGGCCTACTCCTTTTAATCAATGTTGCTGAGCACTTTTCGACGTGAGAAGAAGGGTACTTAGATGGGGTATATATGTACGATGGGAGTGCCGTGGCGGTTGTTGGGACTTGTGACTTGTGAGCGAATGTTTTTCCTCATCGCATCATTGCACACATTATGTATTGCCGAGCATTGTTTGATCGTGAGAATTCTTCGCAACCAGAACAAGTAGCCAATGAGGCAACCGTACCTACCAAAGAGTTAAGCCTTTCACGACCAAGCCAACCCTGGTGGGGACTAAAACATGTCTCTTACTTTTGCCCATAGAGAGCGGGGTGACTATTTCGACAGCTGATGAGTCAAAAATATTTTTTTTTAAAGGGAAAACATAATATCATCCTTTTTAGTGCAGATTTGGATAGATCTCATTAAGTAGAGGATTTAGGAATTTTCGATCATGAAAAAATTCCAAATATTGACCAAGTTATATACAATTCAATGAAAAATATTTGGTCAGCCTCCTGCCGCCATGGGGGACAATTTCGACACTAGGTAAACTACTAGTAAACAAGTTCCTGCCACAAAAAAAAAACCATTACTACGCTTGTAGTGGACCGTTTTGCCTCGGAAAAAGGTTGTTATAGTGCTCTATATGATCCCAGCAAAAAAAAAACCATGCAGATGAATGTGGAATGGTAGAATTGAGCTAATTTTACAAAATGATAGAATATTTATCAAGACTTGCAGTTTTGCTGCTGCTGAGTTTCGGCCCTCTCAGTCATCTCACGCTTACAACTTGTGCGTCGTACCTCCACTTCCTCTTTCTCATCCTCTGCATTGTTGATACTTTCTATCACCTCTTCAAATGTTGCACTGCTACGTCTGTATCGGCAGAATATTCCTCTGTATCGACCTACACCGCGTCTCCAGGACTGTTCCTTATCATCAGCTTCATCTCCAGTCAACTCGCCATCCACTCCTCGATTGATTCGTAAGCATCATACTCATCGGTTTTCAACAATGATTTGTCGTCTTCGACGTTGTTTTTGTGGCTTCCCTACTTTTCGTCTCAAATTTCAACCAAAGATGATTGCACTTTACCACGAATTTCAACATCGTCCTTGCATCCAGGGAGAGGACGTCTCTCTCCTGTTCGTCATAAACACTTATATATTATCCTTGATTGTCAGCGCACGTTCCCTCGGCTGTTTCGTATCAAACAATGCTACTCATTTGATGTGCATGCTCGCTGCACTCCGTTTCTTGGATGCAAGAGTGATCAATTCAGTCCGAGTAGTTACATAATTTGGAATGATCTTGTGGGCAGCAGCCTTGGCAGCATCGTAGGGATTACAAATGCCAGCTTCTAAGCCCCTACCACCGCCTGCACTGATGTTTTAGTACCTTTATTCTTCTGTATTTCCCTCGGGGAGCTGGCTTCTGTTCCCAGTGATATGATCTCTTCGGGGTTGGATTGGGAGACTCTTACCTACTGCTTTCTGCTCTCTGTTGTTTTGCTTGGAGGGCCACGTTGTAGCAAGGAATGCCACCACCGCTAGACATCACGTTTGGCGCTTGCCATGTTTGATCTTTGGCTGATCATCTTCAGTTCGGCTTGGGCGGTAATTCTCCTGCATATCATGAGCATCGGCATAGATCGGCATGCCGACGGACAAGACGACGATGATTTATCTAATTTTCGACGATTTTTTTGTTGGGTTTTGTAAAGTTGGGTGTTTTTTATTGCATTTTTGGACAGCTCTCGATGAGTAGATGCTCCTGGGGTATCAAACTTTTGAAAATATCAAATTTTTGACTGAGAAAAAAAACTATTTACCTCTACGCACAAATTAGTTAGCGACTCCTGGACCCCCCTGTCGAAGTTGAATTCCCCTGTCGAAACAATTCACCCCGCCTCTACTTTTGGTAGCTTGACGCTCGAAGATATCCCTAGTGAGTTTTTGGGGGGCTATTTTTGTGGATAAGATTGAATATTCAATCTCACCACGGCCGCGGGCGGCACCGTCAAGAATGGAATTGTCACTTTCTACACCCTCGAACATAATGGCGTTGTCCTACAGAGATATTTGTTTCTTTCTGAAGAGGATGGACTTACATTACAGCAGTGAGCTCTATTATAATCCATGATTTCCACATATAATGATATTGATTTGTCGATTGCAGTGCAAGCATGCCTGGTTTTCTTCCATCGTGGTAATGCACTTCAATAACAAACTAAGCAATAAGGTACGTTTATTCTACTAATTATGCAGCTGCATTTGTCTTCATCATCATCTTCTGAGACTCCGTGGATGACTTCCTTATTTTCCACTTGGGATTTGTCGGGATCAACTTATCTATAAACGCCACAAAAGCGTCAATTTCCTCCTGCGAGCATTGGCTAAAGCACCCAAAGCCCATGTGTCCTCCACGACCATACAAGGATTCATCACGAGCATAGTACGCACTTGCTTGAGGTGGTATCCCTATAGCATTGAGATTGAGGCACGGTTTCGTGCCCTCGACTTGATCGAAGACTCTCTTTCGAGAGTTGGGATTCTGAGGCTCCTTGGCTTCTGACTTGTCACCTGTGGAATTGGATCTAGAAGATGAAGCACCGTCACCACTGTCAGCAGCAGCAGCAGCAGCAGCATCAGATGCATTACTTGAAGGGAAGGGGTCAAACGTAGGCTTAGCCCAGACTAGCGGTATCATCCGCTCTTTTCTCTTCTTTTCCTCCGTTATCTTTTTTGATAATGCCATGAGTTCTTGCTCAACCTTACGTCTTCGGATCAGTTCTTCTTCAGGGATAGGTTTTGGTGCCGTCTTTACTGGTGCTGGATAAGAGTACTTGCTTTTATAAGGTGATCCAGGGGCTGAGTCTTCCTCCTTGTCGGACAGGGCCTCCTCATCAGCCAGGCTACTGCTCCCACCCGCAACTGCTTGGAGCTCCTCATCTAATAACTCAGACGATGAAGCATCCGCAGATGCCCAGGTCGGAAACAAAGGCCCCTTCTCAACAGCATCCTTCATCTTCCTGCATCTCTGCTTCCATCGCTTCTCTTCCAAAGCCTCGCGACGACGCTTTTTCGCCGCCTCTCTTCGATCCATCTTTTCGAGGCTTTCACGGACGCGGTCGAAGAGTTCGTCCATGGGTAGCTTGGGGAGGGGCATGGTGAACGTTGATTTTGGTGGCGATGAATCCATTTTTGTCGTATTTATTATGTTATTATGAAACATCAACAGAGCCTTCCACTATCTTTAGCGTCAAGTGTGTTATTTATTCGCCGCCAGGCAGGATTGGTAGTGTAGTGATTGAAAGGCTTAACTCGTAGGCTTCAGGAAAGGCTTAACTCACGGGTTAATTTATTTACCCTTACCTTGAATATCCCTACGGGAGGTTAACCAGGGTCTAGACCTGGTTTTTAGGATTTAGTAGTCTTAACCAGATAGACCTGGATTAGCGCTGTGCCGCTAATGGATGCCATAGACGCCGCCAAACGTCTAACCCCTGCATCAGGATCATCAACTGGACCAATATGATCAATTTTTGACCGTTGGTTTGGGCCGCGGTAGTGTGTGTGGGGTTGTGGTGTGGCCTCATCACATGGCACCGGCCATCATCTTTTTCAGTCGCGTCAAGCAGTTGTGGTGATGGTTACGTCAACCATAAACGCCCGTCTCGCCTCCTCATCATAACGCGTTGATACTAAATAAACATGGGAATGTTTCGGCGCCGGTATTCCTTCGAGTGGGGCTTGTATTCATGCTATATTCGATAATCGCCACTCGGTATTATGTATTTTCCGGCCACAATATTTATCGTCGATGATCGACAAATCAAATGATTGGGATAGCCAACACACGGTACAGCAGGCAGCAGAAGTGAACACAATAAAGTATTGTGGATAATTAGGGCTTGTGGAATGGGCACAACTATCGATGTTATGATGCGTCAACACGTCGTCTTCAGAATGGCAACTCACAACTTCACTCATTATTTCTGCAAATACGGAGAAGATTAGTGTTGTTTCATGTTTAAATATTTGATAGTGGCGGAAATAGTGCGAAGTGAGGGGCAGTGGGAAGTACTGAGTGGGAAGTACCCCATAATCATGCAGAGGATCATCTGCCTGAAAATTAGTATTTGTAGCTCACGTGCATGCACATAAAAGAGCTACCGCAGCAATCTGAGAGTCGGCCGGCCCAGTCCAACCCTCCCGCCAATTTCTTACCGCGACAAAAACACGCGATAACGGCTTCTGGCGATGGATGAGATTGAATATTCAATCTCATCCTGGATGAGATTGAATACTCAATCTCAAAACTCACTAGGGATATGGTACTGGTACTTGAAGGCTCTGTTGATGTTGCATTATGACAATTAATAGGAATAGATAATAAATATGACAAAAATGGATTCATCGCCACCAAAATCAACGTTCACCATGCCCCTCCCCAAGCTACCCATGGACGAACTCTTCGACCGCGTCCGTGAAAGCCTCGAAAAGATGGATCGAAGAGAGGCGGCGAAAAAGCGTCGTCGCGAGGCTTTTGAGGAGAAGCGATGGAAGGAGAGATGTAAGAAGATGAGTAATGGCGATGATAAAGGGCCTTTGTTTTCCGACCTGGGCATCTGCATCTGCGGGTGCTTCGTCATCTGAGTCATTAGATGAGGAGCTCGAAGCAGATGCGGTTGGGAGCAGTAGCCTGGCTGATGAGGAGGCCTTGTCCGACAAGGAAGACTCAGCTCCTGGATCACCTCCTTATAAAAGCAAGTACTCTTACCCAGTGCCAGCAAAGCCAGCAAAGACAGCACCAAAACCTATCCCCGAAGAAGAGCTGATCCGAAGACGTAAGGTTGAGCAAGAACTCATGGCATTATCAAAACACGGTGGATTCGAGACCGCGGCAGACGACATTTGTGTGACTCCGACTTTGAACTAATTCCTACGTAGAGGGTAGTTAGTGAGTTCGACCAATATAACACCCCTGAGACGGCAACACCCAACATATTCGTGTTCCCCAGACTCTTGCGAGTTAGAATATGCTGGGTGTTGCCGTCTCACTAGTTGGTTGTCAAAAGCATTCACCCCTAAAATATCTAGTGTATACAAACGGTATTAACGTTTTTGTGCGTGAGATCATTATGAGAGAACTATTATTGGATTTTTGGGGAATCTAGTTTTTTTTTTGCGCCAAGCGTCATTTCCACATCATCTTGTGCACTCATTCTTGCTAACCATGGCAACAACCCCCAATTCTAGCCACAACAGAGATAGCGGTAGCCGCCGAAATGCGCCGGCTGGGGTGTATACTCCAGTGTCAGGTTCATCCGGGCAATTTGTTACTCCATCATCTTCAAAAAACATCAAAACGTGGCAGAGAATCTGCAAGAGCTGCGTGAGAAACAGCAGCAGCTCGAGGATGAGTTAAAGCATCTCGAGAAGCAATTGGAGACTGAAGCTACGGAACTGGTCAAAAGCACGAAAGAAAATTCCAACCTTGCTGATTACATTGTCGTGCTCATGGAGCAGATCAGCATTACCGACAATACAATTTTGGAATGTGAGGAGTATCTGAAAAATCATGGTGGTCATTCGAAGAGAAAGTTTGAGGAAGTATTGAAGAAGAACGGTTGTGACAGGCAAACTTACTTTGAAGCACAAATGGTCGGTAACCATTGCATGAATTATGCGGAGCATAGTGAAGTCATATACAGTGACATTTTCGATGAGTTTGATCCTATCATCGAACAACAAGATCTGAAGGAAGAGTTTGAATAATTTCACATTGCGAATGAAGAAGTTGTGTCTCTATGGTTCAAAATCCAACGAGTAATGAAATCCGTCAATAAGCAGTCCGACAAGGCAATTAAAGACTTTGAAGCGAACATTAAGAAGCTCAAAGATCTCATTGTCAAGCTATTAGTAACTGACGTACCGATTGCCGAGTGGAAGTCAAAACTTCCTGCATTCCCCAAAAGTCATCTCCTCTTCATTGGCCATCTTCTTGACCAGCTGACTATGTGGGGAACTCTTGGTGGTTTTTTGACGAGCAAAACATCGAAAGCGCCCATGCAATCTGGAACCAATTGATGCGTCAGATGGGCGCTACTCGCGGGAAGGAACTCAAGAAGAAGGTGTTCATTCAGTATTACTTGAAGAGTGCTGAATTCATACAATCTAATATTTTGCGTTTGAAAGAGGAGCAAAGCGTCCTAATAAATATGCTCCCCGACGTCCCAGAGCAGAAGATGTCGAAATCAATAATAGCGCTGTTGCAGAGAGACAAATTGATACTGTCGAGGTCGATGAAGGATCTTTAGTCGCAGACATCAATGGGGAGGTTGCTCTCCATCAACCTCTGATGGTATTCGATTCATCTACATCTGCAGAAGATAATGGCGATGGCGCAGTCGGAAATGATGCTGATGAAACGGCGCAGGTGAAAGTATCGAAAGAGGATACGATGGTCAGCACTTGTCCTCATTGCAGTAAGCGCTTACTTAATGTGGCTCTCCGTGTTCACATGTTTGAGGCACATGGTGTTACTCTTTGTGCTGAAGCCGAACCTAGGTAATCGATAATTATTAGTACCAAATCATATGAGGCGAAGAATGATGCAGCCAAATATGTCTTCATTTTTGCATTGAAACGGCATAATGGCATAGATAGAGTAGACAGTAGTAACGAGTTGACGGAAGATATCGACATTGTGATGGGCTTCTCATCAGATTTTTGGATGTCACAGTTAGCGATAGTTAGCGATCACAAATGCTGAGGCGAATCCACCGTGAAAAAAGATAACGGAGGAAAATAAGAGAAAAGAGCGGATGATACCGCTAGTCTGGGATAAGCCTACGTTTTGACCCCTTCCCTTCAAGTAATGCATCTGATGCTGCTGCTGCTGCTGCTGACAGTGGTGACGGTGCTTCATCCTCTAGATCCAATTCTTCAGGTGACAAGTCAGAAGCCAAGGAGCCTCAGAATCCCAACCCTCGAAAGAGAGACTTCGATCAAGTCGCGGGCAAGAAACCGTACCGTAATCTCAACGCTATGGGGATACCATCTCAAGCAAGTGCGTACTATTCTCGTGATGAATCAATCCTTGTATGGTCGTGGAGGACACATGGGCTTTGGGTGCTTTAGCCAATGCTCGCAGGAGGAAATTGACGATTTTGTGGCGGTTGTAGATAAGTTGATCCCGACAAATCCGAAATGGAAAATAAGGAAGTCATCCACGGAGTCTCAAAAGATGATGAAGACAAATTCAGTGCGTAATTAGTATAATAAAGTACCTAACAGCTAAGTTTCAAGTAGTACTTCAGATTGGCAATAGATCCAGATCCTTGTGAAATAGACTGTGCTTGAGCTTCTGGAGGCTTTCTTCTTTAATGAAAATCGCAAGAAGCTCTTTGACGCTTGATGCAAGGGTACTTCTATTTGGCTGGTTGAGAGTTGAGAACGCACTCAGGCGCACTTGTCAAATTTTTAACGAGGTGCAAGCTGATGACAGAGTGGCATGATCTCGAGATATGGACTAGGAACTGGTGGTCTCTCTCCTTCTATCGCGAATTATTCCAAATAAAGATAAGCCAAGCTTATCGATCCTCATCTTTACTTTCATATACAGCACAGCAAGTATCAGCAAGGAGGTGAGCAAGCTGACGTCTCTCTTTCTCTTCTTGCTGTATGTCATATGTCGATGCGGCGATATTACATGACACTGACATCACATCACCGTTAAATTTTGTACAATATTGTACTTCCTCCTTCTTCATCTCCAGGGCAGAATGAGTAATGCCAATTCGTTGTGGAGAGATTGTGCAATCTTACGAAGGCATGATACAGGGCCCCACAGGTTTTCTTAGAGAGTGAAAAGAACGTGGATAACAATACACATGTTGTCATGTAGATAAAATGTGATGGAACAAGTGTGTCAGAACATTATGCTGTCTAGAGAGTAATGAGAATGAAGTTCAACATAATGATATTATCGTACTATATCATGTAATGTTATACTTTTGTTACTCTATTTGTACAATATTAAAAGAGATGATTGCCCAACGAATAAAGATTCAT